>OU862917.1:33852803-34026593 GCA_917880885.1 Limnephilus marmoratus
TAGCGCCTTCCGAGTATACATTTAGGCACAATCAGGTTTTAAAAATAATTCACCAAAGTTTGGTAATTAAACATAACTTGATTGATTGCCGTAATGTAGAACCATATTATGAATATGAACCAAATTCATTTTTAGAAAATGAATTTTATAAAATATATTATGATAAAACTATACTAACAGACAGAACAATTAGTCATAATAGACCTGATATAGTTACATGACAAAATTAAAAAAAAATAACTTATATCATTGATGTAGCTATTCCAAATTCCTGCAATATTCAAAAAACTGTTTCTGAAAAAATTAGAACATACACAGATTTAGGAAATGAGATTAAAAGAATTTGGCATTCTCGGACTATAAAAATATTGCCATTTGTTATTTCGGCCACTGGCATAATACCTAGGAATCTGATTCAAAATTTAAGCATATTAGATTTGTCAAAGAATTTGTATATAAAAATGCAAAAATCAGTCATTTTAAATACATGTAGGATTACAAAGGATTTTTTAAATATTTATATTGAGGGATCGGTAGGATTTATAGGTTCAATTAGAAATGCCACAGAGCCGAACCCTCTGATATGAAAATATCTGGAGTCGGTGAATTATATTCCCATTTGGTCTCTAGTAGGTTGACATGTTGTTCTTGTATTGTTTTGTATTTATAATACTTATATAGTGCAATTGCATAGCGTGGGTTGACTAGATGATCATTTGGGGAAGTGTGTGAAAGGGTTTAGTTTTTCCTTCTTTTTTTCCTTTTTTTTTTGGGAAAATTTAACCCGGACATTTAAATCTGGTGCGTAATAAAATAAATAATAAATAAATAAAGGCTAGCGTTGCTTAGCAACGCTAGCCTCGACGTTTGCTTGTATTTTAGCTCTCTGATTTTTTATTGTATCAGATAGAAAAGAATTAGCTTTGATCCCAAAACATATAAATATTTGAAAATAAGTATATTAGATAACGTAATAAATAAACTGCCAGTGAACCGTAGGATATTTAGGTAAATAAATACAATATAAATTTTTCCTTTTGTGAGGACTTCAGTAACCAAGGTAAACAACTATATTTTGAGATTACGTTGAAATATATTTTGTAGGTAAATTTAATTATATATTTTATTTTGATAACATTATTCTACAATATAATATATATTATAGATTTGTAGTATTGAAGGGTAGTTTACATTAAAATATTTAATTTGGAGATATTGAAAACTATTTGTTGACACTAGGTAACGACGACAGTTGCTTGGTTACTGGAATGTAGGAATTAATAATAATTAATAAATCATTTCCAAGTTGTTTTGAAAGGTGACACAATGTCATTTTCAACCAACGGAAATGAAAATGGGTTTATTATGTCATCTATACAGATGAACATTGATAATCTGAGACCCCAAAAAACAAAAGCAGGTATTCCTAGGCAGCGTATGTTCATCGTTCGTTCATATTTTTATGTAACTAAACTAGAAACAGATATGTTATTGTATAGGAAAAAATTACATTTACTTTTCTCACAAAATTATCCGGTTGCCCAAGTAAACGAACAAAGATTAGCTGACCAAAAAAGGTCAATTTTCAAAAATAATTTAATTCCTGTAGTAACATTAAATCAGATAAGAAAAGAAGTAGCAGATAGATTTCAATTGGAGAATAATTTAGATCAAATTAATACGAGTAGTAATGTTATATTAGATGCATTGAATGAAGATAGTTTAGATAATATTCTAGTAGAAGAATCCAATGATATTAGAGTAGATTCAAATAACTTAGACATTATTCATAATCTTAGGGAAATCAATATTGCAAATTTAAACTTACTAGATGATAATGTAATAGAATTAGCTAACTTGCTTCAAAATAATATAAATAGATATATAGATATAGAGCCCACAGTTAGACCAAAATTACCAAAATTGCATACGTCAAAGAAATTATCTAAATTAATTTCGGAATTAAATAATTTAATTTTACCAAAAATAATATTTGACGATATTAGTTTTTCAGATCTTCATACAATAGTGTACGGTAGTGCTATCACTATATGTAATAAGTTAGGAGTTAAATTAATGTCCTCTGATGATAGATCATATAGTTATAGTAAACCAGAATGGCAGATTAGATTAGAAAATGATGTAGTATTTTTAAGAAGTAGTATAGCTAGAGTAATTGAATATAAAAATGGAAATAGAAGTAGGAATATTTTGAGATATGTAGATGAAATTGGGAGAAAATTTGGTTATAGCATTGGTAGTAATAATAATGAAAATATAATCAATGATTTATTAGATTTATTAAAACAAAAATTAGGTGTAAAAGCTAGTAGATTAAAAAGATATAATTATACGTATAATAAAAGAAATAATAATAGATTATTTCAGAAAAATGAGAAAATATTTTATTCCAAACTTGACGATAAACAGAATATTATTTCGAATAATAATATTCCGTTGCCATCTGAATCAGATATGCGCGATTTTTGGACAAACATTTGGAGTAAAGATATAAAACATAATGAGGCAGGTAACTGGATAGAAAATGAAGAACTCAATTGTTCAGACATTGAACAAATGAGTTTTTCTGATATATCGGTTGAATTGTTAGCCAAAATAATAAAAAATACTCATAATTGGAAAGCCACGGGTTGCGATTGGATACATAATTTTTGGTACAAACGTCTAACTACTTTACATCCTCTTTTTGCAAAAAAACTTTCAAAACTTGTCAGAGAACCTCAAAATTTTCCTAATTTTCTAACTAAGGGCATTACTTATATGTTGCCTAAAAGTGAACATATTAATAATCCCTCTCAATATAGACCCATTACATGTCTACCGACAATATACAAAATTTTAACCTCTTGCTTGACAGATTTAATATATACTCATTTGGATGAAAAAAATATTTTATCTGAACAACAAAAAGGTTGTCGCAGAAAACATATGGGATGTAAAGAACAGTTAGTTATTGATTCTGTAATTTTAAAACAAATTCAAAATCAAAAGCGTAATTTACATACTTGTTATATAGATTATCAAAAAGCTTTTGATAGTGTCCCGCACTCGTGGCTAATCAAAATATTAAAAATATATAAAGTTAACCCAATTATAATTAGCTTTTTGAAAAATATTATGTCCTTTTGGAATACAGATTTGCTAGTTAATTTAAAAGGTAAGAAAATAGTAGTACCGGGCATTTCAATAAAAAGAGGGATTTTTCAAGGAGACTCATTGAGCCCTCTTTGGTTTTGCTTAGCATTGAATCCCCTTTCTAAAATGTTAATTAAAAGCAAGTTTGGAATAAAAATTAAGGGTAATACAAGAGAGAGTAGTATAGTTTCACATCTATTATATATGGATGATATAAAATTATTTTCAAATTCTGAATCAAATTTAGAGAAAATGATTAAGGTAGTTAAAATTTTTTCAGATGATATTAAAATGACTTTTGGTTTAGATAAATGTAAAACTATCCATATAGAGTAAGGCAAACTTGTAGATGGAGACGAGGGTATATTTAGAAATTTCAAAATTCAAAGTATGAAAGGGGATGAGGTTTATAAATATTTAGGATACCCGCAATCGAATAGATTAGATCACACTAGTATTAAAAATGATATTAGGATTAAATTTCAAACTAGGATCAGAAAAATTTTAAAATGCAATCTATCTGCTAAAAATTTAGTAAAAGCAATAAATACTTGGGCAATACCTCTACTAACGTACTCATTTGGCATAATTAAATGGTCCAATACAGATTTAGATAGTTTAGAACGATTAATTAGAACTACGTTAACAAAATTTAATTGCCATCATCCAAATTCAGCTATAGAACGAATTAATTTACCTAGAAATTTAGGAGGTAGAGGTGTAGTCAAAATAACTCTTTGAAACACAATCAGGTAGAAATGCTTAGAAATTTTTTCCATAGGAAAGCTAATAGCTCAGAAATGCACAAAATAATTTGCAAGGCAGATAGAAATATTACACCTTTAAATTTATATGACGAGAATGCCAACATTCTTATAAATACTAACCAGGAATTATTAGATTCCTGGTCAAATAAAATTATTCACGCAAAACACTTCAATTATCTCAACCAAACGTATGTTGACAAACTTTCGTCAAACAAATGGTTGAGTATTGGAGAGTTGAGCGCAGAAATAGAAGGATTTATGCTTGCCATTCAAGATAGAGTCATTAATACTAAAAATTATAGAAAGCATATAATCAAAGATATAAATCAAATTGATGATTTATGTAGAAAATGTTTAGCTTTTCCCGAAACTATAGAACATATTATATCGGGATGTTCTATATTAGCGCCTTCCGAGTATACATTTAGGCACAATCAGGTTTTAAAAATAATTCACCAAAGTTTGGTAATTAAACATAACTTGATTGACTGCCGTAATATAGTTCCATATTATGAATATGAACCAAATTCATTTTTAGAAAATGAATTTTATAAAATATATTATGATAAAACTATACTAACAGACAGAACAATTAGTCATAATAGACCTGATAAAGTTTTACATGACAAAATTAAAAAAATAACTTATATCATTGATGTAGCTATTCCAAATTCCTGTAATATTCAAAAAACTATTTCTGAAAAAATAAGAAAATACACAGATTTAGGAAATGAGATTAAAAGAATTTGGCATTCTCGGACTATAAAAATATTGCCATTTGTTATTTCGGCCACTGGCATAATACCTAGGAATCTGATTCAAAATTTAAGCATATTAGATTTGTCAAAGAATTTGTATATAAAAATGCAAAAATCAGTCATTTTAAATACATGTAGGATTACAAAGGATTTTTTAAATATTTATATTGAGGGATCGGTAGGATTTATAGGTTCAATTAGAAATGCCACAGAGCCGAACCCTCTGATATGAAAATATCTGGAGTCGATGAATTATATTCCCATTCGGTCTCTAGTAGGTTGACATGTTGTTCTTGTATTGTTTTGTATTTATAATACTTATATAGTCCAATTGCATAGCGTGGGTTGACTAGATGATCATTTGGGGAAGTGTGTGAAAGGGTTTAGTTTTTCCTTCTTTTTTTCCTTTTTTTTTTTTTTTTGGGGAAAATTTAACCCGGACATTTAAATCTGGTATATATATAAAAAAAAAAAAAAATAAATAAAAAAAAAAAATAATATTATTTGAGGTTTATAAATATTTAGGATACCCGCAATCGAATAGATTAGATCACACCAGTATTAAAAATTATATTAGGATTAAATTTCAAACTAGGATCAGAAAAATTTTAAAATGCAACCTATCTGCTAAAAATTTAGTAAAAGCAATAAATACTTGGGCAATACCTCTACTAACGTACTCATTTGGCATAATTAAATGGTCCAATACAGATTTAGATAGTTTAGAACTATTGATTAGAACTACGTTAACAAAATTTAATTGCCATCATCCAAATTCAGCTATAGAACGAATTAATTTACCTAGAAATTTAGGAGGTAGAGGTGTAGTCAAAATAACATCTTTGAAACACAATCAGGTAGAAATGCTTAGAAATTTTTTCCATAGGAAAGCTAATAGCTCAGAAATGCACAAAATAATTTGCAAGGCAGATAGAAATATTACACCTTTAAATTTATATGACGAGAATGCCAACATTCTTATAAATACTAACCAGGAATTATTAGATTCCTGGTCAAATAAAATTATTCACGCAAAACACTTCAATTATCTCAACCAAACGTATGTTGACAAACTTTCGTCAAACAAATGGTTGAGTATTGGAGAGTTGAGCGCAGAAATAGAAGGATTTATGCTTGCCATTCAAGATAGAGTCATTAATACTAAAAATTATAGAACGCATATAATCAAAGATATAAATCAAATTGATGATTTATGTAGAAAATGTTTGGCTTTTCCCGAAACTATAGAACATTTTATATCGGGATGTTCTATATTAGCGCCTTCCGAGTATACATTTAGGCACAATCAGGTTTTAAAAATAATTCACCAAAGTTTGGTAATTAAACATAACTTTATTGACTGCCGTAATATAGTACCATATTATGAATATGAACCAAATTCATTTTTGAAAATGAATTTTATAAAATATATTATGATAAAACTATACTAACAGACAGAACAATTAGTCATAATAGACCTGATATAGTTTTACATGACAAAATTAAAAAAATAACTTATATCATTGATGTAGCTATTCCAAATTCCTGTAATATTCAAAAAACTATTTCTGAAAAAATAAGAAAATACACAGATTTAGGAAATGAGATTAAAAGAATTTGGCATTCTCGGATTATAAAAATATTGCCATTTGTTATTTCGGCCACTGGCATAATACCTAGGAATCTGATTCAAAATTTAAGCATATTAGATTTGTCAAAGAATTTGTATATAAAAATGCAAAAATCAGTCATTTTAAATACATGTAGGATTACAAAGGATTTTTTAAATATTTATATTGAGGGATCAGTAGGATTTATAGGTTCAATTAGAAATGCCACAGAGCCGAACCCTCTGATATGAAAATATCTGGAGTCGGTGAATTATATTCCCATTTGGTCTCTAGTAGGTTGACATGTTGTTCTTGTATTGTTTTGTATTTATAATACTTATATAGTGCAATTGCATAGCGTGGGTTGACTAGATGATCATTTGGGGAAGTGTATGAAAGGGTTTAGTTTTTCCTTTTTTTTTTCCTTTTTTTTTTTTTTTTTGGGGAAAATTTAACCCGGACATTTAAATCTGGTGCATAATAAATAAATAAATAATAATAAATATAAATATATAGACATGAATATATAAATAATAATAAATATATAGACATGACTATTCTCTCTGAAATACTACAAAAGGAAGATTGGAATAATGTTTTAAAGAGTGATGATACCGAAATATGTTCGAGTAACTTTGAAAATATCCTGCCACAACACATTAAAAATTCGACAACTGAAATAATAATACACATAAAATCAAAATTCAGATGTTTAAAACCTTGGATTACCAAAGGCCTTATAATATCTATCAGAAACAAAGAAAAACTTTATAAAACAACTTTAAAAAATCCCCATGATGAAAAAGCATATATTTTCTATAAAAAAAAAAAATTAACATCTTATATTAAAAAAAGTTAGGAATAGTTTTTTAAAAATAAAATATAATTTTCAGAAAATAACCATAAACAAATGTGGAAAACTACGAATTTGGCCATAGACAATACAAAAAAACAAAAAAAACATTAAGTACATCGAACATGATAAAAAAATTATTGATGCCAATATACAGCCTAAATAATGTGCAAACATATTTAATTCCTTCTTTGCAAATGTTGGAAAAAATCTTGCGAAAAATATTCATAAGCCTTCTAACTGGGAAAAACATAAAAATTAAAATTTACAGAAACGTAATATACTTTTAACATTTGAAATAACAGAATGTGAAATCTTAAAAATAACAGAAAATATGAAAGGAGGTTGTCTCCCTGTTTTGATTCTTTTACGGCACACATGTTAAAATCTATGAAATCTTACTTAATAAAACCCATCACTCATTTAATAAACTTGAGTTTAACGAAAGGAATATTTCAAATGAACTACAAAAACACAATAATCTCACCTATTTACAAATCTGGTGATCCACACCAAGTAACGAATTATCGCCCAATTTGACTAATTTCTAACATAGGAAAGATCTTTGAAAAAATAGTAAAAAAACAATTGGTATATTTCCTAGATAGTAATAAAATACTACACAAAAACCAGTTTGGTTTTATTAAATCACTCAGCACACAAGATGCCATTGCTAACGTAACTTCATACATTTACGAATCATTAGGTAAAGGTAAAAAAAGTGCGGGTATATTTATTGACCTCAGAAAGGCATTCGATAGCATATCCCATGAGATGCTATTAAAAAAGTTAAATAATATTGGCATAAAAGGCAACGCGATTAAATGGATCACCAACTATTTAAAAAACCGCCCTCAAGTGGTAAAAATCAATCCCGCAAGGTACAGTGCTTGGACCAATCCTTTTTACCATATATGTAAACGATATTTTTTTTCAACGTTTAAATGGTCAAATTACATCATACGCCGACGATACAGTATTAATAACACAGGCCTGCAAATTGACACTTTTTGATTTTTTTTCCACCGTAATGGGTGAATCGCATGTATTTTGGTGCGCTGAGTCCAAATATGCCCTCAGTTTTTTTCCAGCACGTAGGGATTTTCCGCAAAATGAAAATGAAAGTTATGCAAAACCCGCAGTACCTATATAGGTAAAAATACATTTTGAAATGAAAAAAAAATCTATTACTATTTAGTGGTTTATTTACATTTTTAAATACAATTTGATAAAAATAATATGTATATACAATAAGGATTTATAATTGGATAAGTTTTAAGATTTTCACGGCCAGAAGCATTTTCGTTATATGTTTTTGGGGTGTTGTGCCGTGTTGCGCTACCTCCTTCTTTAGCCAACGTTTCGGACATCGTTGCAGTGTCCATCATCAGGGCAGATCCGGCAGATCCGGTAGATGTGTAATTTTTAGTCGTGAAGTGTGTGCTTATTTACTTCGAAGCGATACCGTGTCGCCAGCAGCACTAACTTTCACCAGTACAAAATACTCGTGACAAGCAGTGGCGTCATCGCCGCGGAACGGAATAGAAAGTTCATTAAAACGTGGTATTTATGCTAGCCAGGGGCAAGTCCGTTTGCGAGATGCCGACGGAAGTGGCTCCATCTCTTAATGAAATCTAAAATTAGAAATCACAGTGGTAAGAATTCAAGAATCCAAGGGGATGAACTACGCAGTTGCCCCCAAAAAGATACCTGTGGAATCTATCATATGTGGTGTGGAGACAGCACTACATACAATGATGAAAGTCCATAAAATGTCAGAGTCGCAAGCAGAGGACATACGACAAGAGACTTGCCATATTTTGAAAAGGGCTGAAATACCCCGCCCAATGCAAACTGGTAAAACTGAATCTTGGATCAAGGACTCCACAGATCTGATCAGTAAGCTAAAAAAGGTCAAGACTGAGGAAGGCGATATCCTGGTCAGTTTTGATGTAGTGTCCCTTTTTACAAATGTGCCTCTAGAAGACTCCATGACAATGCTCAGGGAGATCTATGAGGACGACATTTGCAAACTTTTTGAACACTGTCTCAAAACGGGATATTTTGCATTCCAGGGTGAACTTTTTGAGCAAGTGGAAGGAGTTGCGATGGGCAGTCCATTGTCGCCAGTACTTGCCAACTTTTTTATGGAGAAGTTTGAAGAAGTGGCACTCGACACAGCTTCAGCTGTTCCCAAGGTATGGTGGCGTTATGTTGACGATGTCTTCGCCATCTGGCCTCATGGAACAGAGAAACTGAATGAATTTCTGAATCATCTTAATTCACTCCACAGTAAAATCAAGTTCACAATGGAAGTAGAAAACGATGCGAAAATCCTGCCTTTTCTAGATGTGGAGGTGATGCGAAAAGAAGATGGTAATCTAGGACACACTGTATATAGAAAACCAACGCACACAAATCGGTATCTACATGCCGATTCGCATCACCACCCAGCGCAGAAGAGAGGACTTATCCATACGTTGGTGACGCGAGCGACCAGAATATGTGAAGAAACTAAAATTGGAGCAGAACTTACAAAGCTGACCGATGCACTGGAACGCAACGGTTACCCAGCTAGTCAGACAAAGCAAATCATAAGAGCAAAATCTACACCAAATGAAGACAGAGCTAAACAAGAGTTAAAAGGCTGCGCTTTCCTGCCTTACGTTCACAATGTGACAGACAGAATCGCCAGGCTGTTGAGAAAAGATAGCATCAAGACTGTCTTCGGTGCCACAACTAAAATTCAAGACCTACTGAGGTCTGCAAAGACTAAGTTTCCTCTGGAAGCAGATGGAGTGTATAAACTCAGCTGTTCCGGATGTGACAAGGTTTATGTAGGCCAAACAGAGAGGACGATCTCCAAAAGGATAGCAGAACACTTTCGTGCTTGCAAACTCGGCCACCCTGATAAATCGGCAATCGCTGAGCACTTAATCGAAACCGGCCATTACTTTGGATTTGTTCCTGAGGTCTTGGGAAGACCTAAAACTTATAGAGCACGCTTAATTACGGAGGCAATTGAAATCTACAAAAATCCTTTTAATATTAATAGAGACGACGGAGCTAAGCTCAATAGCTCTTGGTATCCGGTGATTGACGGCTACACCAAAGCTAAACGCAAAAAACATGTCTAAGTATACAGTAAAAACCAGCTCGTGGTAAACCATTTTTTTGTGTTATAACTTTATATTGACTAAATTCGCTTTAACCAGTGTAATTCTAATTCTAGTAAAATTCATTTATTATTAATAGAGCTAAAAAACCATGTCTAAGTATATAGTAATGCGAGCTCGTGGTAAACCATTTTGATTTATATTGACTAAATTCGCTTTAACCATTGTAATTCTATTTCTTAAATTCTTACCATCGTGATTTCTTATTTTAGAATTCATTAAGAGATGGAGCCACTTCGGTCGGCATCTCGCAAACGGACTTGCCCCTGACTAGCATAAATACCACGTTTTAATGAACTTTCTATTCCGTTCCGCGGCGACGACGCCACTGCTTGTCACGATTATTTTGTACTGGTGAAAGTTAACAATTGTAATTTTTTTTTTTTATTTTAATTTTTTTTTTTTTTCCTAAATTCTTACCACTGTGATTTCTAATTTTAGATTTCATTAAGAGATGGAGCCACTTCCGTCGGCATCTCGCAAACGGACTTGCCCCTGGCTAGCATAAATACCACGTTTTAATGAACTTTCTATTCCGTTCCGCGGCGATGACGCCACTGCTTGTCACGAGTATTTTGTACTGGTGAAAGTTAGTGCTGCTGGCGACACGGTATCGCTTCGAAGTAAATAAGCACACACTTCACGACTAAAAATTACACATCTACCGGACCGGATGGACACTGCAACGATGTCCGAAACGTTGGCTAAAGAAGGAGGTAGCGCAACACGGCACAACACCCCAAAAACATATAACGAAAATAACGAAAAAGGATTTATAATTCTTTATAATATCTACATCTTTTTCCCTCAAAACTCCGTTTTGAGCTTTTCCGTTTGTGTGGGATGTCTAGAAGTTCTCTATGGAGCATCACAGGTCTGCATATTGACATTTTTATTTTTTTTAAATGGTAATGGGTGAATTATTTGTATTTGGTATGCTGAATCCGAGTATGCTATCCATTTCAACCCATCACGAAAGGATTTTCCGCAAAGTGGAAGTTAAAATATAGGCAAAACCCGCCTTACACTACTTCTGTAGGGAATGTTCCAAAGAAAAAAAAAAACATAAAATATGCAAATTTAATTAATTTTAAGTCATAAAATATTTTATTTACATCATATATAATTATAATTAAGCCTTGGGCCCAAGATTTTTCCTGGTCCCCCTATCTTTACACCAAATATGCAAAATACACTTTTTTAACAAAATCAGTAATATTTCATTGTCGTTTTTTCACTACAAATTCACCACAAATATAGCAAAAACTCTCAGAAGAATTTACATAACCTCTTGAAGTCATTTTTGAAATGCACCTTAGGAAAGTTGGAACAGAAATAATAAATAAAAGGCCATGGAAGGTAGTGGGCATCGGAATTTCGGCATTCTCTCATCATACTTACTATGGAAAATCCCGATATATGTGATTCAACGCTGACTAATTTTATCATGAGTCATGAGTTACTAAATGTTTTGTTTCAGTCTATAAAACATAACATTATCTTATAGTAAGTTGGAATAGTAATTATCTTATTGTAAGCTATTTCTCCACTTAATGTTCAGTTTTGTCACAGAACCAAAAAAATACTAATTTCTGTTCTGTCTGTACCTACGTCATGCATTACTCCGGTTTCAAATATTCTTTGAATTTAAGTGCCATTTTCAAAACTGGAACTGATTGGGTGAAAAAATTCAGACAAGCCATACAATAGGTACCTACATAATATAATATAATATTCTTTATCAAGCATTTCGTCATTTACAAAATTGGAAGTAATATAATAAAACACATATAAAACTTATTTCCACGTAAATTAAACATAGTTAATTTAAATAAATTAATCTTAGTAAATTAAATGGAAATAAGTTTTATACGTGTTTTATTATATCAATTTAATGGAATTCCACCATGAACTGTCAGTATCAAAAATTGAAATATTAAAATTGGAACTGATTTGTCAAGAATTCCGACCATCCGTCATTTTTCATGGGTCTATGCTAGCGTAATATTGATGTAACTATGAGTATTTCTATTGAAATAATACAAATAAACAATAAAGCCCCCAATCACTCCGGACACCAGCAGAAACAATTTGGCAAGGTTGACATATGGGATCGTAGCCTCCCCTCGTATTGAACACCGGGCACTGTACTCCACCGCTGAATATATAATCACATATCGCATTTGGGGGATGAGTGAGTACTTAAAAAGTACCCTGGAATTCCCCAGTAATGGGATCTAATTATTCCACAAATGACATGAATGAGGGCTGAAGGGACAATGGGACTTATGCGCTTAGAAAGAGGAGAATCGTGTTGGGTGTTGACTGTAAGGGTTGCACTACTTGTGTCCTGACAAATGGGGATGATTTGGGATTCATTTATGGTCAAAAGTAAAATAAAAGAATATCAGAGGCTTTAAGATATGTAAAATGGGATGAAAATAACAAAATATGTAAAATATTACTGATTCTCATATTTTATGGTGGGATAATTATTACAACTAGGTACCTAACTCTGAAATCACCTTCGATGGGAAATTGAATTATAAGATGGTAATCAATCTGATAAATCGGTTGTTGTATATTTATATTGATAAGTATGGTTAAATCGTAGATTTATGGGTTGGGAACCGTAATACTTATATTTTGGAAATAAGAAAAAGGCTAAACATTTTTATGTAATTGTTTACAAAAATGGAATGTAAGAAGCAATTCCACAAATTTGAATGCTACAACCAGCTAAGTCTAGTTGCAACACTTGTGATTTGTCTGCAACACTTTTGATTGTCTAATTGAAACACTTGTGGTAACTAGAGTTACCTAATTAAGAATTAAACTACATCGTTTTTAGGAGACACCAACAAAAAACGTATTCAAATGACTTGACGATTTCAATGCGTTACGACTTTTCTGTTCGTAGCGTTCATAGACGAGGAAAGATTTAAGCTTTTACAGCCTTACTAATAACAAAAGGCCTTAACGTGCGGTCAACTGCATATTTGTTGCTTGCGCGGTGATTGCGTTTTTACATCTTTACTAAAAACACTATCACGTATTTTATGATTTTTATGTTGGTCCCCTTGAATCTCACATAGATCTGCGCAGGCGCCGCGGCCATCTTGTTTTATAAACTTCGCGGTAAAACAATGTTTGACAATGCTCACTTGTACTTGCAGCTAATTTTTATGTTTTTGAAGATAATTTTCGTTTAAATGATCAATTCACTGTGATATTCGTGTAATTCAACATAATTATCAATGCTGGAGTTACTTTTTTTTTCAGTTTTAGTCCTGTTTATATTGTTTTGTTGATGATTTAGTTTCGTTAACGATAGGTTTTAGGTTATTTCTGAAATTTTATTTTATTAACGACTTTTCTGCGTGATTTTAATAAAACTTCCATAAAAGTAATATTATTAAATAATGTAAAAGCCTCATGCATGTGTAAATAAAAACAAATTCGAGAAATCGACGTATTAATTGCGTAAAAATGAATCCAAGATGTCAGATTTTTTCAGTTATTTTTTCGGAATTATTATCATATTTTTTTATCATTTTTAATTATATGAACGAGATAAAAACTGAAGTGACAGCTTTCTTCCAAATTCATAAAGTAAGAGGTGTGTATTTTTTTATTTTGTTTTTTCCAAAATTTTTCGACCATTTAATAGAATATGTTTAGAGTCGGCTGTTTTTTTTTCAAATTTTTTCATGTTGAAACTTAAAATACTGCAATTTTCAAACACGATTGTATATTTCAGATGCAAAAATCTAAAAGGCAATTCTATCTAGTTTCTATAAAGGTATATGCTTTTACGACATCTTCAAAAATAAGAAACATACAAGACATTTAAAATACGTCGGAAAAATTCCAAATTTCGTTCGGACATCAATCGTTAAAACAGAGATAAACTACCCTCTCAGGCCGTGTAAACAATGTGTATTTCTTTCAATGAACAATTTTTTTATTAGTAATGTTTTCACATCCGTGGCCGTTTGTCAATTGAATAAAATTTTTACGGGGTTTTTTAGTAAGGCTGTTAATGTGTAACTTAAACGTGGAGTTACCTAGTTACGATAATATAATATAGTTAATATATAACATAAGAATCTGTGACCCGGAAATTAGTTAACTTTTGGTTGGTACCTACATACGATACACGGCGCGGTGCACACAAGGACGGCCAAAGGAAATTACAGCGCCAAAAATAGGTAAAAGCATTATCTTCAAACTATCTAAGTATTTTTGAAATGTTCTCGTTTAACCAGTTCACAATGATCTATAACTTTCTTTGTGAACGCGACCCAATTGCCTGCACGTGCGCCTAAAATTGAGATAAGTAACGCGCTGCGAATTTTGTTTAATAGCGCCTGATTCGTTGACGTGCTCGTCCACATTTAAAAATCAAAAAGTTTTCCTCCTGGATATTGAAGCTTCAAGCGTGTACTTTAATTTTAAATTATTTTTAACATAACAGTCTTCACGAAATATAGATATGATATATGTATTATGAAACACTAATTTTGTTAAAAAAATAATTTGAAATGTTTTCTTCAACTAGAGTTTAGAAAAAAGTTCCACCGAGTTCCACGCAAGTATTTTACTGGTTCGAAAAAAATACCTATTACGGAATATAAAAATGTAAAATGTACATCCCGCTGCTCCCCCTTTCTTAAATCGAGCGCATTCTTTTCAGGTTGTCTTGGCGACCCCGCTCTTAAGGAAATGAGGATTAAGAGAAAAGAATCACATATTTTTAATGTTAACCACTGGAGTGATCACGCGAAATAAATAATAAGATTCCTACCCACCCTTCAAGCCTTTTCCTTCCAGAAATTTCTCTCCTTCCTTTCTATAATGTTTGAGGTTTCGTAATTAAATACAAGAACTGATTCATTTGTAAGACGTTTATTGACACTGTTGACAAGTTCAAGGTTATACATCAAGTGACGCGACAGACCTGCCAACTATCAGCATTTGACAGCTGGTTATTATTATTACCAACATATCACTTTCCTTAAAAAGACCCTCTACACAGCAACCCCAGAGACGATCCTGGGGGAATATTTTTCTCAGGGCCTCTTGTGAGGGGCTAATGTAAAAAAAATTCAACAGCGGACTTGATTTACTCGAAAACGACAGGTCAAGTCAAAAATCGACTCCAGAAATTATTATGGAGATTCACCAGTTTCCGGACACAGTATATAGTGTATATTTATGTAGTTATTTTTTTTTCCAAAAACACCGTCCAACTTAAATGCTAGTAGGAACTTTTTTAAAAGTTTTTTACTCTCGATTTCATAACAGAATAAACCTAATTTTTTTTTTTTTTATCTCGATTTCATAATGGAATAAACTTTTAGTTTAGTTCTTTACTCTCGATGTCATAATAGAATAAAAATTTTATTTTAGTTTCTTAGTCTTGATTTCATAATAGAATAAACTTTTATTTTAGTTTAGTAGTCTCGATTTCATAATCGAATAAACTTTTAGTTTATTTCTTTACTCTCGATTTCATAATAGAATTGACTTTTATTTTAAATTTTTAGGCCGGATTTTATAATAGAATAAAATTTTATTTTAATAAGTATTTTACTGTCGATGTCATAATAGAATTAAATTTTATTTTAGTTTTTTAGTCTTGATTTCATAATAGAATAAACTTTTATTTTAGTTTTGTAGTCTCGATTTCATAATAGAATAAACTTTTAGTTTTTTTATTTTTTTTTATTTTTATTTTTTTTTATTTGATTCACCTGATTTATACGTGTGTTTTACATATTTGACTAATGTGGGCCTCACTGGGTGCTTTACCCGTGCTGAGGACCTCATTTTACAGTTTGATATGATATATATATGTTTTTGTTTAATTTAAGATACATATAAAATAAAAACTAAAGAAAAAAGAAACTCAATAATAACATATGAGAATCAAAAGAAAGTAAAATAGAGCAAAATAAAATAGAGTAAAATAACACTAAAATAAAACTATATAAATAGGATAGATACATATAAACCGATAGTGAAATTAAAAGGGTTTTATATATTAGTGAGTATTGCAAAGGTGTTTATGTCTGTGTTTTTTTATTTTTTTTTATGTTGTATTTTTTTTGTAAAGTTGCCTTTTTTGTTCTTTAATCCATCTTTTAATTTTGAGTGTGAAAAGTCTTTTGTTTTCTTCTTTTTTTAAATCGAGTGAAAGATGGTTGAATGCTTTTATTGCCTGGTATTTGTGATGTCTTTGTCCAAAGCTTGTGTTTATCGTCGGTGTTTTTAAGTTTTGTATGTATGCTTGTCTAACTGGTCTATTAATGGTTTGTGTTTGCTGGAGTTTGTGTTTTTGGTCAAAGATATAGTTAAGAAGTGTTTTTATGTATAATTGTCGTATATCAAGTCCGTCGAACATGTTGAATATTTGGTCTGTGTCAGTCATTCTGTGTTTTTTTAGTATAACCTTTAAGATGGTTCTCTGTGTGGTTTCCAAATGAACAATAGCTGAGTTTGTTGCTCCTCCCCAAACAATGATTCCATATTCTATTATAGATTGGCAGAGTGCAAAATATACTGTTTTCATTTGTTTTAGTTTGTAAATGTTTCTTATGTTTAGGAAAAGATGTATTGTTTTGAGGAGTTTATTGGTGATATGATTTATATGATGTGCCCATTTGAGATTATGGTCAATTATGATTCCTAGATATTTTATTTGGTCTGTTTTTACTATAGCAGGGCAGTTGCAGTTTTTGGTGTTTAAACAGTCGTGAATTTTTATGGTGTTTGTTTTATTTGTTGGCTGTCCCATGCTATTTATACTGTACGTTGTGAATTTTGTTTTCGATATATTTAATGTAAGTATGTTTGTGTCTAACCATGTTTTCACTCGCGTGATTCCTAATTCTGCTGTATTATACACATTATTCCAGTCTTTAGATTTGAAGAGTAATACTGTGTCGTCCGCATAACTAATTATTTCTCCGTCTATTTCCATATTACAGAGTTCATTTATGTAGATAGTGAATAGCACGGGCCCTAGGATGCTTCCTTGTGGAACTCCATATGTAATTGGCAGTGGTTTACTAGTATGGTGATTAATTTTAACTTGTTGGGCTCTGTTGCTCATATAACTTTTCATTAGTTGGAGTTCCTTGCCTAAGATACCAATGTTTTCTAATTTCTTAAATAGGGTTTTGTGGCAGATTGAATCGAAGGCTTTAGCTAAGTCTAGGTATATTGCTATGCATTTTTGCCCTTGATCTAGGTTGCTATGTATATAATCTATTACATATTCTAAAGCTTCTTTGGTACCTCTTTTTTCTCTAAATCCGTATTGTTTATCCGACATTAATTTGTTTTCTTCAAGGTATTTTATAATTTGGTTTTTAAATGCTCTTTCGAAGATCTTTGATAGTGAGTTTAATAATGTGATTGGTCTATAGTTATTTATTTCCATTTTGTCTCCTGCTTTGTAAATAGGGATCACTAGTCCTTGTTTCAAAGTACTAGGGAAGCAGCTTTGTTTTATACTAAGGTTGATTAAGTGTGTTATTGGTTTAATTATTTCATTTTTTAATTTCTGAATGCAATCTGTTGTTATCTCGTCTAATCCCGGTGCAATATTGTTTTTTAATTTATCAATTATTTTTCCAATTTCCTCCTCCGTAATTGTTTTTATTGTAAGTCTTAGTTTTGTCTTTTGTGTATTGATGAATGATCGGTTGGTTTGTGTTTGTGTTTTACGGTTTGCTAAATCTTTTCCTATATTTGCAAAGAAGTTATTCACATGGTTCGCTATTGTCTCCGCATTTGTACTGATATCTATTTTTTTTAATTAATATTTAATTGTTCGATACTATTTTTCTGTTTGTGTTTTTGTGTGTATGTCACTTTTTTTAATATTTTCCATATAGCTTTTGGGTTGTTGTTTTCTTTTTGTAGTTTTTGTCTATAGTATATCTCCTTAGCTACTCTTATAATTTTTGTGCAGATATTTCTGTATTTTTTATAGAAATTAATTTGTTCCATGTCATATGGCGTGTTTTTAATTTGTTTGTGTAATTTGTCTCGTTTACGGATGCAGTTTAATATTCCTTGTCTTATCCATAGTTTTATTTTTTTTGTCTTGTGTGTAAGTGTTATAAGTTTTAAATTAGTGTAGTTATTTATTTCTTGTGTTAACGTAGTTGTGAATTTATCCCAGGCTTCTTCAGCATTCTGTATTTGATATATTGGATTCCAGTCCATTTTTTGAGTTTTTCCTTTAAGTTTGGATATTCAGTTATTTTTTTTGTAAATGTTTTATGTTGTTCAGATTTTGTGTTTTCGGTGGCTATTGCTATCATAGTCGTGTAATGATCTGTAATTGCGCTTTCGAGTACTATTGTTTCGGATTTTAGTTTTAACTTGATCATTATATGGTCTATACAGGTACTTGAGTTTTGTGTGACTCGTGTTGGGATATTTATCGTGGGTTCCAGTCCATGTTGCGCTAGTATTGATAGGTATTCTATGCTTTGCGGGTGTCCATATTGTAAAGTGTTTATGTTTAGGTCTCCTACTATGATGATATTTTTGATTTTGTTGAGATCAGTTAATGTGCTGTTTAGTGCAGTTAGGAAATTTGTTATGTTATTTTTGGATGGAGATCTATATATAGCTAGGATACAAGTTTCTTTATCATATGTAATTTTTATGCAGTTAGAGTCTATGATGTTTATTTCTTGTATAGTTGTGTTGATTTTATTACTTGTGTATATGACTACGCCATCATTTTGGTTTTTGTGCTTCGTTGAGTGGTACGTATTATAGTTTTCAAGTGTTTTAGGTGTATATTTATCATTCAGCCAGCATTCTGTCAGTACGATGACATCAAAATTATTTTCAAGTTGTTGGAGGTATAACATAAATTCATCAAAATTTTTATTGATTGATCTAATGTTTTGATGTAATATTTTGATCCTATTTTTTTTTTTAATGATGTTAGTCCATTGTTTAAAGTCATTAGTACTTGTGCAGTGATGCTGTTTGTCCGAGTCTATGTGTTCAATGTAGTCAGCCATGTTGAAGAGTATTTATATATCCTATCGTTATCGTTATATCCTAAACTTGTAGGTATATTAACTGCACTGTTTAGTCCATGATGCAGAAGAAGTAGTTGGTAGTCATCACATTGCGGGTGTATCTGTCCAGTGTTTAGCATATTTATTTTGATGTCTCCAATTTGGTACACGTTCCTTACATCTCGTGGTGGGGTTATCTCATCATCCAGGGAAAGGTGAAAGGGTGATCTGTCTATAGTTGTTGAAGTAGTGCTGGTATCGGATGAAGGGTTATCAAATTCTATATCAATTATTTTATCCATTTCTGGTTAAGTGTATATTATAATGTAGATTAGGTTAGGTTATCGGGAAAGTGGCAAGATTATATGATTTTACTTTCAAGTTCATAATGATTTTTTATTTCAGTAATTGGCGAGCCTTTAGATTTTCGAGCCAGTAGTTTTCCGTTTTTGAACCAGATGAATTTGAAATTTTTATCTTTGGCCCTTTTTTAGTAATCCATAAGAGATTTTTGTAATATGGCATCAGGGTATCATTTACGTAAATTTTTTTATTTTCGTCTGCAATCTGAAGGGATACATTGGTATTTTTTTTGCCAATCATCATAGTGGTTTTTTTATTTTCCTCTTTGAAGTTTAAAATTAATCGCGGAGGTTTTGTGTCTGTCGGTTTTAGAAATTTGTACTTGTCCTCCGGTTCTAGGCTTACTCCGAAGGCAGTAGTGATTTTGTTTGCAATTACTTGAGGTGGTTCGTCAGTCGATATTTTGAAGCCTGTTACCTCCACGCTATTTTTCAATTCATTTTGTTCTGTTGCAGCTATTTTCATTTCGAGGGCAACAATTCTTTTTTCCTTATTTTCTAGATCCTCTAACATTTTTTGGTGCTGTTTCGGTAATTCAAGAATTAAATATAATTTTTCATTAATTTCATCATATCTATCGCTAACGAATTGTGTTGATTTTTTTAAATCTGCTAATTCTGTCTCGAATTTTGAGAACATTTGTTTTTTCAACTCACCCAGTTTACGGTCAATGTAGTCCGTGAGGGAGTCCACGATTTTTTGTTGCTCCAAGATAGATCTTGTTGAAGCCATTTTAGTGGTAATTATATATATAATTAATAAATAAATATCCCAGTAGCGAGCGGCGAGTAGCGAGAATAATTAGGTAGCGAGTATAAATGAGACTTCAAGTAGCGAGTTCAATTGGTACGAACGGCTAGGTGCCGCGGCCTGTATCGGTTTATCGGTATCGAGTACGGCAGGCGGGTATAACTCCGATCCAAAAAGTGAACCGAATCTTTGGTGATATCATAAGTCCCCTTCGATTTGTTTATGGTCCCCAGCTACTACCTCCACCAATAGGAATCTTGGATTTTTGTTGCATTTTTCTGCTATATTTTCGTTTGACATTTACAATGCATTCACATTTCCGACGCAATAAGATGGCAATAAGTGTGAATATGGATTTTGCGAATGAAAAATGGAAGAACAGGACCCGTAATTGGAACAAAATTACAGGTGGGAAACTTCCTTTGGTTGATATTTCAGTGTGCCTAAAGTAGGTATGTTATTTAAGTTGTATTTTAATCGGTGTTGTACATGTTTCCGTTTTCAGAACATATTTATCCACCCGGAATCTAATAAGTAATTGACGCAGTCGAACATCACGATTACATCTTAAAAAGGTATACATGTTTTCTATATTGCATCGACCTATCTCATTCATTTAATCTTCCCCAATTTCCTCTCTGGATTTTGGCAATAGTGCTTATGTTTTTTTTATTATATAAAATAGATTTTAACAATTAGCATTTCATTTGCTTTTTTCACAAGTTACTTATAGGAGTTAGGTTTGCGGGTGAAATGCAGATCCGGGCACAGTTTGGAAATTTAATAAAAAGGCACTTTCTAGATGAGAAAAGTGTGGAGAAGATGAATAAAAAATAAATTAAGGCGCGCTCGGCAAAATTGAGGGAGATACAACCGTTCAAAGTATTTAAAAAATCACTTCGCGAACTGATATTGACAGTTCGTTCGCCATGTTTTCATTGCTTATGTTGGATCCCAGACCTAATACAGAATTAATAGTACGCCAAAATCACAAACCATATTACACAAACCTAGCGTAGCCGCCAAACCACTTGAAAACTGGGATGTTTTTTTGCCGTGACGCGAGCAGGCGCTACGAAGGGGGCACTTTCTTTTCTATCACAAACCATGTTTAGCGTATTAGGTTATAAAAAAAATGGCGGGCGGACGCGGGCGAACTGTCAATATCAGTTTGTAAAGTGAAATTTTAAATACTTTGAACGGTTGTACCTCCCTCAATTTTGCCGAGCGCGCCTTAATTTTTGTTTTATTCTGCTTTTCCACACTTTTCTCATCTAGAAAGTGCCTTTTTATTACATTTCCAAACTGTGCCCGGATCTGCATTCCTCCCAGGTTTGCTAAAATACCTATTATTCAAGTATGATTTTAGATTTTCACGGCAAAAAGTATTAAAGAGATTTTTTTTGGTGTTATTGTGCCGTTTTACACATCAACCCTGATGATAGGAACAACACATTTATCACTACGCTTGCACTTTATGTTCTTATTTTTAACATTTTTTAATATTTTTATCAGTATCAATAAATATATTCCTATTTTTCAGTGGAATCTGAACCGACAAAACTTTACTTGTTTACAATAAGTATAACATTCTATATCCACATCGCAATACATTCGCTTCTGTTTCTGGAGATGGTTAGATGAGGTTAAGGGAAATACTATCAGTCATTGGTCATTGAGAATGATGCAGAGGTAATTATTATTTTTATTACTTACTTTCATTTTACAAAAAATTAATAACGTCAGACAAATTTAATGCATTTGAGTAGGTTTCTTTATATAAGTAAGTAGGTATCCTAGAACTTGGTTTAGTATGAGAGTAATCATAAATTAAATGACATGGGAGGAAATGTAACTACATACATACATAGATATGTACCTACATGTACACAAATAAAATAAAAATTCAATTTTTTAACTAATTTCCTTATACACAATACATGTACATGTACCATACCGTGTACAAGTACCATACCTTACATGTACCATATACATGTACACAAATAAAATAAAAATTCCATTTTTTTTAACTAATTTCCATAAGTGAACCAATATAGTTTTTATAAAATATAACTTCTTTAGTAATATTTTTAGTTTTTGTTTTGAAGAGTTTTAATTTTCAATGTACATTTGTTACATTAATTTTAATGATTTTTTAATGATTTCAGGAAAAATATGATGAACTGAACTAAACTAAACTCCAAATTAATAAATATTATACATATTTGAGCCCCGAATGAAACATCAAACATCTTATATAAACTAATGTCTCCATGGACCTTGGTTACATTTTGGCAATATGGTAAATTTATTTTAGACTTGACGAAAGATATAATAGGTACGTTAAGTAATTTATCTTAAAAACAATGTCTTCATGTGGCAATTTGCTACAGAAAGATAACCTGCTTACATTGTATTCTTGTTTAAAATATGTACATGAAATTCTGAGTTTTTCATTTTTCTGTTATAAAATGAAATTTTTTAAATTCAGTAGTTTTGTAGGAACCCACAATCATATTTTAATTATATGTATTTCCTGTTGGTATTTCATGTTTTTAATAAAATTCTTATCATGTAATTACGAGTTTTATTTTTAAAATAATATTTATGGCTAAAAATTTGGGCGGTACTGGGTAGGCCCCGAAAGAAAATAATATTGTCTATGGTCGCGCCTTTTTTGTTGTTGCTTACTCTATCTTCGTCTATGGTGTGTGACGTCACAAATCCCCGTCATCATCATCATCATTCGAAAAATTATTGCATTTTGATGGTGAAATAGTGACCAAATTTTTCTCGAACAAAAGCCTGAAGTTATCAATCTAGTGGGTGGTTTGTATATTTATGGAGTACGGTGTCACTGTGGTGTACCTACACGACACGCGTCAACACAATGCACTATTGAATATGATTGATTGAATTTTATGATTATTAACAATCGTTTGTATTGAATTTATTATTTCACTGTGATTTTAGCTAATTAATACTATGTTTTAAGTTAAAATATCACTTCACTGTTTGCTAAATACATTGTTTTAGGTAATTTAGAGTGGACGCGGTTTACAATGACGTTTGTATTTGTCTATGGTTTTTGATAGTTTTGTTTAGTTCTTTACTCTCAATTTCATAATAGAATTGACTTTTATTTTGAGTTTTTAATAACAGTCTAAAATTTTATTTTAATAAGTATTTTAGTCTCGATTTCATAATAGAATAAAGTTTTATTTAAATTTTTTAGTCTCGATTTCATAATAGAATAAACTTGTTTTTGCTGAAAATGGGCTCGATTTGATTTGAAGACGGCAATACGACTTTGACGTAAGCACCGACAACTGAAATTAGAATGTTTAATGCTATGTATGTTTTAAGTAATACATTTTTTACCGGAGTTCCTTAGTGAGGATGTCATAGATCATAGGATATATGGAAATAGTAAGTTGACATCAATGGATGTGATGCGAATTGCAGGTGCGTATATTCGTCTGTCGGACTCTCGGCGAAATGGCGCATATGTAGATTACAATGGCGGGATGATGGGTGGTGTTGGGTGGCAGGTGGGGATAGTGGGTGATGTTGGGTGATAGGGGGAGGGGGGGAGGGGTGCAGTGTAGTCAGTGCAGCGCAACGCATCGGGTCTGTGGGGACAGAGGCGCCTGTGGCGATCCTTTATAGGGCGGCAATAATTCGCAGGGGATGAAAATAGGGCTGGATTTGGGAGATATTATGATTCGCAGATAAAAAGTGCTGAAACCAACCCTGATGTATGACAGTGAGGCATGGAACTGGCAGAAGGAGTATGAAAGTAGAAGTAAAAATGTGGAGATTTGCAAAGAATGCAAGACTGATGTAAGCGTGAGCGTTAAGATTAAGAAAGGGATGCTTAATCTGGTTTAGACATCTAGAATTTTAACGATAAAAGAAACAGCGTATATTAACGATAAAAGAAACAGAGGACGCCCGAGGAAGGCATGACAAGATCAAGTCAATAAAATATTTGAGCCGGGTTAACAGAGTCGGAATAACAGAAGAGTATTATATAATATAATGTGAATGAAGCAAAAAAATGTATGCCGAGACAGAGTTGTGTTGCGGCCTATTGGCGGTTTAGCCTATATACCCACCCTTGCGGAGAAACTGCGTAGTTGTAAGTTAATTATAAACATGTAATATTGTTTTCAATGCACATTATTCATTTGATAATGAAAAGGTGGTCTAGCATCATATTAAAAGTAAAATTTAAGCTTTAAAAACAGAAAATACATAAATAAATTTCGTAAATAAGTAGGAAATTGAAATATTTCTATAAAATTTCGATTGCATAATAGATCCCCTTGCTCGGATTATTCGATACTCTTTTGTGGTATCAAAATATCAAAATAAAATATTAAAAATATAACAGATTGAAGAATAGTATCTGAAGTGCGTTCACAAAAATATAACAGAGTGAAGAATAGTATCTGAAATGCGTTCACAAAAATATAACAGAGTGAAGAATAGTATCTGAAATGCGTTCACAAAAATATAACAGAGTGAAGAATAGTATCTGAAATGCGTTCACAAAAATCGAAAAAAAATAATACCCTTAATCCTGCACTGACCAAAGAACTTAGTTTTACATGGGTGTGACAATTGAAAGGGCCAATTTCTGTTATCTCAAATCACACTTAGGGACAAGCTCTATGGAACTAGGGCATTGTGGGGCAAAGGGGATTTAGTAAGCACTAGGGATTTGTCATTATCGCATTTCAAAATTCACCGCATTTTTTTATATAAATTTTTTCAGTTTTTTGTTTTGAAAAAAAAAGTTATTTGATTCATATCACTTTGGTAATCTATCAAATTACTTTTATTAGATGGATTGTGAGTAGGTAGGTGCTAAAATTATTTTTTAAGAGTGTGTACCTACTTACTCGTACATAATTAAAAAAACAACTGTGCATCTACGAAATTTTACCTATATGTCCCACTAAAAGTTCACCAAACAAAGCTTGGGGACATGAAATTTGCACTGCTTTTTCTGTGTGGAATGTTTAAGTCAACGCAACTATTTACAGCCACATCGCCATTTCTGTCACGAGACATGGAGCTTTGAAATATCTATTGAAACTCTACACATTTATACTAAGTATATATTGTCTACTACAACATTGCAAGACAACATATAATAAATTGTTGGCTTAATATTTCTAAATTAATTAATTAACCATCTTGCCGTTTCCACTTAGGGGTAGGCAGAGAGGAGAGACCGCCAAACAACTCGGTCTTGATACACACTTCACATTTTTACATCGCCTTATAAATTATTATCCCTTCTGTTATTCTGCCTCTTGACACGATCTGAGTATTTGATTCACTTGATTTTGCCATGTCTTCATTTTGCATGTCTTCATTTTTTTTTCTTTTCATGTCTTCATTCTTCATTTTGCCAAACCCAGCCTGCCACGCAGTTGGTGGGCAGACGCATCCAAGCCAACAAACCTTACTCCCATGAACCTAGGCACACCTGCTAAGCCACCAAATATAGCGAACCACTTGGAGTGACCTTTGACAGGGGTGTTGGTAATCCAATAAATGGTTCTCGGGGCGGCGGTAACCACCCTCGCTCCTCAAATTGAAAAGTGGTGAAAAAAGCAGTGTGGACATTTTTTTTTCAAACTCTATTACCAAAGTTCTCTTGTTTAAAATGAATAGGTACAAGGTTTGTAATAATTCTGTTGTTTGGCTAAGATTGAAAACTTATTTACGTTGCATGAATTAGCCCCTAGCCAGTTGTTCCTTATTTATACAGCCGATCAGCATGAAAAAAAAACTGTTTTAAGATGATCCATTAGTCCTTGAAAAATTCGATATCGGAATCCCCGCCTCTTTTTGGGAGGGATTTAAAAACACTTGACAAGACTTTTTGGAAAGTTTGGAGAAAGTATTTAAGAGTTGTTTTTGTTATCCAAATAACATAATATGAACATTGGTCTATTGGTCCTGTGAACAGTTTCAAAAAAGGGAGTTTAAAAAAGTATGTTTCTAATTTCCTCATTTAATAAATCAGTATCTTTCATTAGGTACTAGGTGTAATATATATTTATAAGTAGTTATTTCAATACCTAAGTATTTTATTTATAATCATTTCAAATTTGAACAAATAATATTTACTGAAGCATTAAAACTGCAACCATCGTAAACCGGAACCGGAACGTAACAAACAAATTTGCAGACAGATAAAATGCCAAATGGTCAAGTTACAACAGGACTTCGCTATTCTCAGTCAATTACAGTATGTAACCAGTCAAAAAATAAACTTTTTTCATGGATAAATTCCGATTAGCTGACTACATAACGTAAACTGGTGGGCAATTCGTTCCAATAATTGAATTAATATTTTAATAGCCGTCAAGTCTATCTTTTGGCCGCCTGCAAAGTTATTTGTGTCATATTATTACATCCTCTACGATCATAAACTTCAAGATGTACTTTTCAATAAAGCTAAGGGTTCCACCCTACTTCCCCCTAGCGCTCCTAGCGCTCCACGCCCCCCTCTAGCCCCTGGCGACCCCCCAGCGCCCTCCTAGCCCCGGGTGGCGAGCGAATGACTTCATCAAAATGTGTATATTTTGTTGGACATTTTGGAGTGCATCTGTTTGATTTTGCCGCTCTGTGATTTTGCAATCATCATTGAAGGACTACATTATAATCGAATTGCGACCACTTTTGTTGTACAGGAAGCTTGCAAGGAAGAAATTTTTTTTATATGTAGGTAGGTATTGTTCATTGAATATTATTTGTTTGATTTTTCCGCTGTGTGATTTAAAAATAATTTGAAGGAATGAAATATAATCTATAGTCTATAGTAATTGTACAGAAAGAATTTAATTTTTAAGTCGTGAATCAAAAGAAATGTCTCAGGAAAAACGATTTCATTTTTAAAGAAAGACCATCATTCTCGGTTTAATTTATAGAGCTCCACTTTATGAATAAAATGATGTTTAATAATACTATTTGTTTAATTAATTTTATTTTATTTCATAATTATTAACATATTCGATTTTGCCTTCCGAATGCACTATCAAATTGCGGTGAGGCCACTTTTTACCGACGATCTATTTATATTATTTCTAAGTAGTGAAAATCTTTGGACAATTTTGCTTTAAAAAAAAATTATAGCAATTTGTCAACAAATTTTACATTGTAAGTACCGAAACAGCTGTAACGCGTGATTTTTTTTACATTAGCTCAACACCGGAGACCCCGAGGAAAATAATTCCTCAGGCCTCAGGATCTATGTCATCTCTGGGGCTGTTGTGTGGAGGGTCTTTTTAGGAAAGGAAAGAGAGGAAGTTCTGGGATGGAAAGGGGTATTAGCACTCCTGCTAAGTCACCGAATGTAGCGAACCACTTGGGGTGATCTATGACAGAGATGTTGGTTATCCAATAAATGGGTCCCGGGGCGGCGGAACCCATACCCGCCTCCCAAATTGTTTAAAAATTTCACAGAAAATCTTGTTAATAAATAAACGGTTTTTAAAATAACATTTCTGTTTAATACTAGCTGATCCGACAAACGTTGTTCTGCCATATAAGTTATTTCTAGTAAATATTTTGGTTGTTAAATAAATGTATTGTAAGTGTGTGGGAAGGGAATCTATGACAGAAAGAGGAATGGAGCGCTGTAGACGATGACCGCCGAAAAAAGCAAAAAAAACACCAACTAAAGTAGGAAAATTAAATAAAAAAAATCAATATGAATTTCAAAGAGCAATTGAGTGTACGATATTTTTGTCGGTCCGTCTTTTTTAGCAAATACAAATAAGCTCGATGGTTTGCCCACGCGAGAAGATGATGCCGAATGAAATATCAAAATGACGCGACGCTTGTCTTGAATGTCTTGCGCATGTGTGGATGAAAGTTCGATGAGGCGGACGTAGTGTCATCTGTCATTCAACAACATAAATAATTTCGTTTTGTTTGAAATACGAAAGACGGTTAAATTTGTTCATACAAAAATACAAAAATTGCGATTAAAAAATGGGAGGGTGGGAGTAGGGGGGTTTAAATTTGGGGTTATAGGTATTTTTTGTTGTCAAATAAAAAAAATACAATAAAAAAATTATGTCTAAAAAATAGACTTTTTTCTGGGTAGGGACACCCTAATCACCTAGCGGTATGAAATATACTTTAAAACCTATTCTCATATCTACCAAATATACGTAAAAAATTTCATTAAAATCGGTCAAGCCGTTTCGTAGGAGTGCTGTCTGCCTGCTAATAAAATAATTTAAACTTCCAATTAGCTAAACAAACAATTTTTTAAAAACAAATCGAATAATACGACATCTTACTGGTTTGTTTGGTTTGCTGAATTGGGTATATAATAATATCATATTTATAAAGAGAAATATAATTCAAAACACATAATGAAAAGACACTATTTTTACAAAAACACATTTTATGTATTTTTTCTACCGCTGATATATCACACAGGTTATGTAAATTAAAAAATATATATATTACGATATAATATCTTCTATTTGGGCATGTAGAGAGAATGAACGAGGAAAGGAGTGTAAGGAGAATATATGACGCAAATGTGAATGGTAGAAGAAGTCAAGGACGCCCAAGAAAGACATGGCACGACCAAGTGAATCAGATACTTGAGTCGGGCCATGTCAAGAGTCAGAATAATAGAAGAGAATGTATGAGACGTTGTATGAATGTAAACGAGGCAAGGAATGTGTGCCAAGACCGGGATGTTTGGCGGTCCGTCCTCTCTGCCTACCCCTGCGGGGAAACGGCGTGATGGTTAGTTAGTTAGTTAGTTAGTTATATCTTCTAATAATACCTACCGTTTGGTTTTAGGTTATGTTCGTACAAAAAATCACTAATCAAAACATTTGGTGCGGTTACATATTCTTACTTTAACACATTGCTTTTCTCTAAGTTACCGGTGGATTTAAAATAAATGTACATATACTTAGGCGCACAAGTAATTCAATAATATATCATACAACATATTATTTCCTAAGGCTGTAAAATAAAGGAAAAATTCAATCATGTGAATAAGTAATTTCCCCTACCTTTGGTCAGTATTGCTTTCAGAGTGATTTATTTTAATGGCAGCAGATTATGTCGAATCTTTATAACAAAAAATGCTTCCAAACATTTTTCTCCTTGACAAGTGACAGGAAATAAACATATCCGAAATACGTTACAATCGATATTCATGGAACCACAATTCTTATTCACTCCAAAACAACCCTTAAATTCGTGAAATTAGAACGAATAAAGTTCATTTTATCGTGTCTTCCCCAAAATGTATTCATGAAAGTGCCAGCAGGTTTGTAATTTCACCCTAAAATAACCCTTATTGTGGCCCAGCTCTTTGAGTGGGATGACTAAATTCGCTTATTGTGAATGGCGCTGTTGTTTTACTAGTTTCCCGCTACTGCGCTACGAAGGTTTTAAAGCTTCATATTTTCACCGCCAGATCTCTGAATGTTTGGGAAATAACGACATTCAGCAACATTAAATATTTGTGATATCTATAGATGTAAAGCCACTGTTGTGATGAATATGCTAACCTTCATAATATTTATAAAATTCTTAAAAAAAATACATGCAATATTATATGTATTGTTCCGAATTATTTATTTTTGCCTAACACTGAAGGTCTTAAGCAATAGGTATCTATAACTTAAAATAAAAAAGCATCTTCGTAGCCTAACTCTTTAATTAATGACTAAGTATTTTGATTTGAAAAAGCAATGTTTATTTTATTAATGAGAGTAAAACAATCAGAAACATCTCAACAATTTTTATTTTTCTTTTTTTATAAAAACAAGATTTTCTGGAAAACGTAATTACGAAATAAATTATAAACAATACAGAAAAATACCCGTCTTTTTTTGATAAACTAAAAAATTCCATTTTTCAAAATTGAAAACGAAACAAACATCTGATATATTAAATAATGAAATGGTAAAGATGTTAATTAATAATAAAACAAGTACTTACTTCAGCTTACTTCTATGTTCAGTAGACTTCGCGTATAAAATATGTGTTTCAATTTTTATCTAATTAGTCAAAGAAACGCTTGTTTGAATAATTAAATGAATGAAGCATATTTTCTAAACCGGAAATGTAACGTACAAACAAATGTGCTGACCGATGAAATCCCAAACTGCCGAGTTAGAACAGGACGACAAAACTACGCTCAGTCAAAAAGGAACAAATATGCACTAGCTGTCAAAAAAGCTCAAATATCCACCAACGACAAAAAGGCTCAAATATGCACTAACGACAAAAAAGGCTCAAATGTGCACTAGATATCAAAAAGCTCAAATATCCATTAACGACAAAAAGGTTCTAATGTCACTAACGATCAAAAAGGTTCAATTATGCACTAACTAAAACAAGGCCCAAATGTATGACTCAAATATTCTCTAACGATAAAAAGGCTCAATGAGCACTAATGATCAAGAAGGCTTAAATGTGCAATAACGATAAAAAAGGTTCAAAATGTACAGTGACGTTAAAAAGGCTAAAATATGCATGTAATCCAATGTCTACTAATAACAAACTCTAATGCCAACCTTGTTATCTTGACAAATTATTTACGTTTTTAATAATGTGCCCTTTTTCACCGTTCTAAGCCTTATATTATGTATTACAGAACAGTGTGTTCATATCCCATCTTTCATACACCATGTCCTCGTAGTTCTGACCTGAATAGTGACCCAGCGGTTCAAAGCGCTTGGTTCCCACCCAGGGGTCGCGGTTTTAATTCTCTCCTGGTCAAGACGTCCATCATTCCACAAACAATATTTTTACCTTACAATGATGGTAGTAGGATGATATAGAATAATTTTATAGCGTTTTTCATAGCACAGGAATGTTTGTTAATCTTTCAAAAAGAAAGATATTTTTTCTTAAATTATTCACAAATAAATAAATTATAAAAAAAATCTCCCCAGAATACTGGGCGTTTGACACGAAGCTTTTTTGCATATGGGTTGTCTTTTCATAATATGGATTAGGGATGAAAAGAAGAACGTGTTGTACAGTTTAAGATGGCGGACATTATTTGATGTCTCGCCTGACATTATTTTACAAAATTGTATTCGGTGGGAATGTTGCAAGTTTATTTCGTTTACTATTTGAAATATTGATAGAAAAATTGTGCTTTTTTCTGATTGCGAACTGTTCGGTTTCGTGAATTTCGCATGCATTTTTGAAGATTTGTAGACGGCAACGGCGAGAAGCATATTTATGATGGATGCTTCCATGTGATCTATGGTTGTGTTCAAGGTGTGGATATTTTTTCACGATTTAGTACCGCCCCAAAATATGTATTATTCGTTCTCTAATGACAACTATCTGTATAAAAATACATATTTTTTAAAGAATATTAATGGTTAGTATTATTAAAAACAGTTTATAATGAAGAAGTTCCGCTGTGTAATTATTATTACGGTGACCCGGTAGTTGATCTGCCGACAATTGACCCTCCGAAATGATATTTACTATAAAATTATCATTTTTTGTAACGAATTTATATACAGGGTCTGTATTTTGTACTCACACAGTACACGAATACAGACAAGGAGTTTTTTTCCTTGATGCATTTGAATGAAAATATGTTTTATACTTATAAAAGATTTCTGCTGTGTAATAGTAATTACACAGGAGAGCATGTTTCTTGAATGAATAAATGCAAAACTTAGAAGTGAAAATTAACCCAATTACCGACATCCAATCGAGCTGAAACTCAGCAGATAACAATGCATTCTATCAACTTTTGAGCAAACACAGACATTTTTTTGAAATTGGCTACTAGCCTACCCAACAGACGGCGCTAGTAGGTCGTGCCGTTATATATGTATATTATGCATACCGTGGCGGGAAGTAGAAACTGTTTCACTTAGTATATAATAAAAAAATATTGTAGTAAAAAAAATTTGTATGTACGGGATGGTATTATTATAATTATAATTAATTATTTTATTGAATCGTAAAAGAAAAAAAATAGAATTCTACAAACTAAACTTGCTAACATTAAATATATGACAATGATAAATAAAAGATTTTTCTTTTGGGTCGCGTCGCGATATAGTTTCCATAAGCATGGGGATCGGAATGACACAAAGCATCGTGTAAAACGCCCATAATTAGTGTCCTTCTTACAAGAGACTATATCATCCGTAGTTTAAAAAAAGCACTTCATAATAATAATAATAATATTTGGTTGATTTATAAAGCGCCCTTTTCGTGAAAAATCACCTCACCTGAGGCGCAAGGGCATCATCAACATAAAATGGGCAACATATTTTTAGATTAATTCTATTCAATTTATTTATTTTAAAAAAATTTCAAAATTAACATTTCGAAGCGTGTTTAAAGGAGAGAAAATTTTAGGATAATATAAGCACATTTAAACTAACGGAAACAATGCCAGTCGTCTAAATTGTACTTCATTGATGTTAAACATGTCGATATTTAACAACAATACCGCTCTGCCGACTGGCATGACCATTGGGAAGTTAGTTCCGCAAGCCGGGAGAAAAAACGGTCTATGCTCTCCATGATAGCCGAGTTTTCAAACCATCCACGAATCAGACTGAAGAAATGTGTTACATTGAGCAAATCCCTTTTGACCCGTAGGTTCATATTTAATTACTATTATTATTCTATTCATTTCATCATTCCTTCCCGCGCCCACATCTACATCTTTGTGGTAATAAATACATACCTTCATATTACATCATCTTGAACGCATTGGACAGTGCAACGCAGATCCCCATTTATAGGTGAAAGCGATTATTATATTTGGGCTTATATTATAATAAATTTTAATGAAATTGGAATTATTTGAATGCGTATTTTTTCATCCTCCCCTTTCCCCCAGACGTACTCGTAAATGTTGTTTCAGTAGATGGGTTGAAACACAATGTGCGGCGGAGAGCTGTATATAAAATATTACAATACCTGCATACTCAAAGGCATTTACTTTCTGTGATTTTTTGTTTGTTTTTAGATGGTTTATATTTATTAAGTACCTACTTTCTTTGAATTATTCTATACTATTCTAACTTAAGTTTTAAAAACTTTAAATAGTAAAAGCCATACCTAAATGGCTAACTTTACTATGGTTTCGTAAAAATTCTATTTTATGAAATCGTCGTGTTTATTTGGGCTTTCTTAATCGTATTTTTTCAATATTATTGTACCTGCCTGCATGATCATTGAGATAGTAACGTATCTTTGAACTAATTATTGTACCTGCCTGCATGATCATTGAGATAGTAACGTATCTTTGAACTAATTGTAATATTATTGTACCTGCCTGCATGATCATTGAGATAGTAACGTATCTTTGAACTAATTGTAATATTATTGTACCTGCCTGCATGATCATTGAGATAGTAACGTATCTTTGAACTAATTGTAATATTATTGTACCTGCCTGCATGATCATTGAGATAGTAACGTATCTTTGAACTAATTGTAAAATTTCTTATTTAAATAAGTTGGTAGATATCTATGTACCTTCTTACTAAACATAAGATTTCAGAGAAAATTTTAGTTTTGTTTTATTAAATAAGAGAAATTTAAAAACATACTTTTATGGACATTTAATTATACAGTTTACAGAACTAATAAATATGAATTGCACAGCTCCATTGCTTAGAATTGAGTTGAAAATAGAAAATATAAGCACATTTAAACTAGCGGAAATAACGACCTACCTGACTGACCAAAACCCTAATATGGACCTACAACAAAGCTGTGCAAATTGAATGACGCTGAATCCCACTTTTTATATTTTTTTTAGACTCAGATTTTCGGCGAGAATACGAATATCCATTAAAAATACTGTCAAAATTGCCTACGTCTGAAAAAATGCTCGATATGAAAAAAAATCCTATATCTACTTCTATGTTTCTTTTATCTTTCTTTCTGTAAAACAAATTTAATTTCAAAGTAAAATAATACCTACGTATAAATAGTAGGTAAAAACCAATACCTTATCCAAGCCTAATACCTACATCTACATGTATGATTTCTCCTCCGAAATCCGATTATCAGTTAAAACTTTTGGAATCAGAACTTCAACTGAAAAACAAACGACAAAAAAGCTTTGGGGAATAAATTCCTTCTCATTTAAAACGAATTAGCCATAACCTAACTTTTGTAATGGGACTTTATACGTAAAAAGCTGGATTATTTATCCGTACTCGGTTTCTAAACCAGAGTTTACTGGAAATTTGTATATTTTTTAAAATTCCGTTTATTAAAGAGGCAGAGATAAAACAAAATGATTTATAATACAGACTTGTTCTTTAATTTCAGACAAATAAGTAACCGTATTAAGAATCTACCTAAATAATTTCGGTTTTGGATCTTTCTGTGAAATATTATAACTTTGGTTCGATGAACTCAGATTTGTTTGATTTTAATTGTCATTTTCAAAATTGGAATTGATTGCATCAAGAATTCAGACTAGCGATTGAGTACTACCAATCTATAATTTTTTTAACCGGAAAATCATGATAATTCTATATATGAAATATGTTGTTATTTTTTTTTATTTCTTATCTTGAAATTCGACTTTCTTCAGTATGCTTCTGCCTTTAAGGCGTGTCGTGTCGTGGCGTGCGTGACTACAAATTAACCAATCATCGTCGTGGCTTGTCGACACGCCACGACCTACAAATATGTCTCTAATCGTAATAAACGTATGAAACCGATGTGCTTCTGGCGCGTCACCACACGCCACGACACGCAAGTATGTTTCTGCCTTAACTATAAATAATTGTCCAGGCGTGCAAATAAAATTTTATTTTTTGTCGTTTTACGTGAACACGGCACTTGATTTCCAACTGCTCCCAGCCGGCTGGAGCTCGTGAGTCATCCCCAATTGGAGTATTTTCTGAGGAACAAGGTAATGGGGAGGGGAAGGAGATGGGGAGAGGAAGGTGGGAAAGATCCTGGCTATTCAGATCTGGTCAACAAACACGGCAAATGTCATTTCAAGCAACGTTTCAATTCTGAATGGTGGTCTTACACCAGAATATTTCTGAGAGCGTCTGTCACTCTGGAACGTGCTGCAAATACATATTTTTAATTATTAAACTGCGAAATAAAACAAATCAATCAAATAAAATCCGGAGCTCCGCCGGAATTTCAATCCGCGACCTTCAGATTGCTAATCAAGAGCCTTACCACTCAAGTGTGGAGGCCGTCAAATATTATTAAAATAATTTTCTGGGTTAAATATATGTGCAATATTAATAGATACGTATTAAAAAAATAATTAAAAAAATTATAAAAAAGAAATCCGGTAAAATAATGGTATATTTTCTGTAAGTTAGGTTCCCACCAAAGATATTGAAATTTGAATATCTTTGGTTCCTACCTATATACCCACTAATTATTGCTTTAAAACAATAAAATTTTGAAAATGACAAAGGTAAAATTCAAAGTAAATCCGAGCTCTGTAGTTGTTGAACCTGAACCAGTACCATAACCGAATTAGTATTTTAGATGATAATGATTGATGCTGATATCGATAACGGAAAATGATGTAAAGGACAACAAATCGAAAAATTAATTAAATATGTCAATTTTATTCGTTTTTTCCCTCTTTCGAACTGCGTTCAAGAGGTATTTTTTTCTGAAAAATTAATATAAATTATGTAAATACTGTTGTAAAAGAAATTTACTAAACACCTTAAGTATTCTGAAAGATCCAATTCAATGTTATTTTAAAATGAAAATTATAGGTCTACAAACATAAGAGATATGATTTTTCGAAAAAATATGATAAAACATTAAAAAATCAAACTACTTTTAAAAAAAAAGTCCTCTATGTACCAGAATGAAGTCTTCTGGTGGCCGAAAGAGACAGATAGATGTAGACGGTTGCCGGAGCAGATACACTAAATGTACTAAGTACCTACATAATACATTATCTCGGAGAGAGCGGGACGGCACTAGGTCGTGTGTGTTTAGGATGATCAATAAAACATTCGCTGAAGACAAATTCTGGATTCGTATATGGCGGTACCAAAAACACACCCCTGTATATCTGTTCTGTATGGACTGCTTCATGGAATTTCACCATTTATTTTGAAAGTATTTCCGTCGAACTTAAATAACATTCAAGAAGAAGATAACATAAATAATCTAAACGAACGTCCTAGTTGCGACATTAGGGGATAGTATGGTATATAGTACCAATTTGCACTTAACTCTCAATACAGTAGAGTTAGTTTCAAATAAATGCCTGTTTAATTGAAAACAACGTGAATTTAATTCATATTTTACATGCTCCTGGAAGGTTTTCAAATTAATTTGTTTATTAAAAATGGTTTTCGGTACGATTTAGCGAACCGGTATGGTAAATAGTACCACCGATACATAAATCGTACCCAGAAAATTGTGTCAATTAATATCAAAGAAGATATGGTCATTTTAAAGGCATGCATGATTCGCAAATATCCGGGTTATTGGAGAAAGCTTCACGCATCTATGTACGGCAACGAACATACTAGATCTAGTCTCCTTTGGGTCGGGCCTTATCAAAATAATTGCCAAAGCATAGGTGGCATACGTTTTCATCATCATCATCAACCACCGTATCCGAATCATTCAACATGACGATACTGACAGCATCTTCACTATCACCACTACTGCAGTTTTTGGTTTTCTTTAGTCGAGCACACTTCTTAGCCTTTATGGGTTTTTACCAGTTTTTTTAATAATGAAAAGTGGTAATAAAGGTTCTGGTGACATCTCTTGTGGTTATTGTTCTGAACTCCTCGGAACTTCAAACGCAACAAAGTGGTGGCCCTGAAAGACGTGCCTATTTGTTGGCCAAATATCTGAACTTTTGAAACCATTCACGGCATTCCCAATTGCAGCTGAAAGTTTGTAGCTCTCATTCACTAATTGTGAAACCTGATATTGTGTTACTGGTTTCCCAGCATTCACCCGCAGCCGTTTTTCCATGGCTTGAGTGTAATATGTACCTACTTAAGATTCCAAAAAAAATCTTCCATATCTGCGTTTTACCACTGATGTACTTTCTTTTTGATGTTATCTCAAATTTAAAAAAATAAAATTAACCAGAAAACAAGAAAACAACTTACCTACGGTAAATCGTGCCGTAATCGTCATTATTTTATAGAAACTTAGAGTACGCTAAATCGTACCGCCAGTGGGTTGGTAAAACGTACCGGTACTATTTATTAAACCACTGGCGGTACGATTTGGCGTACTCTAAGTTTCAATGAATTAATAACAGCAGAACACGTAACAATACACTTGACAAATTTGATTTTGCAATAGCAAATTATAGAATATGAACATGTTAACTGAACGTAATTTGAAAAAAAAACTATTACAACTTTGAACACGAAACCGCCTTAGGCAGAACCCGAAAAAGTTAGATCAAGATTGTGAAAAAAAAAATATACTGCATGCGGACGCACGATTCAACACTATCGTTCTTGTGTTCAACAGCTCGGCTGTGGAATGATTTGCCGGCCTCTGTGTTTCCTCCTTCCTACAACATGGGTCTCTTCAAGACCAATGTTCATTCCTTCCTCTCCTCAAAAAGACCCTTCACACAGCATCCCAGATGACATAGACCCTGAGGGAAATTATTTTCCTCAGGGCCTCCTGTGTGGAGTTAATATAAAAAAAAAAATTATTAAAAAATACAGGACAACTATGACGCAGTTAACTTGATAGTTCGAGGAGTGTTGCCGGGATTAATAATAAGTTAATAAGTGACCCGTAGCGGAAATAATCAGTGGTTCGATTTATCGACCGGTACGATATACCCTACTCTCCCTATCTTATTATTTTTCTGTTTCTTGTTCTCTTTCATATTTTCGTTTAGATTATTAGTGTTATCTTCTTTTTCAATGATATGTACATCAATGGGAATAACCTTCAAAAGTTATAAAAAGAGAGTTGTTCTAATAAAAGTTGAATAATCATTTAGACCATAGATTCTCAACCTTTTTTTGCCCACCGCCCACTTTGAGAATATATTTATTTCTAGCGCCCCCTAACTCGTGAATCCCGAAACACCAAGAAGGGGGCGTAATGGGATACCACGACAGGGTTACATTTGCCACAGCGGAGGGGGCGTAATGGGATAGGGAAAAAATATTTTTTGGATGAATGGCCCTTATTGGAATGGGATGGGGCATGATAGGATGGAGTGGGATGGGTTTCTCTTTGGGTCTCCTACCGCCCCCCCCAAATTTCTATTGGTCTTCTACCACCCTCCTGAAGGTCTGAAACGCCCTCTAGGGGAGGTTATCGCCCACATTGAGAACCTATGATTTAGAATTTTATAAAAATGTTAATAGATATTCCATATAAATAAAATCGAATCTATTTTTCCGAAACACTATTAGGTTACAAACCACTTCTTCAAACACTTGTTTCCAATAAAAGGGTAGCTGCCAAAAATATGTAGAAAATTAGTGGCAGATAATATTGTTAATTCTGAAATTTGAAATATGAGATTGACAAAAATGAAGTTTAAATAAGAGGTCTCAGTAGTCGAATATTAATTAGTAAGGCATTTCTCCCGGTAAGAGATTCTGGGTATTTCATATTTTCGTTTAGATTTTATTTTCTCTTTCATATTTTCATTAAGATTATTAGTGTTATCTTTGTCATCAATGATATATTACGTTGATGGGAATAACCTTCAAAAGTTATACAAAGAGAGTTCATCTAATAAAATTTTCATTCAAAGTCATATTAAACTACTATTTTGTGATTGATCTGAAAAAAGACAGATTATGAGAGATTTTATAAATGAGATCTCTGAAGCGTAAATATGTGGAAAATTTTGTTATGACCGTGTTAAATGTGGGGAAATCTGGAAAGTATGGAAGTATGATGTAAACGTAATAGTTAAGGTTGAGAGGAAAACACAAACCAAAAATGTTTATATTCTAAGTTATTGTGTGCCTTATATTAAGTGCGTTAATTCTAAGTATGCTTTATACCTTATAATTACTACGAACGTAGGTAATAGGCAAAACATCGCTTGGCAAAGTGAGTAAAGCTCGGCTTTAGTGCAAAAGTGGTTTTTGTTTTATTATTTTGTGAATAATTTTGTAAGAAAGAAGAAAATGGTTAACCAAGGGAAACTGTCGCAGATAATCTTAACCATAATAATCGATTTTTTATAAGTCGTTTCTTTTATACCTTCTTTCATTTCCACATTAGACACGTTTATAAATAATGATTTTTACATTATATCAGAGTATGATATAATGAAGAAGAGTAGGTATGTAGAGTTGTGTGGTGGTCAATATTTTATATTAATTTCTTTATATTGTTAACTAGAAAGACTTTGTATGAATACCGCATAAGTGTTCCTGCTAACCGAATCCAGTGTCGTTAGGACATCCCCAGTCGGGATGTGTTGTGAGGCTGTGGAAGGGAAGCAAATGGGAAAAAGAAAGTATCTGGCTCTTCAGATCTGATCACTAAACATGGACAAGGCCATTTCAAGGATTTTGGATTTCCGATTCGGAATTCCAATTTTTTTTACCAGGGTGATACTGAGAGTATCTACGACTTGCTGGGTGATACGGGTGGTTCGTTACAACGAAGGTAGCCTTCCTGTGAGCGTGATTATTCTCAAACTTGGCCCCCTTTATGCTGTGGCAATGCGTACCTCAACGTTTTTTCATTAACGGTAAATGGTTTCTTTCCGCAACGATCCGCAGATCATCCACACGCCATCACCAAAGATAATTACAAGAGAATTTAGAGGGAAATTAGAGAGAGTTTGGAGGGAAATAATTACAAGAGAACCAACGCGACTAAATAAAAATGTAAGCTCACTTCAATATCTGATTCAATGAATAAATAAATTGAATTAATTAAAGTTGCATTATTTATTCATTTAAAAGAGTGATAACAAATAATACTTATAAATAAAAGTGAGGTCATCAATAAGTCCACAAAATGTTCCCATGATACAAAAAGTACAAAAAAAAATTGTATTACTCTATAAAGTAGAGAAGAAAAAAAATGATGATATAAAAATAAATGGGATTATCGCCATTGGCAATCGCTTTAAAAAAACCAATCAGTTTCCAAAAGCGAAGCCGGATAGTAAAGGTATTAGTATTTTGCTGTAGGTATGCACTCGAATAACTAAATGATCCGACTTTGTGAAAGGCTTACAATCATATCTATGGTTGAATACAAAAAATCGAAGAATTTGTGAAAATTGTCCGTTCTGATTACCTGCAGCGAAACGTTTGTCAATAAAATTCTAAATCGGAATCAAAAACCTATTTTGTTTGAACTTGTAATTTTATTTGTATTTTCATTTCCAATATAGCCGCTGTAACAATATACCGGGGCCTCTACGGCGTAGTCGAAGCGTAGCTTGGAGCTACGCGCCCGTTGTCACGGCAACCCCACCCCCTCCCCCCCACCGCCATTTTCCATCCCACATCCTCTAGGCACCCCCTAACTCCTACCAAGCCTCCATCATCCCTCACAACACAAATTCTCTGGTTATATTAATGCCCACGTAGGTTTAATGCTTTAATTACAAAATGATAAATGATTATGGTGATAGTTTTTAATATCGCCAGAACATTATATTTTAGTTGAGGACAAAAGACCTGCAATACACCTACGAGGCAATGGTGATTTTAACATCGATTTCTAACGGTATGTCTGCACTATAATATATAATTACTAATTTATATATTATAATTATATAAATACTAACTTATATATTTAATAATATAATGTATATTATTACTAACTAGCTGGTGTCCCGGCGTTGGCCGGACTTTACACATTGTTTTCGAAATCAGATGTGGAAAGCGATTTTCATTTTATTTTGAAGTTTGTAAAATTTCAACAAGTTTGGTCTTTATGGGGTGAGAAAAGGGGATGGGGGGGGGGGGGGGGGTGATTTTTCAAAATCTCATGTAGACAGTGTATCGGAATAATACCGTTTGTTGTCTGATAAAAAACGTTTGTTATCTTTAAAAACAAACCCACCCCGGGACACTTATGTAAAAATATTCTTTATATAATAATAGTATTGCGATTGACAAGCCAACATAGTCCAGTAACTTTATACATCACAGTATGCGTTAAATCCGGTAGTTCTGATTTTTTGCACACTTGTTTATGATGTTGGCCTAATGAATAATCCAAGTTTTCGACCTCGAGTGCCGACCGCAACTTTGTCAAAAATCGAAAAAACCGCGAAAAAATCGTTATTTTTTCAAATTTTGGCGATTATAACCCTAAAGGGCAAGTTTTTGAAAGAACTTTTTTACGACGTTTTTAAAGTAGACTAAATTTGCTACAATATGATACTAAAACTGTATCTGTAGACCCAATAGTTTCCGAGATTAAGCCTTTCAAAGTTTGTGACCTCGAGCGCAAACCGCGAAAAAATCTGGTATTTTTTCAATTTTTGGCGATTATGATCCTAAAGGACTAGTTTTTGAAAAAAAATATTAGAACGTTTGTAAAGTAGACTAAATTTGCTACAACATGTTACTAGAATTGTCTCTGTTGACCCAATAGTTTCAGAGATTAAGCCTTTTAAAGTTTATCATTTTTTTCGAACTTCGCAATTTTTTGGAATTCTGTCGTTCTTAATGAATTTTGACCCTGATTATACTATCGAAGCCCTGTACTTTTATGATGGGATTATAATGTTTAAGCTAAGCTACGAATAATGAAGAAAAAAGATAAAAAAAAGTATTTTTTTTAATTTATTTTACAAAGATAAGTACAACAAAAGTTAGTAAGTTTATTTGTTAGGAAACTGAGTAATATTCAAAATCAAAAAATTAAATTAATTTAGCCCTCTTGGAAGGTCCCGGTTGAGGTTCGTCCGTATCTGGTTCGACGAATTGGGATGGCATATCCCCATCAGGAGATGGTGATGAATCGTCGACGTCTTGTGCCCACAAGTCATCCTCCATTTCGATATCGGACAGATCGTCGTCTTCTGGGATATCTATTACTTCATCATCAGGTATATTGTCACAAGAGGCCCTGCTACAGTACCTGCAGACTGATGAGCATTTTAATCCTGCCTTCCTGCTGCACGCGTTACCACAACCCTTCGTGCAGCCGCAAGAAATCATCCGCAAGAGGTGTTGTTGGGCTGCATCTCTGGTCATCATTTTGGTATGTCCGCAAGGAGTGAAATCGAGCAGAGTCTCGTGTAGGAGGTAACCTGGCTAGATTGAAGCTGGTTTTCGTCGCAGCCCTAGCGAATAGTTGGTACCGCAGGTCGTCAAGATTATGGGTGTTGGAGTTGCCTCCGTATAGAGCAATTATGACTCGTTCTCCTGCTGCTGCTATGTCGTCAGGTGTAGAGTTGGTGTCGAGAAAAATCACAGCTTGCTTTTCAACGTCCGGATTTTTTTCGACTATGGACATCATTTGTATCTTTTCTAAGCCAAAAAAGGAGGATATCGAGTCACAACCACTAAAGGCATGGACGAAGAGGAAAAGCTCTGTTTTCAAAGAGGATTTTGAAGAAGCGATGCTGGAATATATGACATCTAATGCTTTGCGTCTTCCAAATTTATTGTAAAAAATTTCACGTTGGTTTGAGATCGCAGTAAGGATGATCAGCAAGTCAATGTCCTAACCACTTTATCATAGGTAGAGGCAGCAGTTACAGCTGTAGTGATGATGAGCCTATCAGCATCTTCCTCTGCTTGGAGTACTTGAATGTTGTGATTTCCTATTTTTGTTGTCAGCAGTTTTATGAAACGAATCTTGTTTTGTCATTTGACAAGAAGTTCTGTTGAGGAACCTGGGCCACGGTTTTCTCATCAACGATTATCTCTCAGGATGAGTGTAACTTGGCTCTTCGAAGACGCTCAGAGCTCTTTGTGTTTTTCTGTACAGCATCTACGGGGTAACCATCGAAAACTACTGCCACATTTGAGCCATAGTGAACAGTAATGTACTGTATATATCTGTCAGCTATCGCACCAAATGATGAGTTTCGAGGCCACACAATTTTGTGAAGTAGATGCCCTCCATCCACTACTACAAACTTCGTTAACCCTTGCTTCTTATTTAAGGTTACAGGTTGAAATACTGAATACACGGTGGATTTTGTGCCCTTTCTCATCCACTCTTCAGAGAACAATGACATTGAGATTGGTGACAGTTCATAAGTGAAGAAAAAAAAATACGGATAGATAAAAACGTGTTACAGGTGGGTCACATTCGTCACTTCACATGTCGGAGGTAATTGAAACATCATATCGGTAGAGTTATTCGAGTGACGTCTAAAATATTGCAATAAATTGCGAAGTTCGAAAAAAATGATAAATTTTGAAAGGCTTAATCTCGGAAACTATTAAGTCTACAGAGACAATTCTAGTATCATATTGTAGCATTTGGTCTAATTTAAAAACATTGTACAAAAGTTTTTTCAAAAACTAGTCCTTTAGGATCATAATAGCCAAAAATTGAAAAAATACCCGATTTTTTCGCGGTTTTCGCTCGAGGTCACAAATTTTGAAAGGCTTAATCTCGGAAACTATTGGGTCTACAGAGACAGTTTTAGTATCATGTTGTAGCAAATTTAGTCTACTTTAAAAACGCCGTAAAAAGTTTTTTCAAAAACTAGTCCTTTAGGGTTATAATCGCCAAAATTTGAAAAAATAACGATTTTTTCGCGGTTTTTTCGATTTTTGACAAAGTTGCGGTCGGCACTCGAGGTCGAAAACTTGGATTATTCATTAGGCCAACATCATAAACAAGTCTGCAAAAAATCAGAACTACCGGATTTAACGCATACTACCCCATACATTCAGGCGACAAAGTTACTGGACTAAACAGAGGTACTTTGTAATACTTATTTAGTTTACAGAATAATGTGATTGTGCAATAAGGCTGCGCAGCATTTTCTCTTCAAGTAGATATTTGATATGATGGTTTTGGTCGATGTTATGTTCCATATGCACACATGATGGACGTAGATAAAATAGACATATACAATATACAATTTGAGAGGCGGGCACAGGTACCGTCGCCCCGGGAACCATTTATTGGATAACCAACACCCCCGCCATAGGTCTCCCCGAGTGATTCGTTACGTTTGGTGACTTGAGGAGTACCCGGTTTCGTGGGGTGAGGTTTGTCTAGGTCTTGGCGGCGAATGCGTTTGCCCACCTATTGCTTAGCGGTTCGGGTTATTGGTTCGGGAGAGACAGGTTGAGGGAGAGAGACCTAGACATAGACCTCTCCAGCTGGACTCTCTCGATCTTGACTGCAGTGGGAGGGATATATACGTCCGTCACTCCAAGATACGTTGACCCCCAGATTCCTACCCACCCCTCGTATCTTTTTCTTTCTCTGACTTCCAATCCTTCCTTCGCCTTAAAAAAAATCCTCCACACAGCATCCCCAAAGATGACATAGGCCCTCAGGGATTTTTTCCTCAGGGTCTCCTGTTTGGAGCTTATGTAAAAAAAGAGACAAGGAGGATGGATCGGGATCCATTTTTATTACGAAAAATTACAAATCATATATTTAAGAACCAAAAAAAAATTAACTGACTATTAAAAATAGAAAGGCATAGATAATTATTGAGTACATGATTGTAGGATGGTTATACGAGTTTCGGTTTTTCACTGCTTCCACATGCCACATCTCATTGGCAAACAAATTATTAAGTACATGATTGTAGGATGGTTATACGAGTTTCGGTTTTTCACTGCTTCCACATGCCACATCTCATTGGCAAACAAATTATTAAGTACATGATTGTAGGATGGTTATACGAGTTTCGGTTTTTCACTGCTTCCACATGCCACATCTCATTGGCAAACAAATTATTAAGTACATGATTGTTGGATGGTTATACGAGTTTCGGTTTTTCACTGCTTCCACATGCCACATCTCATTGGCAAACGAATTATTAAGTACATGATTGTAGGATGGTTATACGAGATTCGGTTTTTCACTGCTTCCACATGCCACATCTCGTTGGCAAACGAATTTACTTCGATTTTTACACGTTACAAGCAGTCAAGTTTGAAGTAGATTTCATCTAAATCCAGAAGGTATTACCTGAATCTCTTCATGCAATAGTTTTTTAAAGATTTATTTCATTGTACTATTTTTCTTGCTTGCTTACAACGGCAAACCATTTTGAAAAGCGTACGTTTGGATGTGTTTGGCAACACAGATAAGACAAACTGGTTTGAATTAGTTTGGAGCACTCTCCCGCGATACCCTGTACTTAGGGATGCAAGGGTTTTAAAAATATCGATATCTTTATTTTTATTTATTTATTTATTTATTAATTTTCGACGCCCTGATGGGCTTTTACATGAAAAGTTTATAATACAGAGACAGTTTTTAAATAAAAAAGATAAACTATAAAAATATAACTAGTAAACATCATATGAAAGGTAAGTATACATATGAATTTAAGGAAAGATAGTGCATTACAATAAAAGAGAAAGTTTCTAAGTTATAAATGGCATAGAAATAAACTTGTAGGTATGTTAGTAATTACAAAATTTACAGGTGATTAATTAAATGTGATGAAAAATACACGACAAAATGCAAGATACATAAAAAGAAAACGGTAATAGGTTTTTACATTGTAGATTTATAGAAATACACAAATATATGCAATAGTTCCTATGTGATGCTCCTTAGATATCAAAATATTCTACATAAAAATATTGTTCAGATATTTCTTGAATAAAGGTAAACTTGTATTAAATACATCGATATTTGAGGTGAATTTGTTCCCTAGTGTGTGTAATCGTGAAATTGGTGCATGTGTGTGGTAGTTGGTTACAGAATTATTGTTGCAGAATAATATGTTTTGCCTTGTTTCTAGAGTAGGTACCTTAAAATCAATGAGATGCAGGAGTTCGCAACAATCTAATTCGGAATGAATAATTTTAAACAAAAAAGTTAGATCGTTTATTTTTCTTCTGTTTTCTAGGGAATGCAATTTAAGTGTGTTTAGTAAAGATGTGTAGTTAATGTGTTGAATAGGTATGTGTAACTTGAAGTTAATAAATCTTAAAAATTTGTGCTGCACTCTTTCGATATTTCTTATATGAATTTGATAATATGGGGACCAAACTATGGAATTATATTCCAACAAGCTGCGTACGAGTGACAAATATACGATTTTTATAACTTCCAGCGAATCGAAGTCTTTAATTGTTCTGATTATAAATCCTAGTGTGTATATATATCGAATTAAGTCGATATTTCTTCTTTTTTAAAGGCTTATAGAAATCCAATTTAGTTTTAGTTTATAGATTATGTTTATACTATGTTATTTTTTATACTTACCCAATGAATAATCACAAATTTTGGAAAGGCATATAATTTTTTTTTTGTTAATTTATTTAATAAAATTTATCCATTATTTTGTACCATCTATCGAACTTAAAAATACTATGACAGTCTTGTAGCCGGGGTCTGCTTCAAGTTATAGTGGCTCCTGTCTTTGAAAAAAGACGTCTAGAAGGAACTCTTGTTTTTTTTTACATGAGCTCCACACAGGAGGCCCTGAGGAAAATAATTTCCCTCAGGGCCTATGTCATCTTTGGGGACGCTGTGTGGAGGGTTTTTTTAGGAAAGAAAGGAGAGGAGAGTTCTGGGAAGGAAAAGGATTTAAGGGATGGGTAGGAATCTGGGGTTCAGTGTGTCCTAGTCATCTGCCACAATTGGTAGATGACTCATTGCCACTTTAAAAATATTGGGATAAATACCTTGCATCTCTTGCCATGTTTCAAGAATGTTTACTTTTAGAGTATTTACAAGAGCAGAAAGATATTATAATAGCAATTTACCCGATTTTGTGGGTATTTTATTTGGGCGGGTTTTTCGATATATCGATACTGTATATTGAGTTTTTCGATATTGATATATCGATATCGATATATATCTGTAATTTTAGGGGTCGATATATCGATATTTATCGGTTTTCCGATATATCGTTGCATCCCTACTCTTTTGTAATTCCAACTAAAGCATCTGAATATATCATGTCGTGTTGGACGTCCCCGACTTATTATTTTATCCACTTATGTGTTCATCTGATCTTCCTTTCACTTTCTCCGGCCACCCGAACTTTGCGTTCAAACGTGGTAAGTTTATTTTCCTTTTTTTTTAAATTTCATTTCTTACATAAGACCTGTATGACCGGAGTCAGATCGACTTTTGCATCCCAATTGTGGCAAGATGTGACGCTGATTAAAGTAATGCGGGGAAGGAGGTGGTGGGAGGTACAAATCGCTCAAGGCCTATGTCACCTTCGTTTTAGGAAAGAAAGGAGAGGAAGTTCTAGGAATGAAAAGGGTATTAGGGGTGGGTCCATGAGTGACGGATGTATGAATCCATCCCTCCCACTGCCGTGCAAAGCGATGCTCCGAGAGAGGACGAAGGAGACGTTAAAGGGACTCCCTCAACCACTCTCTCCTGATCCGGCCTGCCATGCAGCTTGTGGGCAGACGTATCCGCCGCCAAGACTCGGATAAACATCACCCCATGATCCCGGGCACCAGTGCTAAGCGAACCACTTGAGGTGACCTATGACAGAGATGTTGGTTATCGAATAAATGGTTCTCGAGGCGGCGCGCGGCGCGGCGGTACCCATACTCTGTTTAATTTGTGGAAGGAGATGGTGGGAAGTATCTGGCTGTATAGTGTACAGTAGTGCAGAACGAATTTTTTTTTCTAATTTTTATTTGGAATAGTTGTATTAAGTTGCCAATTGCCATCAATTACCTCAATTAAAAATATTAAAAAAATATCAGACAACGGTAAAAGCCCCCGCCAAGACATTGAACGTTTACAAAAACGACAGTTTTGGGGCTATTTGCGCGGTACACAAAACAGTACAGAATTTATTAAAATAGGTTTATTATATTAAATAAAATATTTAAATATAGTTAATTAGCTGTTGTAATCAAATATTTCATTATTGGCGCTGTGACAAAGGAGCAAAGTGCGGGGCGAAGCGGGGGGCGGCACGTGACAATCTACGAAATGCAGTGTTTTGTTTAAACTAGTGTCGATAATTGTCTCAAGGTGAAGGGTCGCGCGTTAATTATATTCACGTTGATAAACGTTAAGTGATTTAGCATGACTTCTACAAGACAAACGTTAAAATGTCCGATATTTGGTGAAAGTACAGATTTGAAAGAGAATATCCTACCTACCTATATGAAAATGTGATGAAATTCTATGAATGGGTTCGACAAGACTTAAAAGTAAGGAATAACATCAAAAGAACCTCCGTTTTTGGAAATTGCCGAAATAGTTGGAAGGAAAATTGAAGAATTGTGGATAAAATCTTCTATTCCAATTGTCACACACACACGAATCTTACAGTTACTAAAAATTTATCACTCAAAAGTGTTATAATTTAAAAAAGTCTGAAACTTAAGGAAGAAATTAGAAGAGTTCAGAGTACAAAGTAGAAAGCTTTTTGACATAACTGCATGTAAATGTAAAGAATTTGTGAGTTGTACTTGTTCGAGGAAAAAAGTGCCAAAAGAGGAACAAATGTTTTTAGAAGACCAACGCACTAACAGGCTAAAACTGTTTTAAAAGGATCGAAGAGGTTTAGTTTGATTGTACAAGATAAAAGAACCAGATACTATTTATGTTGGGTATGTGGTTCCAACATCGCGCAGTGCAAGAAATATTGATAGAGCTATCCATAGCTTTTTAACGACTGAAAAGATATCATAGAGGGTTTAATGGCTGTTGGCTGTGATGGAACAAACACAAATGCTGTGAAAGTGAGAGGCGTGATTCGTCTTTTGGAAAACAGACTATCTCGACCGTTGCAATGGATAATTTGTCTCTTACACGCCAATGAGTTACCATTCAGGCATTTGTTTACCCATTTGAATGGCCCTACTGCAGGATCGTTTACAGGTCAAATTGGTAAAGCATTAGAGATATGCGAGACGCTGCCGTTGGCCAACTTTGAAAAGATAGAAGGTGAACTTCCTCCACAAATTATCCACAGATCTCAGTACAGACCAGAAATATTTACAAACAATTACTACTGCTATCATAAATGATCCTGCTCTCCTGATTTATTATGGAGAAGCCCAGGTAAACTATCCCATGCCCGCTGGTTGACAAAAGCTAATCGTATACTGCGTTTGAATATTTCTACGGAAAATCCACAACAAAATCCTGTGACTAGCAAATCATTTGTGGTTTGCTATCAAAACACATTCATCCTGCAAATATAGTTCAAATCATTTATGGAAGCTCATTAACAGCACTAGATATTTATTCAACGAGATGTTAGCGATAGTGGACCCTGTTATAATTCGAAACAGTTACTTTGCTCATCCAGAAAACTTGTTGTTGAGTATGATAACAGATTCACGTAAGCATATTAGAGAGCTCGCTGCAAGACGCATTTTAAAGGCTCGTTAAGTTAATAAACATTTTGTTTGGCGCATGTTTGAGGTGCCAAAAGTGGACTTAAATGCACATTCTTACATAGACATGATTGACTGGCAACAAAATATATACAAACCCCCAATTCTGATGAATATTTCCGATAAGCAGTAAACGATCTTGTTGTAAATGGAGAAGATACAGTGTTGGAGTTTATGAGACTGCCTTGCCATACCCAGGCTGTGGAAAGACCTGTAAAAGTTGTGACAAAAGCAGTTCTAAGTGTATGTAACAAGACAAGAGGGATTCATAAAATCTAAATTAGCGCCTCGAAAGCTCATGCCAAAGTTTGAGACGAAAAATGATTTTTGTCATAAAAAATGATGTTATGCATACCAACATAACTTTCTGAAGTGTGTGTTTAGTTTACTTTTGAAATAAATGATTTTATTAGCAAAAATCTGCTTTTATTTTATCATTTAATGCATAACTTATTATATTTACATATTATTTTGTTTATAGGGTTGATAATAAAAACAAAATAAAATTTCAAGTCAATGGCGGGAGCTCAAGCTGTCGAGCTAGAACTTCCAAATTGAGAAGTGTTATTTACAATTAGGTACATAAAGCAAATTTTACCTGGTATTCCGGTCTGGTCACTAAACATAAACAAAGTAATTATTTTATACAGCTTTTGGATTCTGACTTTAGAATTTAGAAGTTAGACCAGATGGCCAGGTAGATACTTCCCAATCTTCAAGCTCCAGCCTCTCGTCTTTGGGGATAACATTTTTACACTGAAAAAAACTGTTGTAATGCATACTTATCTTTATATATACCTTTATGCAGGTGGTGTCAAAAATATGCCTACGTCCCTACTACGCCAATAAATGACGTAGTTCGAATAATGTTAACATAATCATACGTTCATACTAATAATAATATTTTGTAATCACGGTTGAAGAATGTCTTGATTCTCGATTTTTGCAAGCGATTTAAATAACAAAATATATATCTATTGTTAAACATATGCATTCGATACTAAATTTGTATTTTAAGATATGATTTTATCTCTTCGCTTATTCTTTTTCTTATAGGTAGGAACAAAATTGTATATTTAACTAAAGCTTTTCTATGAGGAATTCAATCTAAACACCCTTTCCTTCTATAAATAATGTTATATTAGGTCCTTACATATGAAATTGGAGTTTTGTATGGGAGGAACATAAAGTCGATTTTTTTTAATAAAATATATTTATTTAATCAAAGTATGTACCATTTCTATCTACGCACGTTTGCCATCTCATAGGTAGTTCATCGATCCATTTACTAAAAAAACCATTCGGACGGGAATCAATAAAATCTTTGAAGGCGGTTTGGACTGCCCCATCGGAGTTGAATTTTTTCGCTTGCAAGAAGTTATCCAAATTTCGAAAAAAATGGTAATCTGTTGGGGTAAGGTTCGGAGAGTACGGTGGGTGTCTTAGACATTCCAATTGAAGCTCCTCTAATTTGGTAGCCGTCTGTTGATTTGCTTCACTCAATTCATGAGGTACCCACCTTTCAAGCTTTTTCACCTTCCCAATTTGCTTCAAGTGGATTAAAACAGTTTTATCACTAACACCACAGCCTGCAGCTAACTCGGGCGTGGTTTGCGATGGATCCGCTTCCACAATGGCCTTCAATTTTTCAAATCAACTTTGGTCTCCGGTCGTCCACGGGGCTTGTTCTGCAGGTCGAAATTTCCAGAACGAAAACGTTGGAACCAAAAACGCACTGTGTTTTCTTTTGCGGCACCGTCGCCATACAGAGTATTTAGGGGAGTAAGAGCGGCAGTGACAGCAACATCTGGTAAAATACCTATTATAAATCAAATCAATGTCAAAAGTATGTAGATACTAATTTTGGTTGTCTGTGTTTTGTTGCGTATCCCCCAGAAATCTGGTTCAGTGAACTCTAAATATCTGCATTTTTTGTACGAAGTATTTAGACAGGCGATAAAGCAGGTACCTACTTGTTATATAAAATTTTGAAAGAAAATTATTTAAATCTTCTTCAAAAATTGAATTATAATATCCCGCGATTTTCACGGATCTGTGCTAGTAATATATAATAAAGATAGATAGATCAACGTATATAACATATTTCCACGTACAGCTTTCTACACTACACAGCACACAGGTGACCTTAGAGAAAATAATTTCCCTCAGGGCCAGTGTCATCTTTGGGGATGCTGCGTGGAGGATTTTTTTGTTGAATTCAGTTTTCCTTAAAATAAATTTATTAATTGTGAGAATAGGAAAGTACATTTAACTTATTTGTAAGTAAATATTATGGATAGTAACAAATATTTTTTTAATGGTTTAAATAAAATGATAGCTTATTTTTTGTCGGGCAACATTCTCCGCTAATGACGGCTCAACATTCCCTAAATAAAGCGGGGTAGCCCCAACCCCCGGGTAATAGGGAATAGGGGAGCGGGGTACAGCTAACTCCCCGGCCCTGTGCAGGGGTGGGGGCAGGGGTAGGGGGGAACCCCCTTCCGCGTTGAGAGGCGGCCCACGTGGCAAAAACAAAACTAAAGATCTCTCATCTTAGCTGCCGGAGGGTTCGCAAACCATGGGATTATTTCTGTCAGTTTCACAATAATGTTTCTACCAATGCCATTTGTCTCGACTGAAATTACAATCTGATTACTATCACCTCTGCCGTAGGTTACCCCAAGTGGTTCGCTACATTTGGTGAATTAGGTCTAGGTCTTGGCGGTGAATGTGCCTGCCCAAAAGCTGCGTGGCGGGTCGAATCGGGAGAGGCCAGTTGAGGGAGACCTTTTGACCTCTTTAGACGAACTCTCGATCCAACGCCACGAACCGCTGTGGAAGGGATAGATTCATATTATATATATAGACTCATTCCACAGATTCCTACCCACTACATTCTTCCTGTCAAAATTTATTCTCCTTAATATCTTTCTTACATATTAATTTTCTAAATTACTTTTTCATTGTCTCCTATGTGGAGTTCATGCAAACAATTTGAAAGCTTAATATTAGAAACAAAGGAGATACGGTATGGATTAATACCGATAATCCCGAACCACACGGACTATCAAAGCGATGGAGCCAAAAGGTAGAAAAGCTTAATATTAGAAACAAAGGAGATACGGTATGGATTAATACCGATAAGCCCGAACCACACGGACTATCAAAGCGATGGAGCCAAAAGGTAGAAAAGCTTAATATGAGAAACAAATGAGATACGGTATGGATGCATACCGATAAGCCCGAACCACACTGACTATCAAAGCGATGGAGCCAAAAGGTAGAAAAGCTTAATATTAGAAACAAAGGGGATACGGTATGGATGCATACCGATAAGCCCGAACCACACGGACTATCAAAGCGATGGAGCCAAAAGGTAGAAAGAAAACGGGTCATGGTTGAATGATGTTTGCGTAATTTTTTGAGTGGTTTTTACTAATGACTGTTCGTGGCCCAACTCCTTCGTTTGTGTTATCTAATCCGTTTAATTTCTATTTACTTTCTAAATCATTATTACTAATAGTTCGATGAAAGTAGACCTCTTGTTAAAAAAATAATGTTTCTAATTTTCCTTTATTTAACAAATCAAAACAAATTTTTTTCGATATCGTAAATAGAATAGTACGTAGTAGTAAACCAAAATTCCCCGTAAAATCATAACATTGTAAGCAGGTAGTTAAAAACTTACGAACTCAATTATAAAGCATAGATTTATAACTTAATAACTTTTTATTTCGAATAAAGAGTCAACATATTGTTCAAAGAAATAACACCATCTCAACGATAATAAATTATTTTTTCAAACTGACTTTAGGACGGTAGGTACAATAATATTAATTATTTTGATTTGACATCTCGTAGTAGGAACCAGAATTATGCTCTGGCGGGATAAAAAGGTAGTAACCAACACGGCCACCATCTTAAACCGGAACCGAAAGGTAACTCACAAATTTACAGACAGACAAAATTCCAAATAATAGTTAAAACAAGACTTTGCAATGCTCAGTCAATTAATATTGTTTCAATATAATGAAACTTTATTTAACATTTAATTATTTTCGTTGAAACGAAAAAGGTTGCAGAATCGCTGGGCCGGTGGGTTTATAAGGGAAAAGTACGGCGCTTTTAATACGAGAAGAGAACATAGAACATACATAGTACGCGGATAAGAAAAGTTTGGCGAAGAAGCGGATACGAGGACGAGGAGAGAGATAGACAGAAAGCCCGCAGCAGAGAAACCAACAAAGGCTACGTGTGGGAGGGAAGGGGAGGGTGTATAGTATATAGTCCTAGGCATCAGCGTATCGGAACACGGGACGTAAAAACATGTCTTGTCTCTACAATTATTACATACAGGCATTAGCTGAGAACACCTAAAGGGGAGATAAAGGCATTTTTCTGGTTGTTTTAATATTGTGATTTTTTTTATGTTACTGGGTGAAAGTAGGTCAGAAATGAATAGTTTATATTTATATTTTTTAAAGTGAAAACTTCTTTAGCATTGTTGTGATATGAAACTCTATGAAACGAAAAATAGCGACACTAAAAAGAGACAAACACATACATCTATCAGTGGCTGTCCGTGAGTTTTCAGTGAGCTAGAGCGCTAAAATTGAAAATTACGACATTACTGATGTTGTAGCTGAAAATGAATTTTATTTTTTTTCAAAATTTTAACTTTTTGTATGATGATCTTTCAGTATGTGGATGCGGCGCTTACCTTGACTGAGAGAATCCTGAAGACTTTCAGGCATTTCATCTCCTCACATTTTTAGTCCTCCATTCTTTTCTCTGATTTTCTCACACGCAGCAATTTAATTCTATTTACTTTTCTGGTTCATAACTTTGCATATTTTTACCAAAAACAATTTCATTCTTAAAGTATTGTGGCTTTTATATAGTGGTTTTTATAATTTTACGTTTAAAAAATAACACATTAAATAGCAGTCTTTTTTTATTGGAATCCAATTTTGCTCTTCTCTCTTTTGATTAATTTTTGCATTGCCTTTCATTAGTATATATCTCATAGCTATGTTTTGTATAGTTTCTGTTTCATTCAAGTTTGCTTCATTGGACAAATGTAATCTAATGCGGAGCAACTGTAGTTTTAAAATGAGCTTTGTGGTGATACTATTTATTATATTTCTTAGTCCATCCATTCATGGGACAACAGTTGGCAACTCAATCGCAGTCCGCACACAGGCAACAAACACCAGTAGTTGTCAAGGGTGACGCCGCAACTCTCAGTGCTAATTTGTGGTATGTCAGAGCAGGAAAATATCGATTTTGTTCGGGAGGTTGATAAATTATTATTGTATATGAATGTCGATAATTGATCCATTATTAATACATTATATTTGTGTTAAACAAGCTGATATAATTACTGAAATCGTTAAGTTGATTTGCGCCGTGAATTGAGTTGCCAACCAGTTTTCAGTTTCTCCATGAGCGAAGGCATTTAGTCTTTTAAAATAATTTCCTTTTTTGATTCCTTCTTCGGCACATACTTAAAATGGTGGATACATTTATATTGGAGGTAGAAACCTCAACAATATTTTTATTTTTGATTCTGATAATTCATGGTAGAAATCCATTGTAAAGATTTATAAATACAATTATTTTATTGGCTTTTTTATTTGCGACCATTAACGGTTTCAGTTATCGGCCATCTTTTTTTTTTTTTTTTTTGTATTATTGTATTTTATTTAGATATATAATTTGACATCTTATATCTAATGTTTTCTTTTCTGTGACTACTACAATATTATTTACTACCTACTGACTAAAATTTGGACTTTGCAACATTAAGACATAATCCACGAAAAACTGCAAGACTTTTAGCCTCCTTAACATTTACAGGGAGTTCATTAAACATTTTAAAACCTTTATAATTAATATTATTTTGTGTTCCCGATAAATTTGTTTTAGGAAGCCTAAAATCGTTGCAGTTTCTCGTGGGATTACAATGAACTGTACTGTTGATTCTAACATTATTCAACATATAATCTGGTAACATTTTATTTTTTAATAAATAAAACTAGGGTATTGAAAACTAATCTTTGCCACACACTTAAAATATTGAGTTGGCGTTGCATGGTTTTTATCCTGGTATATCTGCTACAGCACAATATAGATCTCATGCCTCTGTTCTGAATTATTTCCATTCTTTTAATTTGTGTTTTATTGCTCAGAAAGATTACACTTGAGCAATAATTCAGATGGGATGCTACAGTTGTGTTATAGACCAATTTCCTAGTTTTAATGTCTAATTTTCCCTTTATCCTACTTAAGAAATTAATCTTTTTGGCAATTTTTTTAGTTAGCATTTCAAAGTTCGAGTTAAGTTTTAATAAAATTTAAATATCTTGAGGCTGGTATATCATTTCTTTAAATTATGGTAAATATTACCCAATTTTTGGCGTATCAGGATGATTTTATTCAATTTGTACTTACCCATTTACTTCAATACTTACTTCATTTACCCCTGAATGATTTTAATTTATTTTTTGTCTGATTACAACTTTAATCGAAACAAAAAATAACGCTAAGTTGGATAAACATATGATAATGATAATAATATTCAAAAAACTATTTCTGAAAAAATAAGAAAATACACAGATTTAGGAAATGAGATTAAAAGAATTTGGCATTCTCAGACTATAAAAATATTACCATTTGTTATTTCGGCTACTGGTATTATATCTAGGTCTCTGATTCAAAATTTAGGCATATTAGATTTGTCAAAGAATTTATATATAAAAATGCAAAAATCAGTCATTTTAAATACATGTAGGATTACAAAAGATTTTGAAATATTCATTTTGAGGGATCAGTAGGATTTATAGGTTCAGTTAGGAATTCCACAGAGCCGAACCCTCTGATATGAAAATATCTGGAGTCGGTGAATTATTTTCCCATTTGGTCTCTGGTAGGTTGACATGTTGTTCTTGTATTGTTTTGTATTTATAATACTTATATAGTGCAATTGCATAGCGTGGATTGACTAGATGATCATTTGGGGAAGTGTGTGAAAGGGTTTAGTTTTTCCTGTGGGGAAAATTTAACCCGGACATTTAAATCTGGTGCGTAAATACCTTTATTTGGAAAACAAACAGCTTTACAAAGATACATAAAAAAGGTATAAGGATGATATGTATGTAATTAGGGAATATGTAAATATATTGCAAATTAGGAAAATAAATCTGATAAATAATACAATAGATATAAATATGAATGGTAAGTGGTGTGTTGTGATGCATTACATTTATTTAATAGTGTGAATTTGTTGAAAGTTATATTGAAAATGTCTGTATATGTGAGGTGTGTGTTATGATAGTGGCAGGCTCGATGTATGAATTCATTTTGTAAGTAGTTGGTGTTGGAGCGGCTGTTATAAAAAAGGGATACGTTTCTGCCATTGCGACCAGGAACTCTAATATCTATTTTTTGTAAAAGATCCGGGAAGATATCGTATTATTTAGGATTTTGTACAATAACAATTGACCAGAAATAATTCTCCTACAATTTAATTTCGGGATTTTAAAGAATTGACGGATATCTTCATTTGATTGGAATGCATAAAACGACCGAAAATTTATGTAGGAGAGAAATTTTTCCTGAACACGTTCTATTCTATGAACTTTATGTTATTTATCTTGGATTCCAAATTTGTGAGGCGTGTTCTAGGTGCGGACGAACATAGGTATAATATAGCAAAATAAATGTATCGAGATAATAAAATAGTTTTGATGTTCGTTGTATAAATCCTAAATTTGGGTGACTTTAGCGACAATATTATTAATATGTAATTCGAATGCAAGTTTGAATTCTAAGGTAACACCCAGGTCCCGAACTGATTCTTTTCTTTTAATATCGATATTGCTTATTGAAAATTTAAATATTATTTTGGTCCTATTTCTTGTAAACGATATTGAGTAACATTTATCATATTATGAATGTTATTAACACTTCAAACCTTTTTATTTGTTTTACGAAAATAATAATTAAAAAAAAAATAGCCGACTTTCACAGGGTTATCTGTTTGGCGGATTTATTTTGAGTTATTCCGGAATGTCTATGGTAAACTTTTAAATGCAAATAGAAAGTTTGGTGTTCTCTCTTTCTAAATTTGTTTATATTACTACACAGAAAAGGACACGGAACGAATTTTATGAAGACCAAAAAAAAAACAGGTGACATGAAACTCATTTTATGTGTCTTCTAATGACATACAAAGTAAACTTTTAGTTAGCCTGAAATAATTAAGTATTAATGTTTTTAAATATGTGCTTCCATGGGAATTTCCATTTTGTTTTCTTGATTGTATGAATGTATGAATAAAGTGGAATATTGGAAGTGAAAATTAACCCACTTCCCGACATCCGATCAAGATGTAACTTGTCAGATAGACTCGTTGTCAATATCAATGTATTTTGTCAAGTTTTGATGCCAATGACGCACCCATACGCGTACATGAATTTCTCCAAAATTCTATGATATTACAGCAGTCAATGTACACGAAATAAATATCGGTCTTCTCCAATCGGGATTTGGCTAAGTTGGTAGGGTTGTTGACTCCAGTCCCTGGTTAAGACGGTTCAATCCCCAGTTAAACCAAAAAAAGTTTTTTAAATTTATAAGACATTTTAAAATATTGTAGAAGAAAAACTGTTTTTAGTGGTTGATTTTTTGTTTTTATTTTATAGTTGTTCAGGATCTCAACTTCCGCTCTCCTGACAAAGCAATCCGGCGTGGTAACACCAGATTCCAAGGGAAGTGTGGCTGGAGTAACTCTTCAATAATAACTCCAGCTCTTGAATAATTGGTCTTTATTGAAACAATAAAAGACCCGTAGGGTAGCTCATGTACGGTGAGCCCAATGATGCTATCTCTATCCGCGGTTTTATAACCCACATGAAGTGAAAACCTGGCAGCAGACGTTTTGCCCAAAAACGACCCGCCCAAGACGGATGGTAACAAGAGAAGAAGGAATTAAAAAATCCGTGGCAATACGAAATCGCCCTGGCAATTGCCAACACAAAAAATGTTGCCACAACCATTAGGGTGACAATCACAAATATTAATATTTCAGTACCTGAAATCTTAACATATTCCCGCCCAAAACGAGTATTAAGGAATAGTCGTTTTTCATAAAATAATATATTAGAAGAGATTGCAACATTGGTACTCAGAATTTACCCAACGAGTTCACATACAAAAATAAACAATATTCAATATATGGATATCAAAATAATAACAAAAAACTTATAACTAAGTATATAACCCTATGTCAGACTTGACATTAAAAAATGAAAGTTTAATAACGTAGAACCTTCTGGTGCGCTGCACCCACTTATGTGAAAATGGTTTAACACTTGGCACTGATGAGCCTGACGGCACTTTGATTAACACATCACATCACTTTTAGCGTTGTAATTGGTTCTTAATCCAGGTTGGAGGAAGCATCCTCCATGGGAAGTAGACAGAGCTGTGTCACGGCTCTTTTGGTGACACCTCTGGCCGTCCTCAAGGAGACGACGCGGACGCGTCCGTCTTGGCCAGGGTGGATCTCCGTCACTCGCGCCATCCTCCAGTACTGCGGAGGTAGCTGGTTGTCTTTGATGATGACCATGTCACCAGGCTGTAAACTGCGTTGACGTCCTTCTTGCCATTTGACTCGGTTCTGCAATTCTGCTAGGTATTCCCGGCTCCATCTGTGCCAAAAAGATTGAACAACGGTAGACATCTTTTGGTAAATATTAAGCCTGTTTGTAGGCAGATGATGGATATCAAGCTCAGGCAATGCTAACAGGTTGTCGCCAATAAGGAAGTGTGACGGAGTGAGGGCGTTTAAGTCATTTGGATCTGATGTTAATGGAGTCAGAGGACGGGAATTTAAACAAGCCTCAATCTGTATTAGTATGGTATTCATGCCTTTGTATGTCAAAAACAGTTGACCGCATTGCTTTTTTTAAATGCAACTTGGTCATTTTAACTGCACTTTCCCAAAGTCCCCCGTGATGCGGTGAGCGGGGAGGTAAGAAACTCCAGCTAATATTCTGCTGGGCCAAAAAATTATGGATTTCTTTATCAGATGCCTTCAAAAAATCAAATAGTTCAGTAAGTTCCCTATAACTACCTGTAAAGTTATCAGTAAAGAGTCGTGAGGGTTTACCCCTCCTAGCTATAAATCTTTTCAATGCATTCATAAATGCCATTGAAGTTAAATTAGTCACTAATTCTAGGTGAATTGCCTTCGTTGAAAAACAAATAAATAAACATATGTAAGATTTTACACTCTTAGCATTTCTGGTTAAACCAGACTTAATTAAAATTGAACCTGCAAAATCTATGCTGGTTACATAAAATGGTCTTTGGATTCGGAATCGGTCAGCAGGAAGGTCACCCATGAGCTGGCGACATTCGCGCGGACGGACTCGGAAACATACAATACATTTATGCAGTTCTCGCTTCACTGCGTTTTTACCATATATTGGCCAAAAACGTAAACGCAGTAATGCGAGCAGAGCATTACATCCTAAATGTAAATTCTCATAATGCAGATGGGTTATTATTAAGTCAGTCAACTTATGATTTTGTGGTAACAAAATTGGATGTTTTTGAGAGGCTGAGGTAATATCGGATTGTGATAGTCGACCTCCAACACACAACAACCCATCCTGCATAAAAGGATTTAGTGCCTTTACTTTGCTCCGCCTAGATACAAATCTTCCATTACTCACAGACACTATTTCATCATGAAATGCGAATCGCTGAGCGTTCAAAATCAATACATGCATGGCATGTTCCAGTTCGATTACAGAAAGCTCGTCGACCCGCATCGGTCTTCGTTTATAACAGTTATGTATGAAACATAACATATAAGCAACTACGCGCCTCAGTCGTCTTAATGAAGAATAATTATTAAATATTTCCCTATTTCTAAAAGATTTTTTATTAAAGCAGAAAATTTTCCTCGGTACCCGAATATGATTTGCTTTACGGAGACTCAGCGTGTAAATCTGCCAGACCAATAAAAGGTCATTGGGTAGCTTGTCATCCCAGGATGTTTTTAGCTTCCACAATCTCTGCATAATTATCTTACCGACAATGATTACTGGGCCTACCAGTCCTAAAGGGTCAAACACTTTTGACATTAATGATAAAACTTGACGTTTTGTTACTTCTAACTTTGAGTCTATGCTTTCTACCTGATAGGTAAACTCATCAAGTTTGGTGTCCCATATTAATCTGAGAATCTTAGCTTCATTGGATTTATTTGGCAATAATTCTAAATTATCTTTAGAATCATTAATCGAGGGCGCATTAGACCTCCATTTTCTAATCTCCATGCCTGCTGTAGCAAGCGCATTAATGATTTGTGATTTAAGCAAGTGACAAGTATCAATGGAGTCACTACCAGAAAGAAAATCATCTACATAAAATTTTTCCTTAAGGGATTTACTAGCTAATGGATGAGTAAATGAAACGTCATTACCTAGCTGATTCAGACAACGTATTGCTAAATAAGGCGAAGGAGCCAAACCATATGTCACCGTGTTTAGCGTATAGTGTTTCGAACAATCCTCCGCATCCCTTCTCCATAATATACGTTGGTAATTTCTGTGTTCCGGGTTGATATTAATTTGGCGGTACATTTTTGCAATATCTGCCGTGACTGCATATTGATGTTTTCTGAAAAATACCAAGTGGCAAAATATATCATTTTGAATGGTGGGCCCAATCATTAGAGCGCGATTCAAAGAAATCCCTCGAGCGGGTTTAGCCGACCCGTCAAAAACAACACGAATTTTAGTAGTTGTGCTTGATTCTTTAAATACAGCGTGATGTGGTAAATAATAAGTAGTTTCATCACGTATTGGCGGTTCACATTCAGTCATGTGACCTAACGCAAGATACTCATCAATAAATTCCGAGTATTGTTCCTTTAAACTAGGTTGTCTTAAGAATTTCCTTTCCATTGACACCAATCTACTTTTAGCAATACTAAATGAATCTCCTAATTGAGATAGGTTAGATTTAAATGGTAAGTTCACTACAAATCTACCATTTGCATCGCGTTTATGCGTGCCTTTGAAAATCTTTTCACATTCACTATCTTCCAGAGAGTGATGCTTACTATTTTCAATTTCTTCAACCTTCCAAAACCTTTCTATTTGATTCTGCAAAGAATTTAATGAAATATGACAAACTTTAACTGGCCTCGTATTTTGACGCCTCTGTACAGCTCCTGATATTATCCAGCCTAGCTCCGTTCGATGCAATGTAGGTTTATCCTTTCCTAACTGTATCTGATCCGTACGAACCACCTGCCAGAATATCTCTGCTCCGATCAGCATATCAATAGCAGCTGGCTGGTAAAACTGCGGATCAGCTAACTGGATGCCGTCTGGAATGTTCAACATTTTTGGATTAATCAAGGTCTGTGGAAGATTGCAAGAAATCTCATCTAATACCAAACAAGATATTTCATCCCGGTATTGAGAACATAATGATTTAAATTTAATGTCAACTGTTTCCTTTACATGAATTAAATTATTATGCAAACCTGAAACAGGTATATTCAACTTTGTACAATGCAAATTTAATCTTTTACAAGTATCCTTTGTAATAAAATTAGACATTGAACCCGAATCCAAAAGTGCGCGTATTTTGTGTGTTCCACCATACGCGTCTTCTATTTTTACTATTATGGTAGATAGTAAAATTTCCCGCCCGTTCATGTCACTATGACATGCTAAATTTACTGGTGCCTCCGACTGACCCTTGCCAGTTGAAGTACCCGCTTGTACATTATCAGTATTGATATGTAACAGAGTGTGATGTTTTCGATCACAAACACTGCATTTTTCCTTCCACCTGCACAACTTTGAAAGGTGCCCCGGTTTTAGGCAGTTATAACATAAATTGTTCTCTGAAACGAGCTTTCTTCGTGCCGCTGGTTCTCTGTTAACAAATATTTTGCAAGAATAAATGAAATGACTGTCATTACACAGCATACAATTAACGTTGCTCGACGCTAACGTAACCTTGTTTGTAGACTTCTTTTCCTTAAAATTAAAAAACTTTGCTTTTGTTGCAACTGGTTCCGATTTCTGTTGCATTCCACCAATATCACCTTGGATAGTTTCCAGGATCTGAGACCTTTGTGAAATAAAATTGCTAAACTGCACGAACGTAGGATAAACTTCGTCGCATTCTAATGATTCCCAAAGGCTACGTGTGTGATTATCTAACTTTGAGGTTAGAATATGAATAATTAAAGTATCCCAATGTTCGGTTGGTAGCTTAAGGTTGTGTAAAGCTCTCAAATGAATGTTTGCTTGATCAATTAAATTCCGTAATTCATGATGATTCTGTCGTTTTAACGGTGTAAAACTAAATAAGAAATTCAAATGTCTATTTGCTATAAGTCGGACATTTTCGTATCTCGAAATAAGCATTGTCCAAGCTGCACTATAATTATCCCCGGTTATTTCTAGAGAACTAATCAAATCAAGTGCCTCTCCGGACACATAACTAATAAGGTAATGAAATTTCTGAACATTATTTAATTTACTGTTATCATGAATTAAGGCAATGAACGAATTTTTAAAAGTCAACCATTTATGGTTGTCACCTGAAAACACTGGTATAGAGATTGGTGGTAAATTTACTGATATATTTGGGACATTTTCAATCTTCTTAAATTTTGATAACATTTCCTGTCCTAATGCAATTACATTAAAATATGTACCTTCAAAATTATCCCTCGCGTCATTATCTTCTGATTTGTTCAATAAATCAATCTCCAGCTGAATTTTGGAGAATTCTATCAGAGAAGGTTTAATGGCTTCCAACCTCGATGACAACACGCCAGGTGTAATATCATTTTCGTTGCTTAAATAGGTTTCGAATCTCGTTAATGAACCTTTCAAAACCCCGCGCCGTTTAATCAACTTGTCGAGTTCCATTTTTTACAAACGAAATAACACTAACTTGATTTCAAAACTGAATACACAATACACAACGCGACAGTTTGACGTAAACAACAATGAATAATACCATAAATAATATACTTTGGATCATAGAGAAACCACTCACAATACTATAGCATACAAAGACGAAACTTGCAACCGCGTGGCTAGAAATGTAGGTAGGCAAAAGCAAAGTTATTCTGCAGACTGAATACAACAATAAAAATTATTATCACCAACAAATTTATGCTATGTAATATTGAAAGCATCTGATTATGAACACCCGAATGTAATTCGATATAATCAATACGAAATAATGTGGCATCTACACAGATTTTTAGCTTTTTAAATGGAATTTGAAAGGACAATGAAAGGAAGGCTACAACCTGATTTGCTGTGCATGCGAGCGTCGTGATGAGGCTCGCTTGATCAATCCAATGATGGTGATGAGGACGCCGACTGGACCAATCCCGATGATGATGAGGCCGCCGACTGGACCACTCCCGATGATGATGAGGCCTGACTGGGCCACTCCAAATAATGATCTTCAGTCTCAAATGGATCAATCCAAATAATGATCACCCAGCTTGAATGAGTCAATCCAATAATGATCACCCGGCTCGAATGATCAATGCAATGATCAATGCAAATAATCCCGGCTCGAATGACCAATGTTCAGGATCTCAACTTCCGCTCTCCTGACAAAGCAATCCGGCGTGGTAACACCAGATTCCAAGGGAAGTGTGGCTGGAGTAACTCTTCAATAATAACTCCAGCTCTTGAATAATTGGTCTTTATTGAAACAATAAAAGACCCGTAGGGTAGCTCATGTACGGTGAGCCCAATGATGCTATCTCTATCCGCGGTTTTATAACCCACATGAAGTGAAAACCTGGCAGCAGACGTTTTGCCCAAAAACGACCCGCCCAAGACGGATGGTAACAAGAGAAGAAGGAATTAAAAAATCCGTGGCAATACGAAATCGCCCTGGCAATTGCCAACACAAAAAATGTTGCCACAACCATTAGGGTGACAATCACAAATATTAATATTTCAGTACCTGAAATCTTAACAATAGTGCACAAATATTTTATTTGTGATTCAGGTTGCAGCCAGGATACTATCATTCTACGCACTGTACCTACCCTCCCATCTACGGAGAATGAGAGGTCTTAGCAGAACAAAATAAGTAGAGGAAGAAGACATGTGTATCTCCACCAGGGGTGGGGAGGGGAAGGAGTTGGAGGAATATTATGTACGGGGAAGGTTGGGAGGGAGTTTCTGGGAATTATGTTAACGAGACATTTCACGAAATATAGGTACTAATGTACTTAGTACTTACCCAGATTACCGGAATATTTGAAATACAAAAATACACATGACATTTAAGATAAAGGTAGGTAATGGGCCTTCTGTATCATAAAGTTTGTTATAATGTAATTATTTTAGAATGTATTAAAGCAATTGTAATAAAAGTTCCATCATTACATAGTATAATAATTACATAGTATAAAATGAAGTCGCTCAAAATGTATGTGCGCATTAATCTTTTAAACTACGCAGCGGATTTTCATACGGTTTTCACCAATATATAGAGTGATTGAATAGGAATGTTTATATGTATAATACTATTAGAGAAAAGCCGAGAAATTCAAAGAAAACATATTTTTGTGCGATTTAAAACGGCTGGCGGGCCGTACTATAGTCACTTTTGAAATTCGTTCTACGGAAGAAATTGGAAAATAGATATCCTAGAGTAAGTAGGTATTTGATTTTCCCTTTTCAAATATCCAGTGTTGCATTTTTTTTTTTTTTTTACAGTGAATACCGCACAAGAATCTCAACTGCTCCCGTCTGGAGCCAGTGAGACTATGGCATCCCCAATTGGGGTATGTTTGTGAGGCTGAAGGTAGTGGGGAGGGGAAGGAGGTGGGGAAGAGGAAGGTTGGGAAGTACCTGGCTATTCAGATCTGGTCACTAAACACGGCTAAAGCCATTTTCAAGCAACGTTTCAATTCTGAATGGTGGTCTTACACCAGGGCGATACTGATAGTATCTTCCACTCTGGAACATGCCGCAAATATACTATATATTATTTTAAATTAATTAATTGTGAAATAACACAAATTAATCAAATAAAATTTATTTGCGCATGCCGGGTTCGAACCCGCGACCTCCGGAATGTGAGTCAAGAGTCTTAGCCACTGGACTACGGAGGTCGTCATATATTGTATAATTGCATTGTATAATTAATGGCGAGTTAATTAGTTTTTATGTATAATACATGCTTATATTATAGTAGAGAAAAGCCGATAAATTCAAATATTCAATTCAGGCAGCGGGCAGCGGGCAGCTGGCAAGCGGGTGGTGTGGATTTTATAAAGATTGGGTAATGGCGTTGTGTTTGTTGTGGCGTTGGCCGGGTCTGCTAGTTTATAATATCATCAAAAATACTCATTTCGCTTGTTCGTGTGTTCTTTGTAAAATTGGAACAGATTGTGTGAAGAATCCAGACAAGCGATAAAGCACCTAGCTGTAATCAGGGCCGCTGACAGCTAATCTGGGCCCCAAGTCTAGTAGACTATACCGGGGCCCCTCACACGAACTTACCGGGGGAGGGAGAGAGAAAATAATTAAAAATGTTATGCTAACCTGCTACCTACCAGAGACCAAATGGGAAAATAATTCACCGACTCCAGATATTTTCATATCAGAGGGTTCGTCTCTGTGGAATTCCTAATTGAACCTATAAATCCTACTGATCCCTCAATATAAATATTTAAAAAAAAATTGTAATCCTACATGTATTTAAAATGACTAATTTTTGCATTTTTATATATTTAAATTCTTTGACAAATCTAATATCTGCTAGGAATACTATTTCATTACCTTTTCTTATTTTCTAGTATCTCATACCATTATCAATCATTCGAATTTAGCATAATTATTCAATGGAATTTTTTAAATAGTTATTGTGAATACTCAAAATAAAATACTTGTGTTTATTGTTTTAGGCTACTGTGTGCGTGTATTTTACATATTCTTCGTTGTTCATCATATCGTAAGGCTAAATTAAATTATTATAATATCAACACAGATACGTTGGTAATGGAATACTAAATTGGAATATTTTTAAAATTATAGTAAACACTCCACAAACTATAAAATAATAATCTAGGCATAAAAATCTACAATATTGCTTTTCAGCTTCTCTTGTTTGCAAAGCTATTTATAACATCATCAAAGTCCAAGTTTCTGGCCAGACCATTTTCTAAGGATAACATTCCCAAACTTGTTAAACGTTCTCGACCCATTGTGGAACGCAAATTTTTTTTCACTCTAGACAACAAACTAAAAGATCTTTCTGCTTCCGCAACTGTTACAGGCAGAGTACAGAAAAATCAAATGGCAATTACTACACTAGGGAAGAGATTTGACAGTTTTTTAGTTTTTTTTTAGTTTTCTTGAGTCATACTTGGGTATTGCTAAAGAAACTTAAACAATTCATTAATATTGTTGACAGCTTTGTATCTTCGGGTCAAGTTTCCAATGACACTGTCAAACAACACATAAAAAACATTAATTTTAAAGCTCTTTTCTGGGCTATCAATCTGTTTTTCATGTCTTTTATCAGCCAAAACTTTTGTTTTTTTTTTGGGAGTTCTTGTGAAATTCCAATATTCTCAGATACAAGTTTACACTCTTCTAATATTGAAGTCCATTTAGAACGAAGGTTTTTAGGTTTTCAACTAAGTGTTGCAAATCGTCAACTTCCACGTCCAGAGCGTGCGGGCCCGGCCCGCGTCCGCCCCGAGTGTCATTGGCTTTTATTAGTAAAAAATCCGGGGCCCGTGAGCCCGTCCCGGGCCCCCCTTAGGACCGGGCCCCAAGTTTCGGACTTGTCCAACGTGCCCTCTCGGCGGCCCTGGCTGTAATATCCCCATTTTTCGGATTAACGTATTATAGTGTATCGTGAACGTGAACACCTCCCTAGTAGAACCCGTGCTGACGTGTTCACACATTTTTTGTATGATATTATCGCGAATGGATTATATTAATATGGTAAAAAATATTGTAAAATATTATAAGACTAAAGGCTCATGCGATTTCACTATAAAACCAGTCCTCACAGCACAAAAGGCTATTTTGAAAATTAAATTTAGAGTCAGAACTCCTGAATTTAATTTCACCGAAACAATTATATATGAAAGATGAAGTAAAGAATTTACACACTCAAAACTATGGTAACTTTACACATACAAACTTGGGCCGATTCGATTCACAAGATCCTCAATTCAACATACATTCCACATACCTATAACTAAAATGACTTTTGTATTAATAAAATTATTTAATATGCAAAAAGATCATTTAAAAAGATCTTTAAAAAAAGATCATTTAAAACCCTTGCAAAAAGATCATTTAAAAATAACCGAATCCCCAAAAAATCATTAAAATGTGGATTATGGACACGGGAAGGAAGAATATAGATATTAAAGATAAAGCTTGTATTGCGTTTTCTTCTAGATATAGAAGTTAAAGCTTGTATTGCGTTTTCTTCTAGATATAGAAGTTAAAGCTTGTATTGCGTTTTCTTCTAGATATAGAAGTTAAAGCTTGTATTGCGTTTTCTTCTAGATATAGAAGTTAAAGCTTGTATTGCGTTTTCTTCTAGATATTCCTTTATAATTTTCCTTTCGTAATATTTTAACACTCACTTAAATTCAAACACGTAACCGATCAACAGTGTACAATCTGACCTTAGTACAGGATACGCCAGTAATGACACATTAATATTATAATTTAAATAAAATACCAGAAGCAGTTTCAATGAACGTTATTGTGTTATGTTTGATTTGGTTTTTTCAAGTTAATATCAAATTGTACCTTTTGTTCTCATCCAAACCGAAACATTATGTTTGAATATACCTACGTATTGATTTTTTTACATTAGCTCTACACAGGAGGCCCCGAGTAAAATAATTCCCCTTGGGGCCTACGTCATCTTTGGGGTTGTTGTGTGGAGTATCTTTTTAGGAAAGGAAGGAGAGGAAGTTCTTGGAAGGAAAAGCATGTGAGGGGTGGGTAGGAATCTCAGGGTTAGTGTGTCCAGGAGTGTCGGACGTATGAATCCATTCCTACCACTGCGGTGCAAGGCGATGTTCCGAGAGAGTACGGCTGGAGAAGTCAAAGGGACTCCCTCAACCATTCTCTCCCGATCCGGCCTGCCATGCAGCATCATGGCATCTGCCGCCAAGACCCGGACCCTCTCCACCCGTGAACCCCTACGAAGTCACCAAACATAGCGAACCACTTGGGGTGACCTATGGCAGAGGTTGGTTATCCAAAAAAAGTTCCCATAGCGCCTCCCAATTCTGTGCGGTTTTGTATTATTATTGAATTAGTTTGCAGCGGGAGTAGGAATTAGTTTGCAGCGGGAGTAGGAATTAGTTTGCAGCGGAAGTAGGAATTAGTTTGCAGCGGGAGTAGGAATTAGTTTGCAGCGGGAGTAGGAATTAGTTTGCAGCGGGAGTAGGAATTTTGAGGTCGGAGTTGGTAGGAAAATCATATCATGACAATCTCAATATTGTTTTCACATTTCATGTATATCAAATGCACAATACTATTATCTGCTCCCACTTCAGCGACCACTTACAATTTGCGGCTACCTCGTAGAGTCGACTAAAACAATTGTTCATGTTATTTGTTTAATTTTTAGAATGACAGAAGAGCGATTTTCGCACAAAATTCTGGAGGCAACTCCCGACATTTCTTAGAGAAGCAACTCCAGGGGCTGCGCGAGGAAAGGTTGGAACTCCAATGGACGGGCCTACCGTAAGTGGTTCAGGACAGGGTCAAAGGGAAGAAGATGAAACAAAAAAAACTGGAATTGCAACAATTATTGTTGAATATTTGGTCAACATGCCAAGTTTGACCAAAAATTCGTTAAATTGTTGTAGGATTAAATATTCGCATGAACACATAATAAAACTTTTTATTTTTAATTTAATTTTATTTATTTGCGTTGTGCATTTTAATAACCTTTGACTTTTATTATAATCGTGCATGGTTTTATCAAATACTAGCTTTTTCCCGCGGCTTCGCTCGCATGGTTAAGTGGGGTTCCCACTCTGCCTCCTCCACCTCCCCCCTCCCCCCCCTCTCCCCCCCATCTCTCCCTTCCTCCCGCTTTCCATATATTCAATCCCAATACCTTCGGTTTTTAAACAGCCCGCGTGCCACCTTTTACAATTTTTCTTCAAATTTCCATTTTTCATGTATATTAAATTTGATACCTAACATAGGTACCTATTTAAAATATCTAAAACTCTTAATTCGATTCAAACTATTAGGGGAGTACCTACTTTAAATAAATTTATCAACTTAAAGATTTTCAAAAATAGAATCCTGATTTAACAATCATTGTTTTGCAAAATGTCATTCTAAAACACGCGAACTGTCAAACGTGCGATAGTCGTTAGGTTTTCTGAAATTATCCAATTTTCTTAATTTTTCTCTCCGTAAGAACCATCCTCGTACTTCAAGGAATATTCTAAAAAAAGAATTAGCGAAATCGGTTCAGCTGCTCTCGAGATTTGCGCTTAGCAACACATTTAGCGATTCATTTTTATATATAAGATACGTCCGGTTTTTAAACAATAACTTTAACAGTTGTTAAGAGGATTATATCGTTAATCAATGAAATAACGACATTTAAGAATTGATGATGAAAAAAAAGGTGTGTATTAGGCGGACCTACTGTCGAATTCGCCCTATCAAAGAAAAGAATTAGAAGACAAATAATGTGGGAATCTTAACGACGTAAGTGAAGAAAGCGTGTAAACAAATATGCTCCCGCGGCACGGTGTATTGGACGGACGTACGGTCGAATTCACCCTAGCAGGCCCGGAGATTCGACCTTTCCGCCGCGTGCATTTTAATTAATTCTGAAGAACATGTTACAAATATTTAAAATGTGTCTCCTACCGAAGTTATTAATTCATAGTCTAGAAAAATAAAATCTGGAGCTTACCGCTAACTTTATAGTTGAAAAAAAAACTATAGTTTAAAATATAAAGTTTTGAAATCATTGTACTTAAAATATATTAATGGTAAGCAGGGCCGGATCTACGAAATCTGGCGCCCTGTGCAGTAGGTACCGATGGCGCCCCCCCCCCCTACATTTTTATTTTGATTAAAAATTCGTTCACCCCGTTTTTTTAATTTTTTTAATGTAATTGTTATTTTTTTGCACTAATTTATCAAATAAAATCAAGACATATAAAGGGTGTAACTTTTCTAAGTGACCTGGCGGTAGCTCTCACACTCGTTTTTTTTAAAGAGAGGATCGCCAGGAGCCCTATACTCTCTGAATCTATTGGGTAAATATAAATTATGGTGCTATTTTAATTATTTTAGGAAAAACTCTTTGCAAGTTATGCTTTAAAATAATACAACGAATTGTTTGTTTGTGCCCGTACCATGATTTAAAATATAGGTTACGAGACAATGCGGGTGGTTTCGCTGAACTGGGTCCATTAGACATTCTTGAGACTTACTGCCTATATACCCTACGCGAATATTAGAAAAAGCAAATACAAATACGTTATCATGGCAACGCACAACACAAGAATAGCATCTACAGCTTCTGACTAGCAAACAGGCAGTCCCGACGAGAGACAGTGAGCAGTGATAATAAGAATATAACCTCAAATTTGTACATTGCATTTCCCCTGTGTTGAGCGAACAAACACTAAACACTGACGTATGGTATCAACGGCTTACGGACAAAAATACTGCGCTGTGATTGGTTAATGAATTTGGATCGCACCTATTCGCCGTAAAAGACGGTAAAAGATATATGGAAAAATAGATCTTACGTTTAAACTAAATATATGGAATTTGTAAAAAAATTCTGTAACTGACTATAAATTCGTAAGCCGTTGATACCAACCTGATGCGTGCGCATTCTGTTTCTTTAGAAAGTGTTGCTAGAGCGTAATAATTATTTCGTACTATGGGTAATTTTTAAACGATTCAGGGAATATATAGGATATATATAAAAAAAAAAAAAAAAAATGAAACCTTAAAATAAATAAAAACAGATGAGGCAAAAAATGACAGCAGTATGCGAGTCAGAAGCCTCGATTAAATATTATAATATAAAAAAAATATATATTATAACTAAATTTTAATACAATATTTAGTTTCTCACGGCGCCCCTTCGGAGTTGGCGCCAGGTTTTTGCACGTTTTTGAACGTATGGCAGATCCGGCGCTGATGGTAAGGTATTGTTTTTATTAATCTTAAATACAAATAACTGACACCCCCAGCATTCTGTTGGAATAAAAAAGTTATTATAATTACGAATTCGCTGAAAATGATTAAAATGTGAGTTTTGAGCAAAAAAAAATTTTAGGGTTGTGTTATTGTGTATCGCCTTATATCGATAAACTTAATTTAAACAACTTAAAGCAAAAAGCAAGAAAAGACGAATTATGAAAAAAACCCTTTTATTTCATTATCACCTCAAAAAAAACTTTTTAAGGATCATGAAAAAGAACTGTCACCTTTTTATTTTTCTGTGTCTTGTTCATTTTCATATTTCGTTTAGATTTATTAGTATCATATTATTTTTTGACGTATTACATTGATATATTAAACTGTCAAAAGATATTATAAAAAGTTATTCCAATATGTATATTTTTAATCATATATTTATGATGTTAACAATCTGATGCGGCGCTCTCTACAGGCAAAGAGTCTAAAAAATCATAAAATATATTGAGGTTTACTATCCTTTCCACAACTGAATAATATGTAGGTAGATAGATATACGTGTATGGAATTAAGAATCTTATTATTCCACACTCACACATGCACATTGCACATCCCTCCCCGTCCTTTGACAAAAGGCAAAACAAAGGAATGTGTCCTCGCAATGGAAAATGTTTCTCTTCCTACACCATGGAAAGAAAAGCATAGACAAAACGTAATACAAGAATATAAAGAGATACACACACATCAGCATAGACTCGTGTGGGTGTATCTTTCCCGACATCATGAAAAGTTTTCCCGGGAAAACTTCTCCAGCGATCGTTACACCGTAGAAACTCGGCTGGGGATGTAAGCAAATATTGTGTTTAATATTTTTTAATAAATTAACTTTGTATTATTGTAAAATGCAATCACTTTGTGATTTGACATAGTTAATAAAAAATAAAACACATTTTGTGTAAAACCACGAGTTTTAGTTAATTTATTTATCAACCGGTTTCGCTTTGCTCAAGCATCATCAGGATACAAATTAATTTTTTTTTTTTTTTTTTTTTTTTATATTTTAGCATATAAAAAATAATGTACATTTAGATAATGTAATAATTTGCGTACATGTTCATGTTCTAATGTTAATACCACCCTTCCATAGAAGCATTAGCTTGTGTCTGGAAGAGTAGTGTACATTTTTTAATGCTATATTATGTTATGAGTTCTTAAATTACAATGTGAATGTAAAAAACAATAAGTTGTAAGTTCGGTGATATGTAATTAAAAATATTTATCTACTAATAAACAATTTTGCTATTAGGATAAAAATACTAAATAAATATAATACTAAACTAGAAACACATAGTGTGCTTATATATAAATACAGAGGGAGACAACAAGATAAAATATAACAAACAATAAGGATACATTTACATCTTTTTTTTATGCTCGTGTAAATGTATCCTTATACCATTTTTTTGTACTTATGTAAATGTATCTTATTTATGTTTTATTTTTTTCTTGTTGTATCCTTCTGTATTTATATATAAGCATACATTTCTACCCTGACGATGCTCGAGCAAAGCGAAACTATTTGGTAAATAAATTAATAAAATAAGGGTTTTATTTTTATTAAATTACTTTTGTTTTATTGATTTATTTTACTTTATAAAAAACAAATATACTACTGTATATTGATATACTACTACTACAAATATATAAATTTAATATTTTGTGTTTGTAGTATTGGAAAATAAATGTAACACCTGAAAATATAGTGCGTTTTACACAGATTCGAAAGAAAACTTAAGATGAATATATACGTGAAATCCTATTTAGGTACTATTTTGATTAATCTGTACGACGAATCGGCTTACAGTATGAACATCAAAAAATATGCTTCGGATAAATTGAAGCTTTAACTACTTTATCTATGTATTGGAATTACAATAAAATTATTATTTACGTAACAAAAAATATAAGCGTAAACTACAAAAAAAAATGTTTTCTCATGACTTAACTATGAAGTAATGTAAGTAACAATTTTTAAAAAATACCTTTAGACTTTATCTATGTTCTAACTTTTTTTCGTTCTTATAAAATTATGCACAAAATAAATAAAAACCACTTTTTCGCTTACTAGCCTCGTGCAAAAAGACGCTCGATTTTAAAATTTTGCAGGCATGAGATTCGACATATTTCTAGCGTTTATATTCCTCTTAAGTCGCCAATTACACCATACCTTTCGTTTCTTAGGTCCCTATATATATATATATATATATATATATATATATATATATATATATATATATATATTTGTAGAATTCACTGGAAGATGACTGGCGGCTGCCTATCACCTGGACCTGGATGGAGGAATTTCTTAAAATCGCTGACGAAGTACCTAATCGAGTTCCACAGAGGGCAATGAAGTTTTGAATAGATGACAACTTATTGAAGTTCAACGCCAAAACAATGGATAAAACTCTTAAGAGATAGTAATTGGTTGAGGGATTTTTAAATTTTTACTGTATAAGGTGTACCTAATATAATTCAGTAGTTTAGTACAGTTTATTTTGTTCAGTCAATAAATACACTCGACGTGTTGTCATACTCTCTACGCCTCAAAAAGGTTAGTGAGATACTAATGTCAATATCTATAATTCTTCACCAAATTACGTACCCACGACCATGGTCTGACTTTCCACATAAATACACTCGACGTGTTGTCATACTCTCTACGCCTCAAAAAGGTTAGTGAGATACTAATGTCAATATCTATAATTCTTCACCAAATTACGTACCCACGACCATGGTCTGACTTTCCACATAAATACACTCGACGTGTTGTCATACTCTCTACGCCTCAAAAAGGTTAGTGAGATACTAATGTCAATATCTATAATTCTTCACCAAATTACGTACCCACGACCATGGTCTGACTTTCCACATAAATACACTCGACGTGTTGTCATACTCTCTACGCCTCAAAAAGGTTAGTGAGATACTAATGTCAATATCTATAATTCTTCACCAAATTACGTACCCACGACCATGGTCTGACTTTCCACATAAATACACTCGACGTGTTGTCATACTCTCTATGCCTCAAAAAGGTTAGTGAGATACTTATGTCAATATCTATAATTCTTCACCAAATTACGTACCCACGACCATGGTCTGACTTTCCACATAAATACACTCGACGTGTTGTCATACTCTCTACGCCTCAAAAAGGTTAGTGAGATACTAATGTCAATATCTATAATTCTTCACCAAATTAAATACCCACGACCATGGTCTGACTTTCCACATAAACACGAGTATATAGTTCTTCTTTTATATATTCAATAATATAATTATTTAATTAAAAAAACAGTTTTTATAAACATGTTCAGCTACGTAATTAGTATTATGCGTGGCAGCTGTTGCGTCTTTTGAAGGCATTATCAATCTGCGGTTAAGCCACTTTTTGATTACATGAGCTCCACACAGGATAATTCCCCTAAAAATAATTCCACTCAGGGCCTATGTCATCTTTGAGGATGCTGTGTCGAGGGTCTTTTTAAGAAAGGAAAGAGAGGAAGTCCTGGAAAAGAAAAAGATATGAGGGGTGGGTAGGATTCTGGGGGTCTGATCCGATACGGCCTGCCATGAAGCTGGTGGGCAGACGCATCCGCCGCCAAGACCTGGAAAAACCTCACCCTATGGGTGGTTCACGGGGCGGCGGTACCCATACCCGCTTCCCAAATTGTAGGGAAAAAGACGATACATTTTTATTATTTCTAGATAGATAGGTAGGTACTTAAGACGAAAAACCCATTTCTTATATTTTAAAAATAAATTATAGTTAAAATTTAAATTAGCAATAAAGACCAACTATTTTTATGTGTTTAATAATGATATTACTGAATATATAAAAGAAAAAAATGAAAATTGAGTTTTACAAATTTAACTTAATAACAATAAATAAATTTTATATTTTCGCCGCCAAAAATATTTATTTTTTTTTATTTTTGGGGTGTTATGCCGTGTTGCGCTACCTCCTTCTTTAGCCAACATTTCGGACAGCGTTACGTAAAGCTGTCCGAAACGTTGGCTAAAGAAGGAGGCAGCGTAACACGGCATAGCACCCCAAAAATAAATACATTTACTTACCTTAAAATTAGTGTTAGTATTTTGCCAGCCCTGGGGCCAGTCCTGGACAATCTTTCACCGGATCGATTGGTGTTTCACCGGATGATGAAATATAAACCAATCAACTCCCCCGGAGAGAAGAAATATGAAATGAGGGAACATAAGAAAGTGTGCAGCAACCTATTTATTATTAGTATTTTTATTAAACCAATGACAAACTATGTGGTGGAATAGTCTATTGTACATATTTGATTTTAATCGGAGTATTACAGGTTCGGTTATAACAGTCCAAAGTATTTCAATCAACCCCTTAGGCTAATTTGTTCGCTTTTCGGAACAACTCATATAAGTCTCATAAAAATAGTTGTGTCTTCCTTACTATCATAGTGAGAAATATGATCTTAACGATATTAGAAGGCCATAGGTATAACTAAATCACCACGCTATATAACCAATTGTAAAATTTAACCTTAAAAAAATGAAAATGTAGGTACTCATTTTTGAGACCAAAGTTTGAAAAAAAGAAACGTTTTTGAATTTTTTATTAATTATTTTTACGCGAAACGACAAAAAAGTGAGATGATGATTAAGTTTATTAACACATTTGTCTAATAAAATATGTGTGTGTTTTTATTTTTTCGTTGGCAGTATTAATTAAAGATTGCATTAAATTTTTTTATATTTAAAAAAAATTACATTGTCATTTTAAATAATAAAATTTTAAACCATATTTTATCAGCTTTCAAAAACAGTTTTTAGTTTTCGGATAAGTTCAAAATTTCCTTTACAAATGTGCTGATATTTTCAACTCCTTCTTCGCGAAAGTTGGACAAAACCTCGCTAAAAAAATAAATGTAACGAAGGGAGCGACAACTCAATCAATTATTGAAGATATACAAAGTGTAAACTCATTATCCCATTTTAAAATGATCAAGGAAGTAGATGTTCTAAACATGATTGAAAATATGAAAGGAGGGTCGTCACCGGGTTTTGACAACATAACTGCAAATATGTTAAAATCTATTAAAAGCCACGTGATAAAACCATTAACTCACCTAATTAATTTAAGTTTAAAAAATGGAATATTTCCGTCTAATTATAAGAGGACAATTATCTCACCTATATTCAAAAGTGGAAATGCAGAAAATGTAACTAACTATCGACCAATTTCCCTCATTTCAAATATTGGCAAAATATTTGAAAAAATCGTAAAATCTCAACTAATGGAATTTATTGATAATAACAAAATACTTCACGACAATCAATACGGATTCCGAAAAGCGCACAGCACACAAGACGCGATTGCTAATGTCACATCACGCATATATAAAAACCTTGATATGAAAAAAAAGTGTATAGGTATTTTTATAGATCTGAGAAAAGCGTTTGATAGCATATCCCATAAAAAACTAATGAAAAAATTAGAAAAATTGAACATTAATGAAAACGTAGCAAATTGGATAAAAAGCTACCTAAAAAATCGCCCTCAATGTGTCAAAATAAATAACGTTTATAGCGACGAAGAGACATCTGAATATGGAATTCCACAAGGTACTGTGCTAGGTCCCATATTATTCATCTTATATGTAAACGGGATATTCTCACAGTCACTTCATGGTAGTATAACCTCTTATGCCGACGACACAGTACTTATTGAAAGTGGAATCACATGGCAAGTAGTAAAACAAAAAGCAACAGAAGACATAAATATACTGAAACACTGGTTTGATATAAATCTACTATCTCTTAATAGTGAAAAAACTCACGTCATTCCATTTGCAATAAAATCAAATGATTTTCCGGTAAATTTTGATATAATTATACATGACAATTCTAAAGATCACAAAAAAAATAATTGTGAAATAAACTGTTCCACATTAAAAATTTCAAATAAAATTAAATACTTAGGAATAACAATAGACAAAAACCTGAACTGGAAAGATCAAATCAACCTTACCGTTAACAAAATAAGGAAATTAATTTACATATTTTTAAAAATCCGAAACTTTCTCTCATTAGAAAATCTAACATCAGTCTATCATGCTATAGTACAGTCAATTCTCCAATACGCTGTAGTAAGCTGGGGAGCTGCATATAAAACAATTCTACTCCCTGTTGAAATTGTGCAACGTCTAATAATAAAAATTATATTGAAAAAAAGAAGAGATTATCCGACTCACCTTATTTTTGAAGAATTTAAAGTTTTCAAATTTAATGATCTAGTCCGAAAAAATATAATAATCCAAATAATAATAGAAAAACAAAATCACAGATTTTTAACTGAAAGTCGTACTCGTCAAAAACATATATTTCAAACGCAAAAATGCAACACCTCATTTGCACAACATCATTATACATTTCTAGGAAAAAAATACTTTAATAGCCTACCTGAAAAAATAAGAAAAATCGAAGACGATAAATGTCTACTAAAAGCAATCAAAGAGCAATTTAAAGTAAAAATACCAAATTGATAAAATTTATCATCATAACTTATATAATTTGTAAATTTGTTATTTATTAAGAATCTACCACAAGTAAATTATAAGATACAAAATATATTTTGTTAATATATTTTAAATATTTTCTAATCACAAAATCGTCCCTCTTCTAATCACAAGCGTCTGCTTCTATAGAAGAGAAATACCATAAAAAAAAAAAAAAAAAAAAAAAAAAAAACTGACATAGCTCCGGAAATCTTCTCTAATTTTTTTCTCAATAAAATTAAGTCAATACGCGCCCAAACAGCCTCCGCCTCACCACCATCTTTTACTAAATGCAATAGCGGAAACTTTTCTGCCTTCAAACCTACATCCCTTGAAGAAGTTAGGAAGTTAATACTCACTTCACCGAACAAGCAATGCTCACTTGACCCTATTCCAACTTGGTTATTAAAGAAGTGTTGCAATGAGATTTCTCCCTTTCTGGTTTGTCTTTTCAATAAGTCACTTAGCATGGGTGAATTCCCAAAACCCCTTAAATCAGCCGTCGTAACTCCATTAATAAAAAAACCGCAATTGGACGCTGAAGATCTTTCAAATTACCGACCAGTTTCAAATCTTCCATTAATATCCAAAATCCTAGAAAAAATCACTGCTTCACAGATAATATGTCACTTAAACTCAAATGAACTGCTGACTAAATACCAATCCGCATATAGAAGGTTTCACTCAACGGAAACTGGATTACTACGTGTTTTGTCGGATATAACGCTTGCTATTGAGTCGGGTAAACTGGCACTCCTTTCAGTCTTAGACATGAGTGCCGCTTTTGACACGATTGACCATGATTTCCTTATAAAACGATTAGAAGAATCCTTTGGTTTAAACTGCGGTGTAAAGGACTGGCTGATATCTTACTTGGTCAACCGCGTACAAGCCGTAAAAGTGGGAAAAAACCAATCAAAATATGCAACCCTTTCATCTGGAGTTCCCCAGGGGTCTGTTCTGGGCCCACTTCTCTTCATCCTCTTCACAAATGATGTCGCTAAAATTATCGAATCATTTGGTCTTCTATCTCACTGCTACGCTGATGACCAGCAAGTCTACTTCTACTGCCTACCAGAGGAAATAGACAGTCTTAAAACTCGAATAACCGAGTGTCTAGAAGCAATCACTCGCTGGATGACCTCAAATAGATTGAAACTGAATCCTGCAAAGACTGAGTTTCTCTGGACAGCCACAAGTAGACGCCAGTGTATCATTGATAACTCCCCAATAACCATTTCAGGAAGTGACATCACACCAAAGACATGCATAAAACTACTAGGCGTCAATCTGGACGCTGATTTTTCCCTTAAAACTCAAGTGAACAGAACTGTAAGCACGGGGTTCTTTCAATGACCTCCGTAGTCCAGTGGCTAAGACTCTTGACTCACATTCCGGAGGTCGCGGGTTCGAACCCGGCATGCGCAAATAAATTTTATTTGATTAATTTGTGTTATTTCACAATTAATTCATTTAAAATAATATATAGTATATTTGCGGCATGTTCCAGAGTGGAAGATACTATTAGTATCGCCCTGGTGTAAGACCACCATTCAGAATTGAAACGTTGCTTGAAAATGGCTTTAGCCGTGTTTAGTGACCAGATCTGAATAGCCAGGTACTTCCCAACCTTCCTCTTCCCCACCTCCTTCCCCTCCCCACTACCTTCAGCCTCACAACATACCCCAATTGGGGATGCCATAGTCTCACTGGCTCCAGACGGGAGCAGTTGAGATTCTTGTGCGGTATTCACTGTAAAAAAAAAAAAAAAAATTAAGGCGAATTAAAGCAGTACGGAGAAACTTGACAACAGAGGCAACTAAATTACTAGTCAATTCGTATGTTGTTTCACGTCTAGATTATTGCAACGGAATATATGCTAGTCTCCCAAAGTATCAAATCAACAAATTACAATCTGTGTTCAACGCTGCGGCAAGACTCATCACCGGCGTATCAAAATATTCCCATATTTCTGAGCATCTCAAAAACCTTCACTGGCTCAAGTGTCCCGAGAGAATCCAGTTTAAGCTCTGCTGGATGGTATTCAAGTCCCTCAACGGAATGGCTCCGACTTACTTATCGGAAATGTGCATCCCAGAAAATTCCAACTCTCGACAATCAACCCTCAGGTCAGCAGCAACATCAGCGATCGGAAGGTTGAAGGAACCAAAGCGCACACCAGATACTAAATTCGGTGATCGTGCTTTCGGAGTGTCAGGACCTAAAGCATGGAATGGACTGCCACACGAGTTAAGAATGATCACAGATTCAGCAGAATTCAGAGCTAAACTTAAAACTCATCTTTTCAGACAGTCATATCCATAAGTATAAAAAAAAAAAAATAATAAATAAATATAACCTTTCACCCCCGCCTTCACGGCTCGCAACATTGTAAATTACCAAGTGTGTAAAAATAAAGCAAATTCTTAAAATTCTCCAGACTTTCAAAATAAACATTAACTCAATTCTGCCATTAATCTTCTTATAAATATAAATGTAGAACCCACAGTGATGAGGGTAGCAAGGGTAAAGTCATGCAATGTCCAGTGTTTTGAATATAATGTCCTCCACGCGCAAATTCGTATCTTCCCCAAGCATAAACTTTTTAATAAAGTGTGTTTTATCGGAAGTGTCCTACAGGTAAGTATGTTTCTGTATCTGTTTGTAAATAATAAAATTAGATAGAGCCTAAGATTAATGATAAATTGTAAAGCGCCCTTGAGGTGATTTTTCACAAAAACGTCGCTCTATAAATTGTCCAATTATTATTATTATTATTATTAATATCTACAGCCTGTATATCGGACGAATATCTACAGCTCCTATGTTGAACTAATATCTACGAACTTCAGAGTGTTGATTAATATCTACAGAGCGTAGGTTGAACTAATATCTACAGAGCGTAGGTTGGACTAATCAGCTAAATGTGTCCAATAGTCCGATATTAGGGATTTTTACATACATACTTACATAAATTAAGTTTTTTAAACTGCATACGCAATATTACATTATTCCAATATGCTATACATAATTGCAAATCCAACCTCTGCCAGTGCTGTAGATATTTGTCAACACTTTGGTTCTTATAGATATTAGTCAACAGTTTGAGCTGTAGATATTCGTCAACACTTTGGTTCCCATAGATATTAGTTCGATTTTTTCAGTTTTTGGAATTCCTGTAGATATTAGTAGCGCCTCCGTTACTGGAAGGTGGTTTGGGTACACGAAGGTAGAAAGCAGGTACTCTTAGATCGGCCAGGTGGCTACTGGCTACTGGCTACTCGGCAGGTACCTGACAGCTGCCTGCAAACGGACAATTAGCCGTCCGCAGGCCGCAAAAGGATCCGTTCCTAATGAAAATTGGCGCTTTCCTGATCATCCAAAATGCCCTTTACATTATTCCTTTTTGGAATTAATTAAACCCGAGCGGCGCCAGCGACGGCGAGTGTGTGGAAAGGAGGAAGAACGTTGGAAGATGTGTTCAATTGACCGTCGGTTTGTATGATTCAATGCAGGACATATTACCTAGAAGCCCAATCGTATTTTGCTATCTATGTAAAAAGCCGAATCATAGGTCAAATTTACCTACATGAATAAATACACCTGTAACATAGTTTATTCTGTGTAATTTATTATTTTTTATCATTATTTATTCGTATTAACTCTTTAGGAAATGAAAAAACGCATAATTAGAATAATATTTATTTATTAGACCTTGAAATAACAACTATTACTAATTAATACAAAACATTGGTACAAAATGAGATCCTTTCGGTTTGCTTCTTTTAAACTAAAAGTATAAAAAAAACTAAACAAAATCTCCTTTTTTCTACTAACCAATAAAATTTTTATAAAAATTAAACAGTTTTACATAATTATTTTATTTTTATACAAACTTTTCACACACTTCATCAAATTACAAAAAGCCTAAACATAGGTCAAATTGACCTACAACAGTACGATAACTCCAACTTACCAAGACTTTCCAAGGCAACACCGCCATCTTCTGTGGGCTCTTGGCGGTTACTAAGTTTGTTCGATCAATCAGGGCGATCGAAAGATTCAATTTTTACTGGGGTTTTATCAAATAATTTAAAGTGTGGTTTTATCAAACAATTTTAAGTGGGGTTTTTATCAAACAATTTTAAGTAATAATTTTTAGTGGGGTTTTAAAATATTTTTTTCCCTACTGAAAAAAAAAACAAGATTCCTTTTCAGGTAACTTATTGTACCTACATGAGGTAAAAATTTTGAGGCGCAAATGACGCCGCTGTATTTGTTAATATCAATAGTCCAACCGATTGTCAGACATCTCAAAAAAATCGAAATTTGAGGTGAGTGCGCAATTATAGGTAAAAGTATACCTTCTAGCTCTTGCACAATACTCAGATTACACGTACACACCACAAAATCAACTATAATGCACACTTGTAGAGAATTAAACCATATGTTGATATTTTCTGGGTCACTAATAGTATATTTCAAAATGTCACACTAATGTACCAAACCGTTATGCCTCCCTGCGTTATTTTATTGCATATTTAATATGTAAAACACAAACACGTGTAAATAATATTAGATTTACGATGAGCATTAGAATACTTCTTTTGTCTTTATCTCAAAACTTAATATGTATTTGGAAATGTCTGACTAATCAACTGGACGATCGATATAAAGAACAATAACTTTAAATGACTCAGTAAATTCAAATGATTTACCACATCACAGAATTGGGCTTGCATAAGTTAGTTTTGGCTTTATCGTTGATTTGTAAATTAGGAGATTTTTTTATTGTTATTTTTTATATCTTTTAAAGAGTTTTATTTGTTGAGGCTAGGGTTTCATTGATGTGCTTTTTCCAAGTTAATCTACTGTTAAAGGTTACTCCGAGGATAAGTTTTTCTAGTACTTAGATTGAATACCTTTGTGGACACTTTGTGTTTATATGATCTAAAGAATGAGGTTGTGTGGGTGAGCCAGCGTATTACCCTTTGCATGTAGTGGTGGCGGCTTTACAAGGATCTACGTGGTTTTGGCTTAGTTGCTTTTCGGTCGAGGAAAATGTTTGAAACGGCGACACACTCCGCTGTGGAAGCTACCTTGTGTGTACAGACTGGAGGGAGTGGAGTACAGGGCAGTATTGGGGCCCTAGCTACCCGAGCAGCTGCCTTGTGCGATTTGTTTTAAAGACCGCCTTTCGTCGAAATTCGAAAGACAAAACATTACCTACTCGTATTTAAAAATAAACTATTTTAAACTGAATGATAATAGTGGTAATAGATAATTAAAAAAAAGTCTTTTAATTGAAATGGAGTTCCACAAAATTAATCTTGATAACAATAGATAATATAAAAATACGCAAAAAGAAACACACACAAATGAAAAGAAGTTCTCACTATCACTGTTCTGGGGAGTTTCTTCGAAGACTCTTTAGATATCATCAACTGCCAAGAGCAGTCAATGTCATTGCTTGACGTGTCTTCAACCGTGTTCAATAGCCAGTTACCTCTTTCACACTATTTCATCTCCCCACTAGTTTCATCCTCATTGGGGTGCCATAGGCCATAGGCCATAGGCTCACTGGTACCGGGCAGCTTGGACTCAGGGTTCACATTTAAAAAATATCCTCCATATCTTACCCAACTGGAAAGTTGTTTGTGCCCCAAACATAAAACAGGAAAAGCATTTAGTATCTAAGCTTCCTCCCGAAAATAGGTAATTTTGATTTTTGCTCATTCATTGTACGTTCTATCAATATTTTGTATTTATTAGATACTCGCGAGAACCCGGCATGGGTTGCAATGCCACTTAAAGATTTTTTTTTCACTCTGCGTGTCCTTTCCCATGCATTCTCGTTCCCGCCCCCGTTCCCCTCTCGGATCCCTATCCCCTCCCGCGTTCCCCTTCCACCTTCTTCGCCTTTCCCCTCCCTTCTCCCGCAAACCCCCTCTCTCCCCCTCGCACGTTCCCTTCGTGCCACTAAATTATATAAAATACGCACATTTTTAAACAACTCGGGCAATTAAATCACCTATTGTGAAAATTTTGTACTTATTTCGAAACGCCTGAGCTCACCATTATATATAGAAACCTTCGAGGGGGCATGCGCACGAAACACCAAAGTTTAATCGCAATCGGGTGAATGTTTTAGGTACCTACCGCATAAGGGATAAACAAAAAAAACATTCATAGTTATTTATTAATTTGTGTAACATTTTTATTATAAATAAATATATATTGTAAAGAAGCATACTAGGAACAATTTTATTTCTTATATATAATAATAATAATAATAATAATGATTTATTGTCTTCATTTCTTAGTAACAGTAGAGATAATGATATCCTCACTGGGATCTCCCGTGCTGAGGATTTCATTTACATATTATAATTTAATTATAAGAAATTGATATGAATTAGACATAACATATATCATGTAGTATTTTTTTTAAAATAATTATAAAGTAAATAAGATAGTGGTTTTTTTTATAATTCAGATTACTAGATTTGGTTTTAGTCTGTATTTGATATCAGTATATTTTCTATTTCTGATCTCCCATTTCTGATCTCCCTCTTTCTGATATAAATTAACTCACTCTCTCTTTGGTTTCAATCCTGGGATTGGTTTGCAGCAATTTCCTCAATTCGTCTCCTCCACTTTTCCCTGTCTGGTGCGGCTCTTTTGAAGTCTGCATATGATGAGCAGCGTACGTCTACCAACAGGTCCTCCAGGTACTCTCGGCGTGGGCGTCCCCTAGAGTTTGTCCCCTCGGTCATACCCTCCATTATGGTATGCAAGAGGCATTCTTGTTGTATTACATGGCCGATCCATCTTGCAAGCCTTTCGGACAAGGTCCCGAGCAGGCGCCTTCTTCCTTCGATTCTTTGGAGAACCTCCTCATTTGTAATGTGATCTCTCCAGGAGATTCCTAATAGTCTTCTATAGGACCACATCTCAAAAGCCTCTAGTTTCCGTTTATCTCTTTCGGATAGGCACCATGTTTCGCAGCCGTACATCATGATACTCCAGGTCTTGATGATGAGTATTCTCAGTTTTAGGTCTATATTATTCGATTCTATTATTTTCGACCTTATGAATATTGGAGGAAGATATTATCATTTGTCGATGATACGGTCTTAATATTCGAAGATGAAACATGGCAATCAGTTATTAACAAAACTAATAATGGCCTAATAAAAGTAAAGCATTGGTTAGACACTAACCTCCCCACAATTAACATCGACAAAATACAACATACGACATTTTCCATATGCAAAAAAAACCAACAATACCTAAACCGATCATTCACTCGTGTCCACTCAATTTAGACACTCCAAATACCACACCTAATATTAATTGTACGTGTTCGACACTCAAATCATCAAAAATAGTTAAATATTTGGGAATAATCATAGACAACCAACTACGTTGAGAAGCTCACATCAGTGACACAGTAAAAAAACTCCGTAAACTCTGCCATATATTCTGCTGGTATAGTGTGATGGGATGGTTGAGCTGAATCCACTATTAGACCAATTATTATTGTTCAAAAACTAATCGTGAGAATTATATTTAAATTTCAACTTACCCATCCCTCAAATGAACTCTTTGCTAAAATCAGGGTCTTATATTATATTCGACAGCTATTTGCTAAGACAAGCATTTGTTATATACAAAAAATAACCTATTAATGGCTCCACAACATCAAGCACACAGCCGCTTTTCATCAAACCATCGCGTGGTCCCAAAAACTAAGGCTGAATTTAGTCTTACGCCGACCGCACGCGCACCGTCGGCGCTGATGGTCGAGATATATGAACTCCTAGGAAGCGTTTTTGAATGACGCGTAGCTATCAGCGCGCAAGGTGGTCAGCGCTGATGGCTACGCGGCCGTACGTGTCGCGCGTCGGCGCCGCGTAGCTGTCGGCGCTGACGATCGCACGAGCGCCTCTGCTTTCAGTGAGCGTTCTAGTGTCGAGCGGAGCGGCCGTCGTCAGCGTGTACAGTCATGGTGAATCGTGTTTTATTTTTTTTTGGGATAGGTAGTACAAAGCAGCAATAACTAATACACTTCGCATTTTGGTCTTCGTCTGTACAGTAAGGCGGTCAGTACGATACTGAAACGAGCCACGCTGAGCCTCAGCGCTGACGAACTACGTGCTAATCTATGAGCGCTGACGGTGAGCGTGAGACTAAATTTAGCCTTATACCTCATTCGCTCAACGACAATTCTGGATCATCGCTCCTACAATATATAATGCTCTTAGTACTGACATAAAGTCAATTAATTCTAAATCACTTTATATAAGCACGTGTACAGATTGTATATTTGAAAGGGGACGAGCGTACTTCAAAGAATAAATGAGTTCTTAACACTACATTTTAATTATTAAATTTTTCATTTCAAAATTTTTATTTCTATTTATCTTCAAAATATTATTATTTTTTTCTGTCTTAATTTTTCAACCTAATTTTATTTATGTTTTAATTTATATACATGTTTTAATTAACATATTTGTAGAGAATACATGAGTTCTTAAAACTAAATGTTATTATTAGTTTCTGTATTACAAAATTTTAATTAAAATTTTAATTTCTATTTTTCTTTAAAACACGATATATTTTCTTTATTTTTCACTTACCTTTATGTATTTCTTAATTATTATTTAATATGTTTATTATTTGTTTCCACAGAATAGTACTTTTAATTCTAATATAAAATATTAAAATATTAAATCTAATATAAAATATTAAGACTACCACAACACGGGCATTATCCTAGTGTGGTAGCCAAAAGAACCCAAAAATCTGTAACAAATAAAATATTATAAAATAAAAAAAATACAAAAATAAAAATAATAAAAATTATTGGTAGATTTTTTTCACATATTTTTTTTAATTTTTTAGATTTTCACGGCCAAAAGCATTTTCGTTATTTGTTTTTGGGGTGTTATGCCGTGTTGCGCTACCTCGTTCTAGCACAAAGAAGTAAGCAGTCAACAGATGCGAGGCATAAACACAAGTTTGAGAGGCTCAATCAAGGCAAAAAAGGTGATCGAAAAGAACTTGATCATAATAAAGTTGCTATCAACATTTCGTCCCTTGCGCTGAGCCCAGACGCAACTTCTGTGCTTGCCAAGGGGATGAACTGCGCAGTTGCCCCCAAAAAGATACCTGTGGAATCTATCATATGTGGTGTGGAGACAGCACTACATACAATGATGAAATTCCACAAAATGTCAGAGTCGCAAGCAGAGGACATACGACAAGAGACTTGCCATATTTTGAAAAGGGCTGAAATACCCCGCCCAAACATCACAAAAGGAGAGTTTGCGGCCCTAAAAGAATTGCGCGCCAATGAGGACATCTTAGTTCTGCCTGCCGACAAAGGTAATGCCACTGTGGTGATTAATACGGTAGACTACATTAAGAAGATGGAAGACCTCCTGTGCGATGCCGGCACTTACAAGAAAATAAAAAACAACCCCACCAATAAGATTGACCTGAAGACAAGAGAGCTAGTTAAAGCTTCCAGTATTAGGAAAGAGGATCGATCTGGGCTTTTCGTAAAAGCCTCCAGAACTCCTGCCCTATACAGTCTTCCAAAAATACACAAAAAGGATATCCCAATGAGACCGATTGTCAGTGCTATTGGTGCACCTACTTACAAACTGTCCCAATACCTCTCTAGACTACTGCAGATGCAAACTGGTAAAACTGAATCTTGGATCAAGGATTCCACAGATCTGATCAGTAAGCTAAAAAAGGTCAAGACTGAGGAAGGCGATATCCTAGTCAGTTTTGATGTAGTATCCCTTTTTACAAATGTGCCTCTAGAAGACTCCATGACAATGCTCAGGGAGATCTATGAGGACGACATTTGCAAACTTTTTGAACACTGTCTCAAAACGGAATATTTTGCATTCCAGGGTGAACTTTTTGAGCAAGTGGAAGGAGTTGCGATGGGCAGTCCGTTGTCGCCAGTACTTGCCAACTTTTTTATGGAGAAGTTTGAAGAAGTGGCAATCGACACAGCTTCAGCTGTTCCCAAGGTATGGTGGCGTTATGTTGACGATGTCTTCGCCATCTGGCCTCATGGAACAGAGAAACTGAATGAATTTCTGAATCATCTTAATTCACTCCACAGTAAAATCAAGTTCACAATGGAAGTGGAAAACGATGTGAAAATCCAGCCTTTTCTAGATGTGGAGTTGATGCGAAAAGAAGATGGTAATCTAGGACATACTGTATATAGAAAACCAACGCACACAAATCGGTATCTACATGCCGATTCGCATCACCACCCGGCGCAGAAGAGAGGACTTATCCATACGTTGATGACGCGAGCGACCAGAATATGTGAAGAAACTAAAATTGGAGCAGAACTTACAAAGCTGACCGATGCACTGGAACGCAACGGTTACCCAGCTAGTCAGATAAGGCAAATCATAAGAGCCAAATCTACACCAAACGAAGACAGAGCTAAACAAGAGTTAAAAGGCTGCGCTTTCCTGCCTTACGTTCGAAGTTGAGAAAAGATAGCATCAAGACTGTCTTCGGTGCCACAACTAAAATTCAAGACCTACTCAGGTCTGCAAAGACTAAGTTTCCTCTGGAAGCAGATGGAGTGTATAAACTCAGCTGTTCCGGATGTGACAAGGTTTATGTAGGCCAAACAGAGCGGACGATCTCCAAAAGTATAGCAGAACACTTTCGTGCTTGCAAACTCGGCCACCCTGATAAATCGGCAATCGCTGAGCACCTAATCGAAACCGGCCATTACTTTGGATTTGTTCCTGAGGTCTTGGGAAGACCCAAACTTATAGAGCACGCCTAATTACGGAGGCAATTGAAATTTACAAAAATCCTTTTAATATTAATAGAGACGACGGAACTAAGCTCAATAGCTCTTGGTATCCGGTGATTGACGGCTACACCAAAGCTAAACGCAATAAAACATGTCTAAGTATACAGTAAGGCCAGCTCGTGGTAAACCATTTTGTGTTATAACTTTATATTGACTAAATTCGCTTTAACCAGTGTAATTCTAATTGTAGTAAAATTCATTTAATATTAATAGAGCAAAAAAACCATGTCTAAGTATACAGTAATGCCAGCTCGTGGTAAACCATTTTGATTTATATTGACTAAATTCGTTTTAACCATTGTAATTCTATTTCTTAAATTCTTACCATTGTGATTTCTAATTTTAGAATTCATTAAGAGATGGAGCCACTTCGGTCGGCATCTCGCAAACGGACTTGCCCCTGACTAGCATAAATACCACGTTTTAATGAACTTTCTATTCCGTTCCGCGGCGATGACGCCACTGCTTGTCACGATTATTTTGTACTGGTGAAAGTTAACCATTGTAATATTTTTTTATTTTATTTAATTTAATTTAATTTTTTTTTCTTAAATTCTTACCATTGTGATTTCTAATTTTAGATTTCTTTAAGAGATGGAGCCACTTCCGTCGGCATCTCGCAAACGGACTTGCCCCTGGCTAGCATAAATACCACGTTTTAATGAACTTTCTATTCCGTTCCGCGGCGATGACGCCACTGCTTGTCACGAGTATTTTGTACAGGTGAAAGTTAGTGGTGCTGGCGACACGGTATCGCTTCGAAGTAAATAAGCACACACTTCACGACTAAAAATTACACATCTACCGGATCTGCCGGATCTGTCCTGATGATGGACACTGCAACGATGTCCGAAACGTTGGCTAAAGAAGGAGGTAGCGCAACACGGCATAACACCCCAAAAACAAATAACGAATTTTTTTTTAATGTTTCATAAAAACATTTTTCATAATCTTTGTATTACATATTACCATCGACGAATCTAGAATTAACATCGTTCAAGGTTTTTCGTATAGGTACAGTTTGTCAAATAAGAGTAGAAAACATAGGAGGACGCCACTGTTGTTCAAATGGCAACACTAAACAAATAATCTTGGTGGTAATCTAAAGCTGTGTTTATATACATTTTTATTAAAGGCATAAAAGTAAAAAAAAATGTTTTTTCATTGCAATATATACCCACTGATCTCAAAATTAGAATTGCGTATAGGTATACCTATTATTATTTTACCTTTGCAATTTTATGTAAACTTAATGAAGAATAACGATATTGTAAAGTCAGTTTAGAAATTGCTCACATTTATTTAATATTAGCTTAAGTACCTACTATCGATCTGAATATATTTAACTCATTCAGATCAAAAAGTGGTGTAACTAAACTCACCATTATTGATTCTTCCTTTCTACCTACCTATTGTTAAATTCGAATTTATGTTAAGTTAAATGAAAGTCAATCACTTTGTAAAACACAATTTAATCAAATTTATGTCATTAAGTAGGTACCTTAAGAACAGTGTTTCTTTGATTTAATTTTTTTTAAGAACAAAAAAAAACGTTTTTTTAAATGTGCATACAGTGTTCTGTATTTTCAGTGTCATTGCACTTTAAGAATATCTGACAGGTAAATTGGTGTAGCCAGCCTACAAACTTTGTAGTTCCATTTTTTTATATTTTCTACTCTTAATTGACCGACTATAAATCTCCGTGAACATTTATTTTATGAAACCTCTTTTTTCTTTATTTTTTGTTTCAGGGTATTAAGGGACGTTCTTGGATCACTTTACTCATTGATTCCTGACATCGCTTGGAGTAAAAAATGAAAATTAAATTTCGATCTCCGGTTTAATTTTTTCTTTCTTCGATACCAAACAATATTATTTTTCCACATGTCTTTCCTGGTCACTCAGCCGAGTAACCACCAAAATCCCCACTCCGGCCCAAACTGTCCAATACCTACTGATTTTTTTATGTTTTAAGAAAAAAAAACAACAAAATATTTCATTAAATAATATATATATATAATCTTTCTAAAAATCTTCCTCTCCCCCAAAATTTTGGCTAATTTTGGGGGAAGGGCGACCAAATTTGACTGTCTAGGGGCGCGGGGCGGTTTGAAACCTCCACCCAGCTCTGGCAGAGTGTAGAGTGTGGAGAGTGTAGAGTGTAGTGGGTAGAGCAAGCCGGGCCCGGAGGATGTGAGAGAGATCTGCTCTCATATGCAAGGTGGCTTTTAGCCCCCTAATTGGCAAGCTTTTAAGTTTTACCCGGAGAGCCTTTTGCGAGAGCTTTCCGAGACCTACGCCCCGCCCCGCGAATTTTCCAACCCGCAGACTAACTACTCTCATAAATTTATAAAATCCTTGAGAGTATTTACGCCGAGTATTATTCGTATGTTTGTACGAATTTACGTTTGAGTGTGTTATTTGTTAAAGTGAAATATTTGAAAGGTTTTTCGGATCGAAAATTGAATCAAATAACATTCACATCAAGAGTAGGAACCGGCAAAATATTTGTTTTTTTTTTCAAAATCAAAGCAATGTAGTATATAAAAATGATCATTCATAAATAACTAGCTTTTTCCCGCGGCTTCGCTCGCATGGTTATATAAGGGGTTTCCTACTCCGCCTCCTCCACCTTCCCTCTCCCCCCCATCCACTCACCCCATCAACCCCCCTACCCCCTCCCCCTCCCCCCACCCCTCCCCCCATTCCACTCCCCCCCATCAACCCCGCTCCCCATCTCCCCCTCCACCCCCCACTTCTTCCTCCTCCACCTTCCCTCTCCTCACTCCACTCATCCATCAACCCCCCTCTCCCTCCCCCACCCCATACCCCTCCTCACTCTACCTCCCCTCACCTTCCTCCACCCCTCCCCCTTCCTCTTCCTTCCCTCCCACCTCTCGCACCCCACTCCGGCTCCTCCACATTCCCACTCCCCCACAACACTCCCCCTATCAACCCCCTTCACCCCACCCCCTACCCCTCCCCACACCCTTTACCCTTCCTTCCCACCCCTCTCTCCCTCCCCTTACCCCCCCACCCTCTTCCCCCTCCCCTTTTCCCTTCCACCAACACCCTCCCAACACCCTCTCCCCCCTCCACACTCCCCCTCTCACCTCTCACATTCCACACATTCATTCCCGATACATTCAGTTTTCAAACTGCTCGCGTGCCACCTATTATATTTTTTTATACAAATTTTCTAATGCCAGAACTCAACGGTAGTTTTATACAAAATAACGAACAAAAAAAAAGAATTATCCAACTTGGTGCAGTCGTTGGGGTTTATTTAGAGATTGTTATTACACCGAAAATGTTATTTCAATGCTCAAGGTTGGTAAACCTTTTATTCTGAACATCATGAATCATGACCCCTAGCACAGTCGATCGATAACTTTCAGTAACTTTTCATCGTTCCGTAGCGGGACTGCAGATCGCCAAAGAATAAATAATAGTTCACCGTGACTAAGTGTTCTCAATATATTCGGCGTCAACTGCTGTTTGTACATTACCGATCGCTGTTTTAGGGAACGATGAGAATAATAATAATATACAATCCTTATCGATCGACTGTGCAAGGGTCCATGTCGCCATTTAGGTACTGCTTCCGATCGGCTAGTAGCGGAGTTGCCACATGCGTCTGATGCACACCCAAGCGCCGCATACAAAGTCGAATTACTAATTTACTTTGCCAAAAATATTTTTATCGATATTCTGGACCAAAATGCTAATGACTATTTAATGACACAAAAATATCTAATTAAGGTTGGTTGGGGTAAGAAATGTTCTGTAGTATCACGTATTACATTAGCCTGTATGTTGTGTAGTTTAAAGACTCACAAGAGTCCCAACTACTCCCGTCCCAACTACTCCCGTCAGTGAGACTATGGCATCCCCGGTTGGGGTATGTAGTGAGGCTGAAAGTAGTGGGAGGGGAAGGAGATGGGGAAAAGGAAGGTAAAAAGTGTCTGGCCATCTAAAATCATTTCAAGCAAAGTTTCAATCTGAATGGTTGTCTGTCACAAGGGCGATTCTGAGAGTATCTTCCATTCTGGAACGTTCCGCAAATTTGCTAGCCCTCTATTATTTCGAAATAATAAAATTGTGTAATAACACAAGTTAATCAAATAAAATTTATTACGCACGCCGGGATTTAAACCCACAACCTACGGATTTCTAATAAAGAGCCATGCCCCTCGACTACCGAGGCCGTCAACTAAGCAAAGTCCTTATATTTGCGGAAGCAACATTTTCCGCTTATTATGATGGTTTTAGGAGTTTTTATATCGTCTATTTTTCATGGTTCCATGACAGTTCATCCTGCGACAATTCATCCGGCGACAGTTCATCCTGCGACAGTTCATCCGGCCGACAGTTTATCCTGCCGACAGTACATCCTGCCGACAGTTCATCCCGCCGACAATTCATCCGGCGACAATTCATCCTGACAATTCAACCTAACCTAACCTAACCTAACCTATAAGTATAAGTATGTCGTATTTTGTTATTCACGCATGCTTCTTCGGAGAGTCGAAATTATTGTTAGTAAAAATATTTTTACAGCGGATTTCCACTCAAGATGCCTTCAGATATAAGTATATCGATTTTGGTTGTACGGCCGTATATCCTCTTTACATACTTACTTAATAAAAATCTTCTAAATGATCAGGCAGGATGAATTGTCGCCGGATGAATTGTCGGCGGGATGAGCTGTCGGCAGGATGAACTGTCGGCAGGATGAACTGTCGGCCGGATGAACTGTCGCAGGATGAACTGTCGCCGGATGAATTGTCGCAGGACGAATTGTCGGGTCACCATTTTTCATATATACACTGTACGAGGAGCCTGCTTAGCTGTCAAGAAATGTGTCGAACTTATTTAAAAAGAGCAGGCCCGGCCACACGTTGCTGTGAAACACAAAACACAACGCCATTACCCAATCTTTATAAAATCCATACCACCCGCTTGCCAGCTGCCCGCTGCCCGCTACCTGAATTGAATATTTGAATTTATCGGCTTTTCTCTACTATAATAAGCATGTATCTTAATATAATATAATAAATAATATATAATAATATATATAAATGTATATAAATGTATATATAATGTATATAAATGTACAATATATTGTGCTAAATAAACAAACAAATAAATAAATAAATAAATATAAAACAAAGTCGGGTTAGTTACACTATTTATAACTCGAGAACGGCTGGACCGATATTGATGATCTTTGATTTTTTGGATTTGTCTCCGCCCCGGATAACAGAATAACTATTAAAACATCGCAAAAATTCACGAAAAAGAAAGTTATCAAGAAAATTCATTTCCTCATACATTTTGTATGGAACGAATTTTCATCTTTTGAAAGAGCTGAAGCAATGTTGTGTTAGTTAGAGTTTGCGTGAATTCCAAAAATTCAAAAACGTCAAATGTCAATGCGCTGACTGTTTCGCTTTTGTTCTTTAACATATAATGCTGCCTCTCTTTCTTACACACTAAATGTCAACAGTCGAAAATGATACAAACGGTTAACGTGTGTCTTCACCCTTCCAAAGGAATTTTTTATAAATTTCCCTCACACGTATAAAGAAAATGAAACGCAATTCCCGTAAAGGGGCCGTACATGAATTACGTCACACATTAAGGGGGGGAGGGGAGTAGGAAGTGTGACTAGGGGTATGGGGTGGTCATCAGCTCTGTGACGTCACATGTAAAAAAAAATTGAACTACTGTTTTGATTATTTTTAGATGACACACTAGGGGGGAGGGGTCTCATAAATGTGACGATGTGTGACAGGGACGGGGGGTAAAAAAAATCATGAAATTCGTATGACGTAATTTATGCTTTGTTAAGTAAGTGGAAAAGTAAGAAAATCACAAAAATATAAATTCGTGCACAAGGTCATCTCTGATACAAAACACGGACAGTTGCGGATCGATAATTGATTCATTGTGTAATTTTTAACTTAATAAAAAAACTGAATTTAATTCTGCTAATAAATTAACAGTTATTGATTCTGAGGGGGTACGAAGTTCGCCGGGTCAGCTAGTTATACATATAAACTAATTAACTCCCGCTAATTATACAATGCTTGCAATGCAACACTGGATATTTGAAAAGGGAAAATCAAATACCTACTTACTCTAGGACATCTATTTTCCAATTTCTTCCGTAGAATGAATTTCAAAAGTGACTATAGTACGGCCCGCCAGCCGTTTTAAATCGCACAAAAATATGTTTTCTTTGAATTTCTCGGCTTTTCTCTAATATAATTTACATGTATTATACATATAAACATTCCTCTTCAATTACTCTATCTATTGGTGAAAACCGTACGAAAATCCGTTGCATAGTTTAAAAGATTAACGCGCACATACATTTTGAGCGACTTCATTTTATACTATGTAATAATAATAATAATGATAATGATGACTTATATTTAAAAAAACCCACGGAACATAACATAATATGAACCAGCGCATAAGAAAGTAATTAGTAAGGCGTTGTCTGTCGTGTAGGTAAATTATAAATAAAATAAAATAATATAATGTTCTGTTGTGTCGCAGTTTTGTTTTGTCATGGAACCAATTCGATAGTTGACTGATTTACGTTTTCGAAAATCTGCTGCATTCACTTTATAATCAAGCAAGCCGTATTTTGACTAGGCAAGGCCCAACTTTTCACCTACCTACTTCCCTGAAGAAATTTAGAAAAAAGAATTTCATTGAGATGGTGACGTTTTTTTGGAAAATTGTATAACTGCTTATTTGAAATGTTTTTTTTACATATAGTAAATGGTTTATAATTAATGTAGGTGCTTAAATACCTATATAGAAATTTGAACATTTGAGGGAAAATTTTGGTTTTGACTAATTAAATAAGTACAAATTAGAAACATATTTTTTAGACGCAAGGTTGCTTGCACAACTGTTCACAGAACTACTGGTTATCATATTATAATATACTCGTATGTACCTATAAGCACGTAAATTTCTTCGAGCATTATATATCTGCACAATGTTTGCGACCGGGTCAGGAGGACATGAAGATAACTGTGGGTGTGTTGGGAGACAGGTCCACCCTGTACCGGGTTGGTGGGTTAGTTAGTTGGGGGAGGGGTTGTTGTGTTTTAAGTGCCCCTGTTAATTTTTTTATCGTTAACGGTGGAGATGCTTTCAATAAAAAGACCCAAACGTTTGCTTTGATAAGTACCTAGTTGCAAAAAACAAACCAAAAAAGTGTACAGTGAGTCACGGAAGTTTAAGTACATTTGAAAAAAAAAAGTGGATACCGCACAAAAGTCCCAACTGCTCTCAACCACATGTAGTTATCGAGTAATTGCCTGACTAGTTGTCCGGATCTTGGCGGCGGATGCGTCTGCCCACGAAGTGCTTGGAAGGCCGGACCGAGGAGACTGGTTGAGGGAGACCTTTTGGCCTCTCCGGCAGGACACTCCCACGAAACATTGCCTTGCACCGCAGTGGGACGGATAGATTTATGTCACTCCTGGACACACTTACACCCAGATTCGTACCCACCCCTCATACTTTTTTCCTTCCCAGAACTTCCTCTACTTCCTTTCTTAAAGAGAGCTCCCGCTCAGAATCCCCAAAGCGCCTTATCCGGTATGAAGCTAATGTAAAAAAACACATCAGTGGCATAGCCAACTGAAGTAATGTCATTATTAAGTTTTATTATTGCAAACGTTGAATCTTATTTGTCAAGAATCAAGAATTCAGACTATCCCGTGATTTTTTCACTGATCTGCGCTAGTATGTTAGCGCAGAGCGGTGAAAAGTTACAGAACAGTCTGAATTCTTGGAAAATCAGTTCCAATTTTGGAAATGGTATGTAAAATAATTTTCTGTTAAAAATAGATACATTATTATAGGTAGGAACTTCAAAACAACTTAGCGATATAAACTCACAAAATAAATAGCAATTCAAAGCCCAACCTAACATAACATATTTTATCGTTTTATGAATAGTTTTTTCATGACTTTTCTTGATTTTATGTAATTTTTCAAATGTTTGTTGAAGTGTCAATGTGTTGCGTTGTCCAGTCACCCTTTATCGCCCATTTGAATTCACAAAACAAACAGTTACAATTTTTAAAACGACATATGTCAATTGCATTTGAGTTAATTGAAACAGATTTCTCACAGGATAGTGACATAGCACGAACAATAGGCCACTTGCATAACATTTTTAAAAAAATTTTCCGGTTTAGGCAAATATTCTAAGACATTCTGTATTTTTTTTAAATCGTATTTTTGAAACCCTGGGGATTTTTTGAAAATTTCAATCCGAAAAATCAGACCATTTTTTATAAACCGGAAAGACGGGACATAATTTTATAGGTGTGAAAAAACGATAATTACATAGCCGAAAATCATTTAAAAAAAAGAACGTTTTCCACACGAATGGCACATAAGAATAACGAGGCATACCAAAAATATTACATCCCTTAATTTTTTTTTCCGTGATCCATCTTATTGATCATAAATCATTATAATATACAGCGTCTATATTACCAAATTCAATGTAATATACTTGTACTTGTAAATTATAATAATAATAAGAATATTATAAAATTTTATTTTGTTAAAATCAGCGCCATAATCATTATACCTCGAAAACACGTACCGACATCATCTTCACGTTCTGAAGAGAACCCCGTACATCATTAAATGAACGGGGTTCTTTTCAGAACATCTGTCAAAAAGTCGAACCAAATGATAAGTTTGCAGAGAACAAACAATAAATCTAGTGAACGAATTAAAAAATTCGCCTGAAATCAAAGTGATGCCATATAAAAAAAATAAATCAGTGTGGAATTTTACAAAATTAATAGGAACATTTTCGGATTATTTATTTTAAAATAATGGATTTATTTATTTAAAAAAAAAACTGTACATTTCTAAACAATTTTATTAACATTTTCTTAATCTTAGTAAAAAGATCTATCCACATGATTTTTTCCAAGTCGTTATGAAATCCATGCAAGTGGCCTATTGAAAATAGTTTGATTGTGAAATTTATTTCGATATTAATTTCTACGCCGTAGATTCTAATTAATTTCGAAGACAAACTTTAAAAATTAATAAAAATAAAAATTTAAAAGAACACTTTTATTTTTCATTTTGTAAACTTTGCAGAAGAGTGTTGTAAACGTAGTCCATGATGTTCTGTAACCCCCCCTTGCCGGCCCTTCACCGCCCCTTCTCCCTCTATCCGCCCAACGTCAAAGGTGGCTACGTTAATTATTTTCAGCGCGTAAAAAGCCAGCAAATATTATTCCCGAAAAAGTTTTTTCATCGCCGTTTTTAATGCCGCAATCGCTTTCAGGTGTTTTTGTCTTCCTCCTCAGGATCCTCATTTGCTTTTTTCATAATTTATCCCTTATTTTACAGGGGAGGTTTTATACTTTGCGAGCATTTGGAAATTTTCATACATTTTTAAAGAGGGTAGCAATCCACTACGCGACTTTTTTCTCTGTTAATTTGCTTTCGGGTAAAAATAATATATTCTGACTTAAATGCGAACATTATATATATTAAAGCCTAATTGGATTGACATTTCTAAAGAAAAACACAAGTATTTTTTCATTACTTAACTAAAATCCATAGGTAACAGGAGCAACGACGGTATAATGTACGAGTATGTATTTTGTATAATGTTTTATTTTTGGAGTATTATGCCGTGTTGCGCTACCTCCTTGATTTTAATTTGGAAGGCAGGTATGGGTACCGCCGTCCCGGGAACCATTTATTGGATAAACAACACCCCTGCCGTAGGTCACCTCAAGTAGTCACATTTACATAGGTCACCCCAAGTGATTCGCTACGTTTGGTGACTTAGCAGGGGTGCCCCGGTTCATGGGTGAAGTTTTTACGGGTTTGGCAGTGGATGTGTCTGCCTACCAGCTTCATGGCAGGCCTGTTCGAGAGAAAATGGTTGAGGGAGTCCCTTTGACATCTCCACCCGTACATTCTCGGAATGTCGCCTTGCACCGCAGTGGGAAGGATGGATTCATACGTCTGTCACTCCTGGACACATTGACCCCCAAATTCCTACCCGTTCTTTTTCTACCCAGTGTCCTGGTGCCAAGGGAACACGGACGCGTTTGGAGGCCCCAGGACCAGAGGCCCGGGGTGAGGGTAGGGGTCTCTAGGGAAAAGGGGCCCCGAGACGTGCATTGCCTAGGGACCCAGACATGTTTATTCTCGCCCTGGCAGGTCCGTAATGTCCATAAGGCAATGTAGGAAAGGAGCCCCTAGACGTGCATTGCCTATGGGCCCTGATATGTTTAATCCGGCCCTGACTATGACACCACGTAGGTATTGTTTTATAAAGGGCCCCCTTCTTTTTTTTATGAGCGATGAAATTTTCCATAAAAAATCGAAAGTAAAATTCGCTGGTCAACCATTTTATCTTTTTTTAGATGTCGAAAATATAACAGTTTACGACTTGCATGCAAATCGGATGTACAGTTGTTTAATATGTTGTAAACCGTTGAAAGACGTGTTAAAAAAGTTTCGAGAAAAACGCATTCAAAATTTTGACGAAGGATAATTCAACATACCAACTGTTTCATATAACATGCTGCATCTCCGTCAATTTTTCTAATTTCTTTAAAACGTTCGTTGAGAGCATTTTTAACAAGTGCATCTTTCAGAAAATGAATTAAAAAATGATAATTGTCCTGGTGCCTTAAAGCCTTGTTCATGGATTTTGTCAAGGGAACATGGAGGCGTTGGGGGACCCCTCAGGTCTAGGGGCCCGGGGCCCGGGGCCCGGGGCGGGCAGCCCCCTCCGCTCCTCCCCCCTTAGTCCAACACTGCAACTACGTATGAAGTCTATGCGATACGCGAGACAAGGGTTGTTCACACATCACTTCATTACAGCGGTCCACAAATCAAACTTTGAATATTAAATACAATCCTAACAACAAATCTAACACGTGACGCGTGTCGCATAAGTGTTTGCGCGTGGCGGGCGCGCGCCCAAAATTAGTCGGACAATTTACTTGCAGAGGGCTACAATCATCCTGTCAAAATATTTTGACAAACCGTTCGATGGATAAAAAAACACAAAGTCCCAAGAGTTGCCTATGAGAGTTACCGGTATATTCGCTATGTTATTGTAAATGCAGCGTTGTACTGTTTGACAATGGTGATAAAAAAGCGACCGCCCATTTTTGCGTGCAACACGCTCAACAAATAAAACCGCAATTAGCATATTTCACATTTCTTTTATTTTATCGTGCAGCGGACATTTTGGGAGTGACGTTGGCGTTCTATTGATCAAACGACGGACAAATGCAAGGCAATTACTAGGCTTTGTTGGAATAAGTGGTCTATAATTAAGAAATATAACAAAAAGTGTTAAAAAAAATTACGCCAGTAGCTGTATTGTTAGTGTTATTTTTGTTCGACGTTCAAATCAGTTTTATTTTTGTTTTGTTTGCTCCAAAATTTATTATTAATAATGCGTAGGTAATTGTACTATTGATTACGAACTACTACTCCGACTTTTTACCGTTACTGGGATTAAAAAAAAAAATATTTAACTTATTATTGCAACAAAACTTAATACACTTCCACTGACCATTAGACAGCACACTAATCATGTAAAATACAAAACAGATACCAAGTTTTGGATCACTACCAAAGACAGATCATATATCAACAATATTTTTAGAACCTCCTAATGCATGCTAACCCATTGATAAGATGCTGATTGTCCTTGTACTTTTACTCTAAATATAAATAACATTGTTGTTGTTATCCTTTATAAACTATTTTTAAACTATTTATGTTAAAATGCGCCTGCTCTCAACACAGGAACTCCTAGTGAGACAGGCACAGCATAATTACCTATGTAAATTAAAAAAATAAAGAAGTAATTCAGTATAAAACTTTAAAAATTCTTTCACTAATAGAAAGCTACATTATTTGCGAGTAATACAAGCTGTAATATATTGGTAAGCTCTGGCGTTATGAAATTATTTATTATACGTGTATTGTCCAGACGAAAAGCAAAGCGTTGCTTGGTAACTATAAGTAATTATTTGACGTGTGCTGTTATTTTGTTATTTGTTTAGGTTACTATGGAGATCCCTTTGATAGTTAAAATTATACTAATCTATATATATACTTGGACACGTTTTAAGATTTTCACGGCCAAAAGCATTTTCGTTATTTATTTTTGGGGTTTTATGCCGTGTTGCGCTACCTCCTTCTTTAGCCAACGTTTCGGACATCGTTGCAGTGTCCATCATCAGGGCAGATCTGGGTATAGGGAAGGCGGAGGAGGTGGAGTGGGAACCCCCCCCCCCCCTACTATTATGCGAGCGAAGCCGGGGGGGAAAAGCTAGTAATGTAATAAACAAATAATTTTACCTAAATAATGTATTTACTTATTGAATAATTTCTTCCATACAAAATGACAACACCTGTTGAAAATAAATAAAACTTTTGGAGAGTGATGACGTCACATGATTCACCATACTTACGGTAGTTTTCGGGGATCTTGAAAAATTAAAATTTTGACAATTATTTTAACTATTAAAACTAACTACTCATATAAAAATAAACATAAATATGCAATTATTTAAGATAGAAGGTTCATTAAAAAAATGACCTGGAGTTCCTTATTGGATATTGAGCGAACTATGATAATGCAAGCAGTAAATCCAATATGGCAGCAAATTTAGTGAAACAGTGGTACCATTTTTTGTCAAATCTTCTCCAAATCTGGCTATTGATTGCATCTGGAAGTAAATTTAACGTAGCCAGTCAATGGTGCCATAAACAACATATTTTCTTCAATAAAAATAAATGTTAATTTTATTATTTATTCTCTTTTGTTATTCCGCTAGCTATTTTTATTTTTAACTTAAAGAGTAAAAAAACCTCAAGTTGTAATAATTAATTATCTTGCCTGTATCTTTTTCTGATTTTTCTATTTCAGAGTTTCGATTGAGTGCCTCTAATATTGTCGTCATTAATTAAGTATTACAATTTGAGGTTTTTGATCATTAAGTTAAAAAAAATATTCATCCTAGACTTGCAAAAAGTCAATAGATGTCGCACATTAAATAAAAAATGGATAAATTTATCCAAGACACTAACTAGATAGCATTTAGTTCAGGTTGAATCTTGCAATCATACATAAAGATAGTTGCCAATAAAAATATGCATTAAGAAAATGAAGGTAATGTTGGTAGTTCTTAGACGAAGTATGATAGAGTTAAAATGATCGAATCGAATAGGGACACATTAGCTCAGTTGGTAGAGTTGCGGCCCGAAAAGTCAGAGTCCCAGATGTGACTTTTTCTGTTTCAGATTTTCGGTTTAGTTTCACTAATTAAAAATGAATTAAATTTTATTTTTCCTTAGGGTGCAAGGATATATTTCCTCCAAGGTGCCAGACTGACAGGTTTTGGTTAGATAAGTTACCATAATTGCGATTTTTAGTATATCGAAAAACATCTTTAACCTCGATTAACTCAAAACTTGTAACTTTAGCTTGTGTTAATATTGCATTCACCTAGCGATATATTCACATCCGCAGACAATGGATATTTCATATTTGAATAAACTTTTCCATTAATAATATTCCATTTTCAATTCCTAGCAAGCGTCCCAAAGTTATTCCTAACTGCTCGCGGCAGTTCACTTCCCTACCTCTGTACCCAACACCCCCCCTCCCTCTGACTGTACATACCCCTGCTGGGCTGCCGCTGGATATATTGTATAAATTCTCATTTACATATTTATATTCTACCAATTTCAGAAGGATTCGGGGTATCTGTCTTAAACATTAGTTTGGCGTAACTCTTTCACTTTTTATTTTTTTTCTGATATTGGATTTTTGCATTTAATATTATGTATTTGTCGACCCATTTTTTGCCATTGCTTGTAAAGTTATATATTATCTTCTTACCAGAAAGACGTGCAAGGAGCAATCAATCGTACGTAAGACACATCACATCCCAGAAAGCCGACAGGGTTTTTTTATTTACACATTTAAGAGGACATAGGTAGAGAAAACCAGAAATATGTCATTTTCAAAAAAGTTTTTAGACGTATTGACTCTTTTCCACAAAAAATTATAAATGGATTTCGAAAGATTGTTCTTTTATCTAGCATAGTTATGTAATAAATTTTTAGAATTTTTTTTAATTTTTAGTATAATAAGGTTATTCCATAAGTCGTTGGCAGATTTGTTAAATTTTCAAAAAAGTTTTTGTTTTATACCACACCCATTTCAAATAATATAATCATGCAGTAAAATAAATCAATACATTATCTAGCAAAGTTATGTCTTAGAATTTTAATTTTAGTTTCAATAAAATCATTAAAAAATATATACGTACATGTGTTTCTTGACGAAAATTAGTCAGTTTGTGTATTTATTTGCGGACTAATAAACTAATATATTTCTGATTTTTTTACATACTTATTTTGCTAAGACATTATTGACAAATCATAAATAATTTTGATCGAAAAATAATTTTTGGAAGTATTTAATATTTAATATTTACAGCGTCGCAATTCACCATTTTTATCATAGCGCCGTAACAGAAATATCACAGCTCATTGCGGCCCGAAGAGCGGCCAGAAGAAGACGTGTCCGCGCCGCTCTAAATCAAACAGTTTGAAATGATGAATTGAATACGAACTTTGAATTACCTACGTCTTCCTTGTTTCGTATTGGTAAAATCTATAGGTTGACCGAATACTTTCATACAAAAATTTTTGAAATTTCGAATATTTTTTTTATTGTTATGTGAATACTGAACAAGAGTCCCAACTGTTCCAAAATATATATTTAAAAAAAATATATTGTAAATTATTGCTACGTTGCACAAGAGTCACAACTGCTCCAAATTTTTTATTTTTTATTATTGTCAACTAGCCGGTTCCCGGCACCCGTTGCTATGCCATTTAATACAGAAATTCTACCTGCGTGTCCTTTCCCATTCTTCCCTACCCCTTCCCGTTCCCCTTTCTCTCCCGCGTTCCCACTCCGCCTCCTCTACATTCCCTCTCCCCACCCCACTTCCCCCCTTCACCCGCCCCGCGACCTCCCTCCCGAGTTCCCCTCCCGGGTTCCCCTCCCCCCTCCCCCCTCCCATGAACCCCTTACCAGAGTTCCCCTCCACCCTCCCTCATTTCATACATTCAGTTCTGATACATTCAGTTTTCAAACAGCTCGCGTGCCACCTATTGCAATTTTTTGTATACAAATTTCATTATGCCAGAGCTCACCAGTAGTTTTATACAAAATCTTGTCCTGACAATAATGAACACAAAAAAAATAATTATCCAATTTGGTGTAGTCGTTCGGAAGTTATGCGCGTACATACATTTCGGCGATTCATTTTCATTTATATACTAGCTGGTGCCCGGCATGCGTTGCTATGCCGTTCAACAAAAAATTGTTTCTCCCTGCGTGTCCTTTCCCATTCGTCCCGTTCACCTTCCGCTTCCCCTTCCTCTCCCGCGTCCCCTTCCCCTCAAACGTTCCCACTCCGCCTCCTCCACCTTCCGACTCCCCACTCCACTCCTCTTCCCCCGTCCCGCCAACTCCCCTCATGAATTCCCTTCCCCCCTCCCAGGTTCCCCTCCCCCTCCCTGGTTCCCCTCCCCCTCCCTGGTTCCCGTCCCTTTTCACCCGCGGCACCAATACCCAAGTTCCTATCCCCCCCTCCCGCATTCCATACATTCAGTTCTGGTACATTTAGTTTTCAAACAGCTCACGTGCCACCTATTGAATTTTTAGTATACAAATTTTATAATGCCAGAGCTCACCAGTAGTTATATACAAACCTTGTCCTGGCAATAACAAACACAACAAAAAAAGAATTATCCAATTTGGTGTAGTCGTTCGGAAGTTATGCGCGTACATACATTTCGGCGATTCATTTTCATTTATATATATACTAGCATTTATATATATGCCGGGTACCAACCCAGCATGCGTTGCTTTGCCATTTAATAACGAAATTGTTTCTCCCTGCGCGTCCTTTCCCATTCGTCCCGTTCACCTTCCACCTCCCCTTCCTCTCCCGCGTCCCCTTCCCCTTTCGCGTTCCCACTCCTCCTCCACCTTCCTTCTCCTCACTCTACTCCCCCCCTTTTCCGTCCCGCGATCCCCCCTCCCGAGTTCCCCTCCCCCCCTCCCATAATCACCTCCTCCCTCCCGCGGATCCCCCTCTCGAATTCCCCTCTCCCCTCCCGAGTTCCCCTCCACCCTCCCGGGTTCCCCTCCCCCCTCCTGCATTCCATACATTCATTCCCGATACATTCAGTTCTCATACAGCACGTGTGCCACTTATTGCAATTTTATTATACAAATTTCATGATGCCAGAGCTCGTGTCCTTTCCCATTCGTCCCGTTCCCCTTCTGCCTCCCCTTCCTCTCCAACGTCCCCTTCCCCTCTCCTCACTCCCCTCACCCGCTTCCCCTATCCCTTAAACCCCCACCCGTTTTCCTCTCCCCCCCTCCCGAGTTCCCCTCCCACCTCCCGGGTTACCCTCCCCAACCCATCCCGCGGGCCCCCTCTCCCGAGTTCCCCTCCCTTGTCCCCCTCCCCTCCCCTCCCTCATCCTTCACCCCTCTCCCATCCGCCACCTCCTCCCGCATTCTATACATTCACTCCCGGTACATTCAGTTTTCAAACAGTTTGCGTGGCACCAATTGCAATTTTATATACAAATTTCATAATGCCAGAGCTCACCAGTATATACAGAAACCTTTAGTCCAGTCAAGGAAGGGGGTGTAGAGTGCGTGAGCAGGGACCTAAGCGATTCCTTCAGAAACTTGTTTAGGGTGCTTAGGATGTGAACATACTAAAAATCCTGACGTCTAGGTGGTGAGCTAGGGGGGGGAGGGGGAGGGGGAGGTCCCAATTTTCGGGTTTCCGCTTATATCTCAAAAACGGTGCGCCGCAGAGGAAAATTTTTTGATAATAAGTAAAAGCTGATAAAATTATCTACAACTTTTATTCTATACGTAATTTTCGAAATCCCAGCCATTTTCGAGTTATTCGCTCCACAAATGTAGATATTTTCGAAAAAAATCATTTTACCTCACATTTTTCATCAAACATTCCTTCATATCGTCTAAAATATTCATCAAAGAAAAAAATTTATTCGAAAGAAGTTGTAAAGAATTTAATTTTCTTTTAGAATATATAGACATATGTAAATTTATCTTCAACCGTTCAACATTTACAGCAATTTGAAGTTTTTTCGTAAAATGTTGTCATTTTCAGAAAGAGCTGTTTTTATCTTATTACTGACACACAACACTTGTTCGTTCGCCTAATAATATGTGTGACCACACTTTAAAACCAGTTATTAAATAAAATAGGTAAAAATCATATTAATTGAAAAATACATAATTGTATTTTATAATCATAATGTTTATTCTATTTCGTTACATTAAGCACATAAAATTATAGATCTCATTGTTATCACTGTTCTCAATAACATCATGTTACATTCTCATCCTCTTTGGACGTGGGGGTCCTGGCAAGCGTTGTTCATCCATGGCATCTTCATCCTCAGTATTGGATGGTTCTTGCTGAATGGGCTCTATGTCGTCGTCATCGTCGTCCTCGGCAACAGGCACGCTATTGAGGCATCTCCCTTGGCAGGAGACTCGGAGACACGCTGCAGAACAGGTCAGCATTGCTTTTCGGCATCCACATTTGCCAATTGCACAATCTCTGGTGCAGCGGCAAAATATCATATTTAGAAGGACCTCCGGCGCTGGTGGATCTTTTGTTGTATTTGGCATCAGGGTCTCTCCTTCATGTGTCCACCCCCATTATTCAGGGGGCAGCTCAATCGGTGCACTGGGAATGCTGTTTAACTGCGTTCTCTGTTGGAGGGAGGGAGCTGATGTCAGGCTTCATATTTGCCACCAACCTTGTGAACGACTAAAAGCGGTACTGGTTAAGGAAGGTCTGTCTTTTTGGCGCCGCATACCATTTCAGGAAACATTTATTTCCAGCCTCTTCAACCTCGCCGTGAGTAGAGGAGGGGTTATAAAGATCATTGCAGCTTGCTTGATGAATTCTGACTCCAAGTACAATTTTGAGAAGCCCACCTTGCTTCTCCTGAAAGTTGCAGATGTTGTGTCGCAGCCGGTAAATGAATGTAAGAACAGGATGTGTTCAAATGCACGGTGCTGCATCTTTTGGATGGACAGTGGCATTGTTTTGGTTTTCCCTCGTCCGTTGTCAGCAGCAGAATATCTTGGGTGGGAGGAGTGGAAGCAATCAAAAGGAAGTGAAAGCTTCTCACAAAACTGTGAGAGGAATGTTCCACAGCAATCTTCACAACAAGGAAGTCAGCATCATGTCCTGAAGAGTCTGTATCCCATTCTCCCGAAGCTTCGTCTGTAGTAAAGAGATGAAGTTACTTTTGTTGGTAGGATTGGATAACAAATCTTCCTTTTTAACGGGTATTGAAGTGTTCCAAGTCAAATTGATATCAGCTGACCTTCTCAGTCTGTATCATCGCATCTGTTATTGTGATTTCGTACCGTTGGCTGGGTTTGGGTACCAATCAAATACCACAGTGTGAGTCATCCAGGATAGTGGTGGTTGACGTAGTTGATGTAACGATCACAAATTGTGGCAAGGAAGGCATCTTTTTGCCAAATTACTCTGTGTAGTAGAAATTTTCCGTCCACAACTATGTTCACCTGAGACAGTAGACCAGTTTTTTGGTAGGCTCGAATAAGCTGTACAGGACAGATTTAGTTGTCTTCCACATCCCACCTTCATTGAACAGTGCCAAGGGAAATGGGGCCAACTCATACTCAAAGAATTTCTTCAAATCCTCATCTGATCGTTTGCTTATACACATCCGGTGAAACAGAAATGTTGGGTCAACTGCAACCTTTTCATCGTGATTTTTTATCGACGAGCTGACAGAAGACATTGGGAATTGACATTATTTCATTGGCTTGTGGGAAGGGAGGATGTGCATCAAACCACTGACTGAGTTTGAAAATGTCTGCTGCATCTTTACTTCGGTGGGCTTGTCCGAGGTCCTTGTGTTGTTACTGGACGTGAAGACTCCACAATACTCTTCAAGGGAAGTGCAGATCTCATGAGTTGCGCTCATACCAACTAACCACTTCTAGTACATTGTGCAAAATACCTCTGCCTCCTGTTATGCCTTCTCGGCTTTTGAATGATAGCATCAATGTGGTTTCCATGGTCATATCTGATCATACGCCTTACTAAAAGAGCGTCGCATAATCGTCGTTGCACGTCGGTGTGTCAGTAATAAGATAAAAACAGCTTTTTCTGAAAATGACGACATTTTACGCAAAACCTTAAAATTGCTGTAAATATTTACTGGTTGGAGACTTATTTGCATATGTATATATATTCTAAAAGGGAATTAAATTTATTACAATTTCTTATAAATAAATTTCTTTCTTTGATGAATATTTTAGACGATATGAAGGAATGTTTGATGAAAAATGTGAGGTAAAATAATTTTTTTCAAAAATATCTACATTTGTGGAGCGTGTAAGTCAAAAATGGACGTGATTTCGAAAATTACGTAAAGAATAAAAGTTGTAGATAATTTTATGAGCTTTTTTTACTTATCCTTAGGAAATTTTCATGTGTGACGCACCGTTTTTGAGATATAAGCGGAAACCCGAAAATTGGGACCTCCCCCTCCCCCCCTTCCCCCTAGCTCACAACCAAGACGTCAGGACTTTTAGTATGTTCACACCCTAAGCACCCTAAACAAGTTTCTGGAGGAATCGCTTAGGTCCCTGCTCACGCACTCTACACCTCCTTTTGGAGCATTTATTGACTGGACTACTTTGCGGGCGTGCTCACAACAACTCACCAAAGTTTCATCGCAATCGGATGAACGGTTAGCAATTCACAGGAAAGTATGTAGAACAGTTTATATGGGAGAATTAAATTGTTGATGTTACTATCTTCCTCGCAACTTTTCCATATTTTCTCAACGTTTAAACCTTTCCTGGACTACGACAAACATTTCAAAACCAAAATCAGCTAAATCGGCCCAACCGTTCTCGAGTTTTAGTGAAACTAACAAACAGCAATTGATTTTTATATAGGGGGGGGGGGGGGGGGTAAAAGAGGCGGGGGGGTGGAGGGTGGTTAGAGGTTGTGGGGTGAGAGGGGGAGGGGGTTGAGAGGGGTGGGGGGTAGGCTTTTTTATATCCATTTTTCGTATTACAAAAATATCAAACATGAGAATCGGGTATGGGTACCACCGCCCCGGGAACCATTTTTTTGATAACCAACACGTCTGCCGTAGGTCATCCTTAGTGGTTCGCAACGTTTGGTGACTAGCAGGGGTGCCTGGGTTCATGGGGTGAGGTTTTTTCAGGTCTTGGCGGCGGATGCGTCTGCGCACCAGCTGCATGGCAGGTTGGATCTAGAGAAAGTGGTTGAGGGAGTCCCTTTGACTTCTCCAGCCTTACTCTCTCGGAACATCGCTTTGCACCGCAGTGGGAGGGATGGATTCATACATCCGCTCTCCTGGACACGCTGACCCCCACATTTCTACCCACCCCTAATACCCTTTCCTTCTCAGAAGATCCTCTCCTCCCTTTCCCCGAAACGGACCTTCACACAGCATCCCCAAAGAAGAGATAGGCAATGTGTCGAGCGATTGTAAAAAAAGGTCTCTCCCGATCCGGCCTTCTACGTAGTTGGTGGGCAGATTCCACCGCCGCCGAGATCCTGACAAACCTCGCCCCATGAACCCGGGCTACCCGTACGGTGTTGATAATCCAATACATGGTTCCTGGGACGGCGTTACCCATACCCGCCTTCCAAATTACTGATACTATTTATTGACGGCCGGCGTGGTCAAGAGGTAAGGCTCTTGACTCGCAATCCGAAAGTCGTGGGATCGAATCCCGGCGTGGGCAAATAAATTTTGTTTGACTAATTTGGGTTATTTCATATAAAAATAATATATTTGCGTCACGTTCCAGAGTGGAAGATACTTTAGTATCGCCCTGGTGTAAGACCACCATTCAGAATTGAAACGTTGCTAAAAATTACTTTGGCCGTGTTTGGTGACCAGATCTGAATAGCCAAGTAATTCTTCGCTTCCTCTTCCCCATCTCCTGCCCTTCCCCACCACCTTCTGCCTCATACTATACCCCATAGTCATGTCATAGTCTCACTGGCTCCAGACGGGAGCATTTGGGTCTCTTGTGCGGTATTCACATAAATATAAAATTAAAAATTATGCACACGAATAAATATTTAAAAATGAGATATTTTTTACAATCCAACTGAATATTAGGTACTCTTTTTTCCATGAATACCGCACAAGAGTCCCAACTGCTCCCGTCTGGAGCCAGTGGGACTATCACCCCAAATTGGGGTATGTTGTGAGGCTGAAGGTAGTGGGGGAGGGGAAGGAGTTAGGGAGATGGAGGTGGGGAAGTACCTGACTCTTCAGATCTGGTCACTAAACACGGCTAAAGCCATTTCAAGTAACGTTTCAATTCTTCCACTCTAATGGCCGTAAAATAAAATGAAAAAACAAAAACCAAAATATTAAAAAAATATAACAAATTGTTTTTTTTTGTGTAGGTATCTACTTTATACCTACTGTGTTTATGTATCTATTTATGTCTACGCACTTCAATACACAAATTACAAATAACTACTACTTATTAAAATTCTGGAAGCGAGAATTCAACATCTTTATCTGAACCATACTGTAGGCTTCTAGCGGAACGAAATCTAGTTCCAAAAACGTCCGCTTGCAACGGCTGATGTGTGAGCGCTGCAGTCGGAATCGAAATTATGATTTGCTGGTATGACAGCCTTAAAAGAATAGGCAGCGCTATTAACGGAGAAAATTCAAAACGTGCCCGGTGAACTTGTTGGAAATATCTGGCCCCCTAGCACAGTCGATCGAAAACGATCGACACGACAGGATAACTTTCATCGTTCCCTAGCATAGCTGCAGATTGCCAACGGATAAGTAATAGTTCATAATGACTAAGTGTTCTTAATATGTTAGTCGTCAACTGTTGTTTGTAAGTTAGCGATACGTACGTAATATAATAGTCCGATCATTAATTCAGTATGGAATAATTGGATAGGCAGGTGCATATGAAAAAATTGTAAGTCCTAAAAGTGGTTAAAAAAACTAATTATTATTAGTAATTTTGAAAAAAACAACCAACATTCTCTTCAGCAACATTGTTAAAAATTTTAAAGTACCAAACATAGAAGTCTTCTAGTAAAAAGATTCAATATTACAAATACATATTAAAAAAATGTAATCAAAAAATGTAACTGATCTCATCATTAAGGCATAAACATAACATACAATTTCCTATATTTTCAACAAAAAAAAATGCACAAAAATTACATTTGCAAAGGCAGAAAATATTTTAATAGTCTTCCCAAAGACGTAAAAAAATAACAGATTTGGTATCATTCAAGAAAAAGGTCAAATTATTCTTAAAAAATTAACAACCATAACATCACCAATCAAAATGCTATAACTTCATTTCATGCCACAATATTATTTTTAACGTAACAGCATCCTAGTACTAATATTATGTTTTTTGTACACTCTATTATATAATTTATGAAATAACTCCTACACCCAGCTCAAGAGCTCTCTTAATCGGCGTAGAAATCCTTGAAAATGTGAATTTCAGTATTTAGTTTTTGCCTAAGTGTTACTGTAACAATGTTATAATGTTGTAATATTTAATTAAAATGAAGACAATATAAGCGAAACTCAATCGAAAATCTGAAAACAGAAAAATCAGATAAAGATATTGACACATCTGGGACTCGAACCCAGGACCTCTCGCTTACCGGGCGAACGCGCTAACCACTGCGCCACCGTGTCGATATCCAATTCGGTCACTTTTAACTGTATCATACTTCGACTAAGAACCATCCACACGAAGTATGATACAGTTAAAAGTGACCGAATTGGATATCGACACGGTGGCGCAGTGGTTAGCGCGTTCGCCCGGTAAGCGAGAGGTCCTGGGTTCGAGTCCCAGATGTGTCAATATCTTTATCTGATTTTTCTGTTTTCAGATTTTCGATTGAGTTTCGCTTATATTGTCTTCATTTTAATTAAATATTACAATTTGAGGTTTTACTCATAAAGTTAAAATAAAAATAAAAAAAAAAAAAAAAAAAAAAAATTATAATGTTGTGTTTATTACTGTAACAATGTTATAATTTAAACAATAAAATAAAAAAAAATGCACGACATAAAAAAGTTCGAAAGCCTCAACCGAGACAAAAAAGGTGATTTGAACACATTCAAAGTAGTTATCGACATTTGGAGCATTGCGTTAAGCCCAGACGAAACTTCCATGCTTGTTAAGAGAATTTAATCAGCCAGCGGACGAAAATCCACATTTCGTCGAAAGTTGTTCTTACGATCGTGCAGGGCGGTTACAATGAGAAAGATTAATTATTCTCCGTACCAGCTTTTTAAAATTATAACTCAATATCGAATTTATTTCAATCCAAATTAGCTTTAATTTATACCTTCATCCAAAAATGCTGAAAGGTGTGATGATAAAACTATTAAAATAGTGTACTTTTTGTAGTTATTTTTTGATTATAAGTATTTATCATTTTACAATAATGTCTAAATTTAATAAGAATGTTAAAAAAATCTGAAATATATTAGTTTGTAAGTGCGCAAATAAATACACAAATGGACCAATTTTCATCAAGAAACACATGTACGTACATATTTTTTAATGAATTTATTGAAACTAAAATTAAAATTCTAAAACATGCGTTTGCTAGAAAATGTATTGATTTATTTTACTGCATGATTATATTATTTGAAATGGGTGTGGTATAATACAAAAACTTTTTTGAAAATTTAACAAATCTGCGAACGACCTATGGAATAACCTTAATAAACTAAAAATTAAAAAAATTTCTCAAAATTTATTACATACGAATGCTAGATAAAAGAACAAGCTTTCGAAATCCATTTATAATTTTTTGTGGAAAAGAGTCAATACGTCTAAAATCTTTTTTGAAAATGACGTATTTTCGGTTTTCTCTGGTAATGCCCTCTTAAGGGGATGAATGATGCGATGGCCCCAAAAATCCCAATGTACCAGTGGAAACGTCAAATGTGCCCCACACCTGATGATTCCCCTGGTATATTCTTGGTTGTCTACACACAGCATTAAGTATAATGATGAAAGGCTACAAAATGTTATAGGTGCAAGCAGAGGACTTACGGGACTCAGAGGACTTAAGAGACTAGTCATATTTTGAAAAGGGCCAAATACCCGCCCAAAAATTACGAAAGGAGAGTTTGGGCCCTTAAAAAAAATGTGCGCCAATGAGGACATTTTGGTTCTACCAGCCGACAAAGGAAATGTAACTGTCGAGATTAATATGAAAGATTACATTAAAAAGATGGAAGACTTCTTGTGCTACGCCAACACTAGAAGATTAAGAACAACCCTTCCAACAAGATTGATCTGAAGACAAAATAACTCGTCAAAGCTTCTAGTATTGGGAAAGAGGATCGATCTAAGCTATGCAAAACTTCTGCCCTGTATGGTTTTCCGAAAATCTTTTTGATAAATATAACCTTTATTGAGAATGTTCTCCGAGATGATCGGGAAAATGTCCAAACGATCATTAGAAAATTTAAAGGAGGAGAAGTTTTTCTTTGATTATTTCAATGAAACATTATAGGTGTTTAAGATTAAGCTATTTCCGTAAAGGTCTCATTAGTTTTAGTTAAGTGATTAACTCTAATTATTTATACTTTATTTTTAATTTTAAAGTGGAAATTGAATAAATACTAAAATGGCCGTTTGGACAATTAAGAACTAAGGCATTGGTAAGATTTTCATTATACTAAAGAATTATTTTACGAATATATATTAAAACATGGAAATCGATGGAAAATTACACTTCAGCTATGATAGCAGATAGTAGGCATATGACTATTTATTACAATTTATAGCTTAGATCTTAAATTGAATCTTTGATTTTTATTCCAAAATTTGATCGCTACTAGTTAAGGGCGTCATCGTGTATGAAAATTTGTTATTGTGTAGGTACCCACACCCTTGTTGTTGGCCGAGCCGTCAGAATATTAACTACATCACTGGTAGATGATATAAGAATGCGTCCTATAAACTTTAAAAAAATGAAAAAAATTCGGTAATCAAAATTGTTGAAATTCCCTCTCGTTTCAGCAAATTTTTCAGTAATTTTCATACGCTTAGATCAGGAGGCAGAGGGCAGAGGGCAGAGAGCAAAGAGGGTAGGGGTGTAGAGTGTAGAAAGAGTAGGGCTGCAAGCTGAAGGGATGCGGGGACCTCCGGGTAGTATAAATAAATACTTTCCTTCCCTCCAGACTCCAGACTCTAGACGCTCCCATTAAAAAGTCATTAAACATCATCTCGTTCAATTACCTTCGGCTGAGGCGGACTTCTCACGGAGCGGTGGTTTCACCGTCAGATAAATCCCTGCAAAGCGGACTATTACAAATGCTGTGAAATGAAAGTGTATAGGTATAGTATAGGAAGTATATATATTTTATATGAAAGTTGATGAAATACATTTTTTTAAATGATACAGTATACCCACCTACCTTAAGCCCCACAATTTATAAATTTCAACGATTCTTTTCTTGTGTCACTAAAGAGAACTAAATGAGTTGCTAAAATAGAGCAAATAATACTTAGGCGAATTAGATTTTCGAAAGTAACTAAAATGTTAAACGAACTAAATTGAATTAAATTGGAAGCGGGCGAGGGAAGTGGGGAGAAGGAAGTCGGAGAAGGCGGAGTGGGAACGTTAGAGGGGAAGGGAACGCGGGAGAGGAAGGGGAGGCGGAAGGGGAACGGAGCGAAGGGAAAGGACACGCAGGGAGAAACCATTTATTTTTTAAGTGGTACTCATTTAAGTTACACTTAGTGCAAAGTGAAACCAAAGGGAAAGATTCTGAATCTCACATAATCATTCTCTCAATAGGCCACTTGAATCACATTTAAAAAAAAATCCGGTTTTAGGCAAATATTCTAAGACATTCTGTATTTTTTTAATCGTTTTTTTGAAACCCTGTCGATTTTTGGAAAATTTCATTCCGAAAAATCAAACCATTCTTTATAAACCGGAAAGACGGGATAATTTTATTGGTGCGAAAAAACGATAATTACATAGCCGAAAATCATTTAAAAAAAGAACGTGTTCCACAAGAAAGGGCACAGGAGAATAACGTGGCATAACAAAAATATTACATCTCACAAATATTTTTTTCCTTGATCCATCTTATTGATCATAAATCATTATAATGTTCAACGTCTATATTACTAAACCCAATCAGCGCCCTTGAGGTGATTTTTCACAAAAACGGCGCTTTATAAATTATCCAATTATTATTATTAATGTAATATACTTATACTTGTAAATTGTAATAATAATAAGAATATTATAAAATTTGATTTTATTAAAATCAGCACCACTCCCATTATACCTCTAAAACACGTACAGACATCGTAAAATGTACGGGGTTCTCTTCATAACATCTGTCAAAAAGTCAAACCAAATCATAAGTTCGCAGAGAACAAACAATAAATCTAGTGAACGTTAAATGTCAAATTCAAAAATTCGCCTGAAATCAAAGTGTTGCCATATAAAAATAATAAATCAGTGTGGAATTTTACAAAATTAATAGGAACATTTTCGGAGACGGGACATTTTCATGTAGTGATGTCACGGGCCCAAATAATGGATTTATTTATTTAAAAATAAAAAAAAACTGTACATTTCTAAAAAATTTTACTAACATTTTCGTAATCTTAGTAAAAAATCTATCCACACGGACCACACGTTAGAGTCGTTATGAAATCCATGCAAGTGGCCTATTAGTGTCTCTGCTAATTGGATTAACCGGTAAAAAATCAATTTAGACATCTTCAAAAATTGACATTTAAAATATGATAAATAAATCGTCCGTAAGTGGCTTCACCACAGTTTGAAAATGATCTTACACGTCGAAACAGCTGTTACTAAAATACGTTCTAAAATACTTGCAGAACTCGATATTAACATTATCAAATTTAATTTTAATTAAATTTATAAAAAATAAAATGGAGTTCTACGAATTAAACACAAAAACAATTAATAAAATAAAATACTTTCTTTATTGTTAATAACTTATATTTGACAATTTGGAAATTATGTAATAATTTTGCCAAAATTCACTTGAGGTCAGAAATCAGTCTGTATTATCTATTAAACTAAATAAAAACAATGAACTCACTTTTATAATTATATTTCAAAAGTGTCTCGAATAAACTGTATATACAAAACTTTAGTAAAGTTGTTTATGTTTATTTTAACTTAGTAAAAATCAACTTAAAAAAAGTCACGTGGCCTGTTACGTTAAATGTTTATATTTTAGAGATCCATGAAAATTTTGGGGTTCAAATTATTATTTATTGGACAATTCAAATACATTTAAATAAAAAAAATATATTGTCAAGTAACTTATATTTGACTATTTGACTAATTTGGATATTATGTAATAATTTTTGGAAAAAAAAATCACTTGAGATCAGAAATCAGTCTGTATTATCTATTAAACTAAATAAAAAACAATGAACTCACTTTCATCATTAGTGTCTCGAATAAAATATGTATATATATATATATATATATATATATATAAACTTTTAAAAAGTTGTTTACGTTAATTTTTATAGAGTAAAAATCAACTTTAAAAAAATCACGAAAGCACTGACGATTTAACTTAAAGAATTTAAAACTTACGGCTCTGGCGTCTCTAAATTCGAAGCTACTGGAGGGGAGTATTTCGATATTGTTGTTATTGCTGGGCCCGAGCGGCCCCAAATCAGCAGTTGAAGGTTAACGAAATAGTTATTAAAATCCTTTTTTTTAACATTTCGGTTAAGTACTGAAATAGTTTAGGCATTGGAAATAGTTGCTATCTATTATCATCTAAACGATGCACAATGTTTTTAAAATAAAATGAGCTCACACGCTAACATTTCTGTATTCTTATCAAAAATATTTACAATGCAAATATGGGTGTTCCCCGTTTAGGTGGTCATTTAACTAAAGTTTGATTGAGTGGACTTCCCACTCCACTGCTGTAATCAATACATATTTTATAAGAAAGTGTACTGCAATGTGCATGCTGCAACAGACGAGTCCCGATACGGTCAAAAGAGATATATGGTGTGGTAGCCCTCTGTACCCCATCCATGAAGAAGTTTCCCGTTTTTACCTGAAGGGCATGCTTTGAAGACATAAGAGCTGCAACGTTCGCCCTCTGGAAATTTCTACAACAGTCCAGAACACTCGAGAGTATTCGAGAACATTCCACAACATTTCAGAACATCCCGGTACATTTTGGAATGTTGTGGGAATGTTCGGGAATAGTCTGGTACGTTTAGGAACATCTCGGAATAATCCAGAACACCCTCGAATGTTGTGGAATCTTCTGGAACATTGTGGACCATCCAAAGCCTTTTTTGTATGGGTTGAGCTACCTCCTTTGTACCCCCTACCGTTGGTAGGGGATACATAAAGCTAGATCCGTCGTGTGTTCGTACGTCAGTTCAATCTTATATCCACTCCCTGAGCGAAGCCGGGTACCCCAGCTGGTATGCAAAATAAAGAAGCAGGTGAATTTTCCGATGTAAACATTCTATTAATTATTTCAAAAGGTCCTCACAACTTGGATTAACAATGACATGCCGGCGGAGAGAGATTCAAGTTACAAATCTGTCATCATGATTCCATTCTGTATTTAGCGACAACATTATAATAATGAGGGGTCGCAGGTCGCAATATTCCGACTTAAATACAGCTCTCCGATCTGTCGGCGCAATTCTGGCGGGAGGTTTCGGGTTATGTCAAAAACCGCGCCATCTGCGATTCCCGCCCATTCCATCCGGCGCTCAGTGTCGCCACCCTGCGCTATTTGAAATGTCACCAAATTACGAAAACAAGGGAAGATAGGTAGGTACCTACTGCCTAAACCCTAGTAGGTACCTACATACAGTTTAACAAATAAATGTGGAAAAAAGGAGGACGCTGCAATCGTTCAAATTGATAATTAAAAATTGAAAGTAAACATTCGAAAAGAGATCATTCTACATCGTATCAAAAGTGATAACTTCGTCTGAGACTAGTCTGTCTCTGAAACTCGGTATGATAAAGTACCCACCCAAAAAATGGTAATACGTGTCATTAACAAGCGACCGACAAGATACCCCTCTAAACGACTCCTCATCGAATATAACGTCTTAGACATACGGCAACTCCATCTAAAATTTATGCTAATACATTTCCTGTTCAAATACAAAAACAAAACTCTCTTACAACACAACTACACCACCAGAACAATAACCAACAGACACTACAATGTACCTACACTACACACCACGTCAGCTCAAAGACAATTTTTCTTCCTAGCTCCTAAAATCTTTAACCTTATCCCTGAAAACCTAAAAACGTTGAGTCAACCCCATTCCTTAAAAACAAATAACGAAATGGATCCTTACACATGGAATACATTACAATTTTAACACCCATTCACTCTACACTCTATCAATTTAATCACCTTTCAGACAAAACATAATATATCTCTATTTTCTAAATTAGCGGCATTGTATGTACAAGATTAATTAGTGTGAACTATAGCTAACAACTCCTCAAATTTTTCATTTTCTAATAATTCTCTAACTTCTCCATCTTCTTGTAACCCAATCTAACTATAAGTATATCATTTTCTTATTATAGAAGATCTGTGTGCATAGTATTAAGAGCAGGCAAAACCTAATATATCTTTATTTACTATCTAAGCAGCATTATATGTATAAGACTGATTACTGTGAACTATATATATCATTAATTCCTTAATATACTAATAATAACTTATCTTTTCAAATATTCATTAACTTCTTAACCTTATTCTTGTAATCCAATATAACTACATAAACTCTCTTACTGTAGAAGAATTTGTGTGCATAATATCAATTAGTGAAAAACTTCAACCTATACTAATGAATGTATATCCACAAACTGTAAACTTCACCCGCCATAACACAGGGTCATCCCTAGCATGGATGGTGAAATATCACAAAAAAAAACTATATGTAAGTACTTTCGATAATTCATGTATTAAATAAATAAAATAAAATAAATAAAACTATAATATAATATTAATTATTTTTCAAAATGGGAATTATTAATAATATCTGCGTTTCAAGTTCTAAAATATAATCCAAGGTAATTTAACGTTAGAACTTGTTATTTTTAACCCTTTATAAGCAGGTAATCGCATGTAAAAGAATTCTTTTTCATTTTGAAATCTTCATATCAAAGAAATTTGGAAGTGGTGGACGTACCGCCGCCTCCGGAATAATTTATTGGATAACCAACACCTCTGCCATAGGTCACCCCAAGTGGTTTGCTACGTTAAATTTGGTTACTTAGCAGGGGTGCCCGGGTACATGGGGTGAGGTTTGTCTAGGTCTTGGCGGCGGGTGCATCCGCCCACTTTCTGAGACTGGTGGAGGGTAGCCTTATACCTCTAGCCGGACACTCTTCACCCACTCCTCGGACCTTTTTCCTGCCCAGAACTTCCTCTCCTTCCTTTCCTTAAAAATAGCCTCCATACAGCATCCCCTAAGATGACAAAGGCCCTGAGGGAAATTATTTTCTTCAGGGCCTCCTGTGTAGAGAGAATGTAAAAAACGCCACTTTAAAAAATCTTAAAAACATATATTTGCAGTTTATCGTGTTAAAAGTCAAACGGTAAAATTTTGGAGTACCTAAGCATAACCTTATAATATTTTCGAAATATATTAATTTGCTCCAAAATGCTGTGTATCGCTCCCCCCCCCCCCCGGGGTAGAGAGAGAGAGAGGGAAGGGGTACCTACCCACAGGGCCGGATCTACGAAATCTGGCGCCCTGTGCAGTAGGTACCGATGGCGCCCCCCCCTACATTGTTATTTTGATTAAAAATTCGTTCACCCCAATTTTTTTATGTAATTGTTATTTTTTTTACACCAATTTATCAAATAAAATCAAGACATATAAAGGGTGTAACTTTTCTAAGTGACCTGGCGGTAGCTCTCACACTAGTTTTTTTTTAAAGAGAGGATCGCCAGGAGCCCTATACTCTCTGAATCTATTGGGTAAACATACATTATGGTGCTATTTTAATTATTTTAGGAAAAACTCTTTGCAAGTTATGCTGTAAAATAATACAACGAATTGTTTGTTTGTGCCCGTACCATGATTTAAAGTATAGGTTACGAGACAATGCGGGTGGTTTCGCTGAACTAGGTCCATTAGACATTCTTGAGATTTACTGCCTATATACCCTACACGAATATTAGAAAAAGCAAATATAAATACGTTCTCATGGCAACGTACAACACAAGAACAGCATCTACAGCTTCTGACTAGCAAACAGGCAGTCCCGAAGAGACAGTGAGCAGTGATAATAAGAATATAACCTCAAATTTGTACGTTGCATTTCCCCTGTGTTGAGCGAACAAACACTAAACACTGACGTATGGTATCAACGGCTTACGAACAAAAATACCGCGCTGTGATTGGTTATTGAATTTGGATCGCACCTATTCATCGTAAAAGACGGTAAAAGATATATGGAAAAATAGATCTTACGTTTAAACTAAATATATGGAATTTGCAAAAGAATTCTGTAACTTTTTTTTTTTTTTCGTTATATGTTTTTGGGGTGTTGTGCCGTGTTGCGCTACCTCCTTCTTTAGCCAACGTTTCGGACATCGTTGCAGTGTCCATCATCAGGGCAGATCCGGCAGATCCGGTAGATCTGCCGGATCTGCCCTGATGATGGACACTGCAACGATGTCCGAAACGTTGGCTAAAGAAGGAGGTAGCGCAACACGGCACAACACCCCAAAAACATATAACGAAAATGCTTCTGGCCGTGAAAATCTTAAAACCAATTCTGTAACTGACTATAAATTCGTAAGCCGTTGATACCAACCTGATGCGTACGCATTCTGTTTCTTTGGAAAGTGTTGCTAGAGCGTAATAATTATTTGGTACAATGGGTAATTTTTAAACGATTCAGGGAATATTATAACTAAATTTTTTATACAATATTTATTTTCTCACGGCGCCCCTTCGGAGTTGGCGCCAGGTTTTTGCACGTTTTTGAACGTATGGCAGATCCGGCGCTGCCTACCCACTCGCTACAAATGATCGCTGCCCTTCTCCAATTTAGCGACATTTATTGTGTCGATCCCCTTTCTGTTGGAGGCGTAATTGAAAGGCTTTGAGCTTTTATGAAGGGTCTTAAAACATTTGTTCAGATAAAGTGTACTGTTATCTCGAATTGTTGTACGCCAAATAATTATTTGAAAACAATTTGTGTAAAATACGTTTTTGTTAATTTATAATATAAACACAAACGCTGCCGTTTCTTCCTAATGTTTGCGATCTAAATGTATGAGTATGACTTAATTTTTTATTTTTTTAAAGATTTTAAAAACATTCCTGCGTTACGAATAATCTGAAAAACTTTTACTACATAAGGATACTGAGGATACTAAAGTAAGGAATTTGCTTGTGCAATGACGGAGGACGTAAGACGTAAGTAGTCGGAAGAATTCAAGGTTTATTAAGTAGGACGCATTTTATGTAATTTATTATTTTTTTATAAGTATTGAATTAAAACCGCAAAAAAGCAACTGTTACCAATCTTCTGGAGCCAGTAAGACTTTGGAATCCCCAATTGGGGTATATTGTGAGGCTGCAGGGTGTGGGTAGGGGAAGGAGTTGGGGAGGAGGAAGGTGGGGAAGTAACAAATTCAGTATTTAGTACCGAAAGTATTCAGATCTCAGATCTGATCACCAAACACAGCTAAAGGCATTTCAAGCAACGTTGGGATTCTGAATGATGGTGTGTAGGTAATAAACGTATCTACAAATCTTTCACAATAATTTGGAAGCGGCACGGGCCGTTAAACTTTTGCAAGCTTCAAATATCTTTATTTTCCAGATTTATATTTAGCCTGAGGTCATTCTAGATCATCCCTAATCTGTAACACCCCCAAGTCTTCACCACTGCAGTAAGACGCGGATAGTAATGGCGGCCGGCCCCGACTTCTGGCAGACCGGCACTTCCGCCTTCCGCTAGGCAGGCACTGATTGCCACTTCCGGCCTACTTCCGCCTCCCAGGATAAGGGTTGTATAACCTTTACTTCCTTTTCCTCGTCCAGCCTCAGGGTGGAGCTAGCACACATCTCATGGACTGGAATCTCCGAATTACCCCAACTAACTTTCCTACGCACCATTATAATCAAGTTTAGACCTTTTTAGCGGCTCCATGACAACTCAGAATCAAGCAATTACATCACCCCTTTCAAAACTGGATTGAAAAAATTTTTTGAAAATAGCCCATAAACAAAACTAACGTTGTCTATTTAATCGATTTTTTTCATGACTTGTTAAAATAGGTTGAAGTTGTATGATTCTGAGTTGTCCGGTCACCCTGATATTATCAATAAATAATATACATTAATATCTATTTACTATAAAAAATAATATAAAAAGAATTAAAATACTAAAAAAGCAATTTGACATCAAAATTTTTTCTATTTACAAAAGTTTTAAAGAAACAATTTCAAAGCGTTTCTATATGCATGCATACACTTGCATAAATATAAAATAACATTGACCGATTTACTCAGTAACACAAATTGGTCGTGTATAAATTAAACTCTGATTAATAATTTCGTTATATTAGTAAGTAAGGCAAGAATACTATTTTTGATAACTATGATTAACTCACAAAAATGCCATTGTTGCCTCTAAAATAATACAAAATTGATTTCTTTAATTAAATATATTAGGTCCTTACATATGAAATTGGCGTTTTGTATGGGAGGAACAAGTCGATTTTTTTAAAATATAATATATTTATTTAATCAAAGTATGTACCTACCATTGCTATCTATGCACTTTTGCCATCTCATAGGTAGTTCATCGATCCCTTTACTAAAAAAACCATTCCATAAAATCTTTGAAGGCAGTTTGGACTGCCCCATCGGAGTTGAATTTTTTCCCTTGCAAGAAGTTATCCAAATTTCGAAAAAAATGGTCATCTGTTGGGGCAAGGTCCGGAGAGTACGGTGGATGTCCAATTGAAGCTCCTCTAATTTGGTAGCCGTCTGTTGTGCAATGTGTGGTCTAGCGTTGTCACGATTAACCAGCTTCGGTTGTTTAGCAGCTAGCTTTTCCATCATGGTTTGCAGTTGCTGACAATAGACATCTGCCGTAATCGTCTGGCCAGATTTAAGAAAGCTGTAGTGAACGACACAAAATAAAACACAACCGTGTTTTCTTTTGCGGCACCGTCGCCATACACATCATTAATCCTTCGAGCCGTTTCTGCAGCACTGGTGCCACGGTGGAACTCGTACTCGTAAATAACGCGATATTTCAAGTTCTCCATTTTGTAAACTAAGTGACGCAAAGAAAAAAAATAATTAAGGAAAAAACAAATGAATTATAATTTTCGAAATACAAATACATGAGTAAATAGCTGTATAAATTTGAATTTGAAATTCCTAACCAAAAAGAAGATATTTGAGATCAAAGTTGCCAGTACGGCGAAACGCCAATTTCATATGTAAGGACCTAATATATCATCATTTAAAACAAAATGAATTAATATCAAAAATTAAAACACAAAACATAAAATACGACGTACTCTTTCGATTCAAAAATAATTATTCGGTTTGGTAGGTCATTTTGGCCTCAAATTCAAATTTAAGTTTTGTATGGAAAAGGCGGTCCAGTCATTCTTCAAATTTCTCAACGCCAAACAAAAATTTTTCAAACCAATTTTTATTGTGCTATTTTCGTATTGTGGTTTTTCCTTTAAATATTATTTTTGCTTTATTTTTATTATTTACCACAATATTTACGTTATGATTATTTGACACCTCCCCAAAAACTTTTTCTCCACGTATTGTATTGCTTTTAAATTGAATAGAGAAATCTGTTTATTTAGACATGACCACTTAACAAACCAAAAACAAAATATCGTCACAAAATAAATAGTTGAAAATTATGTCATGAGAGAAAAAAATTCCAACTTCCATCATTAATTTTTAGTGTAGGTGACCCAGAAAGTTATTTTTGTTCTTAATTTTCACTGGTTTCCTTTAAATTTAACTTGATTACCAAAAAAACCAAGCAAATTGTATTCACCTTTGGTCTATGTACACGAAAAAGCTTTCGAAATATTTTAAAGCATCCATTTAACCTCAGAGTGTATTTTATTTATTAGATTATTTTCCTTTTTATTTTCCGAGCGCTGAATTATATTTTTCAATAAGGGGGAGAGGTGAATAAATGTATTGTTGGAAGAGATCTGGGAACAGAGTTCCTACCAGAGATGTTAGTTACCTTGGCAGATCAGAAAAACCAACATAACCACAAAAGATAACCCACAATATGCAACCACCACAGCAAAAAGGCAAATCATTCGTCAAATTCTTCTTAAAGTATTATAAAATAAAATGAGACTAGGCGCTTTTAGTATTCCCACATTTACGGAACGGTGATGGCACAAAAAAGGAAAAAAAAAACGTACGTTCCTTACAACAATAATGTTGCATCCTTTTCTTACACATTAAGTAATGGTGATACAAAAGATTGGACATACAATGCACGTATGTCTGTTTCCTCCAAAGTTAAAGGCAGGACTTTAATAAGCAAATTAATGGGGTGAGGTTTCATGGAGTGAGGATTGTCGGGGTTTTAGCGGCGGATGCGTCTGCCCGCCTGCTGCATGGCAGGCCGGATCGAGAGAGAGAGTGGTTGAGGGAGTCCTTTTGACTTCTCCAGTCGAACTCTCTCGGAATGTCGGCTTGCACTGCAGTGGGAGGGATGAATTCATACATCCTTTACTCCTGGACACGCTGACCTCCAGATTCCTACCCACTACTCATACCGTTTTCCTTCTCAGAACTTACTCTCATTCCTTTCCTAAAAAAACCTCCACACAGCATCCCCAAAGATGAAATAGGCCCTGAGGAGAATTTCCTCGTTTCTTTCCTCAGGGCTTACTGTGTGGAGCTAATGTAAAAAAATAAACTAACGCTGGCGCTTTTATAGCAGAGCCTATACGACACTGAAATCGCAAAAATGGAAATGGAGCTCTCTACACCCTAAAAAAAATATATTTTAAACTCGACCGTTTTGCATTTCATCGTTAGATAAATTTATATTTGTACGTTCCGTTTACAGTTCAAGATGGTGGCCGTTTTAAAGTTCAGTAAAGATTCTTTTTTATTTGGACTTTAGTGTTTACTTGGACTTTCTTAATCTATACGGCATTTACCTTCCAGAAAAGAGGTGAAACTGTGTGGTCCTGTGGACAAATAGTATAATTCCTTATTAATCCATATGGTACCAGGGCCGTAGCTAGAGTTGAATTTAAGATAGGGCAGCGGTATTTACAGGTAGGGCGCAAGTAAAATGATCTGATCTGGGTCGGGCGGCGCGTAAGAAGGGGGGGGGGGAGGGAGGGCACTTTTAAGGGGCAGCAAAATTTCACAATAAATAGTAATAATATCTTGTTAAAATTTTAATCATATTTTTGTTGCATATATGATTCAGACCGATTGAAATGGGCACGGAATTTTTCATTACTTATTCTGTGACAAACCTGGGGAATCCCCTTTCTTCAAATGAATGTATAATAATGTCATCTTGATAACTGCAGCGACTGGCAATACCGTCCGGGTCGAATTTTGTTTTGCGCTTGGATTCTTATGACTAATATTATTCGGTGAGAATGATTGAGAGAGGTCCGTGGGCGATGCGCGACAATTCTAAGAAAGTTTCATGGATCGTCACGTGTTCCAATGGATCATTGTTCTGGGTGTAGTATCTGAGCTTAAGCTGAGGACTTAGCAGATTAACTCCTGGGTTAAAACCAGTTTCATGTTCCGAATGATCTGCCAAAATTCCAGTAGCGGATTAATCTGCTGACACATTTCGAAGAAAACCGTTCTAATATTTCGAGTGAAGTTAAAATTTTTATTTCAAACCATTCCACAAAATTCGTATTTCATAGGAAAACCATTCTACGCATTATATGAGAGTAGTACTAATTAAATCTGTGGACACCCAAGCAGATTCACCCTTAATTTAAAACCAGTTTTGTGATCAGAATGAAAATTTCCAGTTGTGGATTAATCTGCTGACACATTTTGAAGGAAAACGTTCTCCTATTCGAAGTGAATTGGAGGTTATCCACCGCCCGATGTAAGTAACAGAAGGTTAGTATTTAACAAGGATTCTTATTTTTTTATAGAACGATCCTACAATTATAATTAACAAAACTAGACCCCTATTGTCCCTGCATACGTCGTTAGCGAGCAGTATGCAAGGCTTGATCTGATGACAAACCGTTTAGTATGGAGAAGGCCCGAAGATATCGATCCAAGGATTGGTTTATTTATGACTCAGCCGTTGAATAACATCCCCAAACTGTTTGGGAATTCCCTCTAAGCAGTGATTGCAATACGCGCACCTATAATAGCCTCTCACCACTTACTTCAATTCCATCTATGGGCAGAATAAAGAATTGATATAATATGTTTCTTTGGTTAATTCGAAGCTGTTTAGTTAGATGTCGCTAGGCTACACTAATAGGTAGTATTTTTTTCAATCATGTCAAACAATGAACAAACAGTTTACTAGTATATTATCATAGTCGATAGTATTTCTTAAGGTAGGGCATTGCCCCCTAATGCCCCCCCCTAGCTACGGCCCTGTATGGTGCTTACCTTCCTGGAAACAGGTGAAACTGTGTGGTCCTGTGGAAAATCGGTATAATTCCTTAATAATCTATATATATATATAATTATACCTCGGTGTAATTATAGATAGTAACATAAAGTGGAAATTACAAATCAATACAACAGTAGAAAGGTTAAGAAAATTAATTTACTTTTTTGTTAGAATACTAAACATATTAAATATTGGACTAATAAGAACCATCTATTTTTCCCTAATTCAATCAGTATTACAATATGGAATTGTTGGCTGGGGTGGTGTTTTAAAAACTTCTCTTTTGCCTTTTGATATTATCCAAAGAATATTAATAAAAATAATTCTAAAAAAGTCATACGATTACCCTACCATCAAATTATTTCAAGAATTTAAAGTCCTTTCATTTCAAATTATTTATAAAAAATGACGTTTTTACAAATACACAAAGATTGTTTCAATAAAGTGAGCTTAAATCTTTTTTCGAACAGCAATAGAACAAATATCCTTGGCTCTTTGACTATACCACACTGTTATACCACCACAGCCCAACAATTCTACAAAATATATTGGAGTTAAATTCTTTAACGAATTACCCCTGAAATTAAGATTGGGAACTAATTACTAAAAATTCAAAAATTCAATAAAAACACTTTATATGAAACTTATCAATAAACAACTCAATTATAATATTAGAAATACTTTTTCTCTCCTAATTATTTTTTTTCCTTTCTTTTTTGTCTCCCACTCTACAGTTGGCATTTCTTATTTGTTTTATATACCTATATATATATATATATATATATATATATATATTGGTTGGGCGTACAAATATGGCTGCGACAATTTCTCCTCACGTTCGTTCGCAAAGCGGGATGAGCGCATCTGCTAAATAAATAAAGTTCACTAAATAACTGCCCAATGAAGGAAGGTTAAAGGAATGCCAAAAAACTCACCAAACTACACTTTCATATAGTCTGCTTCAGGTCATAGTCCACTTTAGGCCACTGGTTTTAGTCTCTAAAGGTTCACAATTCACAACACACAAACACGACGGTTTCTACAGCCGCGGCGGGAAACTTAAATTACTAAGTTTAACAATTGAACTTAGTTGTGGGTCCAATTCCAATAAAAAGACACGGTGTTCACACAACACGCGTGCGGCGGGCAATATTACACATGTATCGGTAGGCGGTTTTTTTACGAGCAAAATATACATGTAGCGACTGCCGGTAGAACAATACATGCAACTCGGGCAGCGTAACAAAATACACAAATTTTGGGTATATCACAGGTGGTTTACAGTTTTTGTATGTGTCAACACTTTTATTGTCACGCAAGTAAAGCGAACAAAGCACACTTCCTTTTGGCAATTTATAGGTAGGAAATGGAAAGGGAACAAGCAGTTATTCAGTTTCTTATCATAGACAAATGATTTAAATTCAAACTGGCGCAAACATCCCCCCCGTCTTGAAAGGGTCCCCTTTCTAAATCGCACTGTGATAGCATTATCGCAAATAAACAAATATAACCAAATACTTATTCTAAATTTCCTAAGCTATGTTTAACTAAATCTAACAAATAATTCATCTGTCGTACAATTATTTAAAAAAAATATCTTCATTGGGCGTCCCTAACTTTTTCTACCATTACGTGGTTTTACCGCACATACTTCTCAGGGGTCGCATTTATACACAAACTTTTTAGGGCACGGGGACTACTGCTCACCGAACTACTAGTTAAATACCTTATAACGAATAATAAAATTAAACATGGGCCACCTCGACGAGCCAACTTAACTAGTTCAACGTCGGTTAGAAGATATAACTTAGTTGTTAAAACATGATTATATATGTTGAAACATTAGTCGCTAATAAAACATGTCAAAAGAAGCGAAGGCAGCAGTCCACAATGGAGGGCTGAGACTAATACACGTGTCCGCCAGTGAGGCATGGAACCGATAGAAGATGGATGAAAGTATACTGAATGCTTTTTAATTTTCTCTTATTTAATCAATCTCTCACATTGTTATAAGTACTATTGTTATGTGTTGCACGTCACTAATGATAATTAGATTGTTACCTATAGTCTCTCTCTAAAAGATCTAATGTCAAAGTCTGAATAAAAGTAGTATTATATTTTTTTTAAAGAAAAGCAAACATTCTCCTACTACCACAGTAAGCGGAAATGTTGCTTGTGCCGTGATGGAGGACTTAGCCAGCCGAGGTATTGAACACACGACGCCTAGGTGAGACCAAAACGCCACTCAGTCAGATGCCACTGACCGGTCTGATGATTAGATTGATATCTATGGTCACTCTCTAAAATGTCCAATTCAGGGTCAGAATAAGAAAAGTCGTATTATAAAATAGTAATCAGTATTTCATATAAGTCTTATATATTAAAGAGTAAACAAAACACTCGTAAGATTATAGTAAAAAACAACTGAATACTAAATTATAAACCACATATTTTAGTAAACCCAGTGGCGGATTATCCCTAAGGCAAACTAGGCACGTGCCTAGGGGCATGAGGTTACGAAACAAAAAAAATAATTGTGTACTTAAGTAAGTATGCACATTCTCACACAATATAAAAGATTCTTTTGAATTGTAAAATTGAATTGTAATTACATCATGCCGTGGTGACTAGAGAGGAAAGACCATCAAACAACTCTTTATCAACACACACCATCCTTTATTCGCATTCATAAATCGTTTCATGGTTGCGATGCGGTACACAGTACCGGAGGAATACTGCGAGTACGAGATATCTACTTTCAAACGTGCGCTCTTTAAAATTATTTGTCGGTACAAGGTCGGTGTACGGTCTCTTGGCGTGGTCCAACTTTATTAAAGTATTTGATTCACTTGATCATGCCATGACTTCCTTGGCTTTCCCTGACTTCTTTCACAATTCACTTCACTTCAAATCATCTCTTTTTAATGCCCTTACCAAATAACAGACCCTTTTAATCCTGTCCACCAAGTGCACTTGACGTGATTTTATCACTAAACGGCGCTATAAAAAAATTTAAAAATGATTATTATTTTTATCGGCCTTGTATTCCTTCCGGATCTCCACAATTTAACACTGTCTTTTATGTTGTACACTATTACGACTATTCATGTTCAACAAGGAGGCACCAATAAAATCACACGTTTACCCACAGCGGACCAAAACCTTTTCTTGTCCCGTATGCAGTTATTCAAGTTCTTGAAAGGGAGATTTAAAAATCTACAGCGCGATTCACAGTAGAGAAATACCTTTTTCATGTTCTGAGTGTAACTACATATGCATATACTACAAAGAGAAATCTAAAAAATCAAACGTTTTCCCATAATGGAAATAAACCTTTTTCGTGTCCCGGTTGCAACTATTCATGTTCTACAAAATAACAACTAAAACGTCACATATTGACCCACAGGGGAGAAAAATCTTTTTCATGTCCCGATTGCACCATTCATGTTATCGCAAGGGACATCTAAAAAATCACATGTTAACCCATAGCCATAGTGAAGAGGAAAGTGGGGAAGTACCTGGCTATTCAGATCTGGTGACCAAATATGGCTAATGACATTTCAATCAACGTTTCAATTCTAAATGGTGATCTTACACCAGGGCGATACTGAAAGTATCTTCCACTCTGGAACATGTCGCAAATATACTATATATTATTTTAAATGATAAATTGTGAAATAACAAATTAATCAAATAAAAAAAATTTGCCACGCCGGGATTCGACACCGCGACCTTCGGTGTGCGAGTCAAGAGCCTTACCGCTGCACTACGTCGGCAGTCAATTAATTGTATATTCTGGTGATTTAGAAAAGTACTTTGTTGATGAATGTATTCGTCTACGTCTTTATTTAACAACAATAGCTCGAGATGGAGAACTGCCCCGAACAACCAAAGCGATTTTACAGGTTCTAAAAAATAAAGAACACAAAACAATTTACCCAAACATTGACATAGCGTTAAGAATGTGCGTATCAACGGCAGTTAGCAATTGTAGTGGTGAGCGGAGTTTTTCCTGTCTAAGGAGGGTGAAAAATTATTTTCGTTCGACCATGACAGATACGAGATTAAATTCATTAGCAATACTTAACGTTGGATCAAAGTTTTTGCTATCTTTAACTCTCGACAGGCCAAGATGCCAAACATAACGTCCGTAACCAAGTGGGTCGGTTGACGACCCCATGATTTTTTTTATGGGCATTTAAACCACGGAGACCCTTTTTTCTATTTGTCCATTTATTGTGCTGGAAATATTACCTGTATTTGACAAAATATTTTTTCCTGCGGATCAACGATATTTTGGTATTTTTTTTAAACGGCACTATATACCTAAAATACTAAATATGTATTTCGTGTATTTAAGTAGGATAGTAATTTTAAGGTCTACCTTCGGCCCCAGTTGGCTGCGGAAGAGTTAAACTATGACCATGTTACTGACAACTTTGCAAGATAAAAATGTAGAAGCAGAATTTTTTTGAACAATTTATTATCCCTGAATGTTAATAGTAGACACAAATTTTTAAATAAATAAATGATAACTTAATTTTTTTATTTATCAAATATTAGGTTTTAATTTTTTTTTATTATCCATACTAATATTATAACTGCGAAAGTGTGTATGCGTGTGTGTATAGGTATATGTTACTTCTTCACGCAAAAACACTACTTATCCGATTGTGATAAGCTTGGTTTGTAAAAAAATAGCCGGTAGACGGGCGCCGATGAGATGCTTGCCTAGGGCACTCTCAACATTTAATCCGCCTCTGATTAAACCTGTTTAATTTCGACTACCATAATACGGGCATGTGCCTAGTGTGGCAGTCGAAAAACTTGAAAAAACAGTCAAGAAACTGTATACCTAAAATATGTTTATAGAATTAAAAAAAAATCAAATAAGGAATTATACAATTTGTCCACAGGACCACTCAATTTCACCTGTCTTCGGGAAGGTGGGTACCATTTTTTTTTTTTTTTTTTAATATAATGGTATCAGTTACATGTTTTAATACATTAAATACAGTTTTTCTATTAAAATACATTAAATAATACGTTTTACACCCTTTTTAAGAGCAAAGCTCGAGTTAAAAAGGCGGATAAACGCATGTTAACTACAATTTAGCAATATAGAAAACAAAAAAACATAATTAATAGTAAATAAGAAAAAATCATTTTTATATACATATATATTTTTATATATGTTTGCGCCAGTTTGAATTTAAATCATTTGTCTATGATAAGAAACTGAATAACTGCTTGTTCCCTTTCCATTTCCTACCTATAAATTGCCAAAAACGAAGTGTGCTTTGTTCGCTTTACTTGCGTGACAATAAAAACCCACTGTGACGTTTTAGTTGTTATTTTGTAGAACATGAATAGTTGCAACCGGGACACGAAAAAGGTTTATATCCATTATGGGAAAACGTTTGATTTTTTTAGATTTCTCTTCGTAGTATATGCATATGTAGTTACACTCAGAACATGAAAAAGGTATTTCTCTACTGTGAATCGCGCTGTAGATTTTTAAATCTCCCTTTCAAGAACTTGAATAACTGCATACGGGACAAGAAAAGGTTTTGGTCCGCTGTGGGTAAACGTGTGATTTTTTTGGTGCCTCCTTGTAGAACATGAATAGTCGTAATAGCGTACAACATAAAAGACAGTGTTAAATTGTGGAGATCCGGAAGGAATACAAGGCCGATAAAAATAATAATCATTTTAAAATTTTTTTATAGCGCCTTTTAGTCAAGTGCACTTGGTGGACAGGATTAAAAGGGTCTGTTATTTGGTAAGGGCATTAAAAAGAGATGATTTGAAGTGAAGTGAATTGTGAAAGAAGTCAGGGAAAGCCAAGGAAGTCATGGCATGATCAAGTGAATCAAATACTTTAATAAAGTTGGACCACGCCAAGAGACCGTACACCGACCTTGTACCGACAAATAATTTTAAAGAGCGCACGTTTGAAAGTAGATATCTCGTACTCGCAGTATTCCTCCGGTACTGTGTACCGCATCGCAACCATGAAACGATTTATGAATGCGAATAAAGGATGGTGTGTGTTGATAAAGAGTTGTTTGATGGTCTTTCCTCTCTAGTCACCACGGCATGATGTAATTACAATTCAATTTTACAATTCAAAAGAATCTTTTATATTGTGTGAGAATGTGCATACTTACTTAAGTACACAATTATTTTTTTTGTTTCGTAACCTCATGCCCCTAGGCACGTGCCTAGTTTGCCTTAGGGATAATCCGCCACTGGGTTTACTAAAATATGTGGTTTATAATTTAGTATTCAGTTGTTTTTTACTATAATCTTACGAGTGTTTTGTTTACTCTTTAATATATAAGACTTATATGAAATACTGATTACTATTTTATAATACGACTTTTCTTATTCTGACCCTGAATTGGACATTTTAGAGAGTGACCATAGATAACAATCTAATCATCAGACCGGTCAGTGGCATCTGACTGAGTGGCGTTTTGGTCTCACCTAGGCGTCGTGTGTTCAATACCTCGGCTGGCTAAGTCCTCCATCACGGCACAAGCAACATTTCCGCTTACTGTGGTAGTAGGAGAATGTTTGCTTTTCTTTAAAAAAAATATAATACTACTTTTATTCAGACTTTGACATTAGATCTTTTAGAGAGAGACTATAGGTAACAATCTAATTATCATTAGTGACGTGCAACACATAACAATAGTACTTATAACAATGTGAGAGATTGATTAAATAAGAGAAAATTAGAAAGCATTCAGTATACTTTCATCCATCTTCTATCGGTTCCATGCCTCACTGGCGGACACGTGTATTAGTCTCAGCCCTCCATTGTGGACTGCTGCCTTCGCTTCTTTTGACATGTTTTATTAGCGACTAATGTTTCAACATATATAATCATGTTTTAACAACTAAGTTATATCTTCTAACCGACGTTGAACTAGTTAAGTTGGCTCGTCGAGGTGGCCCATGTTTAATTTTATTGTTCGTTATAAGGTATTTAACTAGTAGTTCGGTGAGCAGTAGTCCCCGTGCCCTAAAAAGTTTGTGTATAAATGCGACCCCTGAGAAGTATGTGCGGTAAAACCACGTAATGGTAGAAAAAGTTAGGGACGCCCAATGAAGATATTTTTTTAAAAATAATTGTACGACATCATTTAAGCAGTAATTAAATATGTATGTACCGTTTTAGAAATTTCGATCAATAAGACCATTCATCTTGTGATAATATGCTGTGCTAGCACACTGTTCTGCCTTTTTTTTCTTTTTACATGAGCTCCACACAGGAGGCCTTGAGGAAAATAATTTCCCTCGGGGCCTATGTCATCTTTGGGGATGCTGTGTGGAGGGTTTTTTTTAGGAAAGGAAGTAGATAAGAGTTCTGGGAAGGAAAGGTTTTGAGGGGTGGGTAGGAATCTGGGGTTCAGTATGTTATTGCCTTGCGGTATCTTGGAAAAGTGATGGTCATTGATCATGATTCATCAAGTGAATCCAGATATAATATATAATATGGATGTTTGTTTAAATGCGTAAATTTTCGGTTGAATCTTGAATTCGTAATGTTTTTTTCAAGAGTTAAATGAGGAAACGTAAAATATTTTTACAATTAAATTTACTTTCGTTGGTTGCATCTTTTTGACAAGGTGTCTGCGAGACTGTTTGGGTTTAGGGGGGTTGCGGATCGGCTTTAAGAGTAAAGTTATAATGTTAAAGATAAAAGGAAGTAAGAGGGTGTCCATCAGTCGTCAATGATTGGAACACAAATTGAATTGTGCGGCCAGAAGGGAGGAGGGAGGGTCCCCTAGACCCTATACCTACTAGTCACCAGGACACTACATGATGGGGGTTACATACTGGATTGGTTACACTCTTTTTACCTGAATTATTTATCATTCTTCACCTAAATGATCAAAATAATTTATTTATGAAATTGTTTACTTCAGTTCGAGCAGTGGTTCCCAACCTTTCTCTGACCCGGGACCACTTGTACGTTTATTTTTTCGACAGGGACCACAAGCAGTGGCGTAGCGAGGGGAGGCGGCGCCCGGGGTTCACAATTCTCTAGCCACCCCCCCCCCCCCCCCCCCCCCCAGGACGGACCAATTTTTTATGGAGTCGAAATTTGTGTTTGTCAGCTTTAAAGGGGGGGGGGGGGGGTGACACCACGTTGTCCGCCCTATCCGTCCCAGGTGCCATGCTAGCCTAAGCCACTGCGATGGCGTAGGCTAGCATGAGTGCCACCACGGACGGATAGCACAACAGGAGGGACGTAATGGGATAGGGTAGGACGGGTTCTAGCAGAATATTTACCACAAGTGGAGGTGAAACGGAATATCATAATGGCCACTGACCACAAGGTACATTGAAGTACCCACCACTTTCCCACCCCGGTATAGGCAACTTATGATCGCCCCTTCGGAGTTCTCGCAAGAATCTATTTTTTTTAATAAACGGCTCTACATTTAATGTAACGAATCTAGACCTTCAATGTCCCCTCATGCTGTGTTAGGTAGCGGTATGCGGACGCGCCTACAGGACTGTACTGTACTGGTCAATCTTTACAATTCTAAAGCCCATGGAGGTGTCAATGCAAAAGCAGTGAGCCTCGTGGACAGTCAAACAAGTACAATAGTGATAAACGGAATACTGTCCCGATTTTTTCTTCCGACTTCTCAACCAGGGACCGCCCGCGCGCTTGCTCGCTTATTGACCGGCGGACCATCCCTAGCCTGTTGCGGCCAACTAGTGGTCCGCGGACCACTGGTTGGGAAACCCTGAGTTAGCGGATATTTATGTCCTTTAAATCACGATTCTTCTCTTTTTCATTATTTAGAATTTATTTGTTATTTTTTCTTACGCTTTAAAGATCTGATTATTTATCACAACAGACCTGAAAAATTCACTTTTGCTATAACGCAAATTTAATCAAATTTACGCGGAAAGCGCACCAATTAAGATGTTCGTAAATGGATGGAAAAAACGAAAATGTTGCCATTTACCGTGGCACGAAAATGTTGCAACGCGATATTCTGTTTCTTCCATAGCCCCGTTAGCGACTTGAAATTCTGATGATATTCGTAAAATCCCAAAAAAATTAACGTTTTTATTTTTGCAAAATCAATGTACAATTTTATAAATTTTTATTCTTTTATATATTCAATAACATAATTATTTAATGTATGAAAACAGTTTATTAACAAGTTCTGCTTTGTAATTATTATTATGTGTTACAGCTGTTTCGCCCTCTGAAGGCATTATCAAACTGTGGTTGTTACCACCTACAGACGATGTATTTATATCATTTCGAGACAGGTACTTATGATGAAAAAATGAAGAGCTTTTATTTTAATACCTGTGTCCCTAATAACTTCCAAGTAAAATGAGTGAAAATATTAATGGTTAAGTTTCCCAATTACTGCATTGTTTAAATTTGACTTAAGGTCGTTATCTGGTCGATAATAACGCCATAAAATAAACCCATGGTGATTCATCAGGATTTACTTTATACTTTAGCGGGAGTAACAGTTTTTATATTTTAGCAGGAGTGGTTCAAGACATGAGCGCGGTGTATATTCGTATTGTCGTATAATATAATATGTACTGAAAACTGATTGTGAGGTGCGAATATATTGAACCAAGCAGACGGGTTAAAGGACCGGCCAGTTTGTCCAATAAATAAATATAAATAAATCAACATCCATAATAATTAAATAATAAATAAATCAATATCCAATCTTCAAACTACACCAAAATGAACAGGCGAAAGAAAACGACATCTAGCGACTCCGAAGAAGAAACCATAAATATTAATATGATGACCAAACGTGTAGGAAAAGGTGCACTGGAATTCGATGTCGAAAATATGGAGAAAATCATCCTTCACTAACTAACCATCAGTGATCTGGGTTTGAATCTTATAAAATTCGATAACATAAACGTTTTGAAGTGAAACTTCTTTAGCATCGCTGTGATTCGAAACTCCATGAAACGGAAGTATGTCACTAAAATTTATATTTACTGGTACTCGGTTGTAATATAATACGATTAATTCTCGGTCTCAGGCAGGCCTGCCATAGTCCAGTGGCATAAAGCGCCAGAATCCAGTGGCCAGACATTCAGAAGACCTAGGTTCGAATCCTATTACATAAAAAAATAACCTTTTTTATTTTTGCAAAATCAATATTCCATCTTCAAAGCCCTCTAAAGTGAACGGTCGAAAGAAAACGACATCTAGCGACTCCGAAGGAGAAACCACAAATATTAATAAGATGACCATACAAATGTATATAGGAAAAGTTGCACTGGAATTCGACGACAAAAATATGGAGAAAATCATTCTTCACTAACTAACTAACCATCACTCCGTTTCGCCGCAGGGGTAGGTAGAGAGAACAGCCCACCAAACAAGTAGGTCTTGGTACGCACTCCTTGCCTCGTTAACATTCACACATCGTCTCACACATGCTCTTCTATTACTCAGACTTATGACGTGGCCCAAATTAAGTTCTGATTCACTTGGTCGCCCCACTTTTGAAGTGAAAACTTCTTTAGCACAGTTGTGAATTGAAACACTATGAAACGGAAACGAGCAATATTAAAAAGAGACAACACCTTCATCTATTGGATATAACCTGTGACAGAATGAGATAGACTAATCGGTGACCTTTTTGTGCAATGCTTCGTAGCCTATCGGTCTCTCCTCTTTGTGCAGTGCTTCGTAGAATAAAATGACCAAATAATTTTTAAACTTAGTAACAATGGTTGCAGCAAATCAATTTGAATCGATTCGCAAGCGATTGAGCGGTGAATAAGATGTCAAAACTTACCAAATCCACGTTCGATGGTCAGTTTCAGGCCACTGGTTTAGTTTTCATAACAGTTCACAATACACAAGTAAAAAAATGAACAGAATTCATCGACGGGCGAAACAACCCAATATATTAGGTCCTTACATATGAAATTGGCGTTTTGCCGTACTGGCAACTTTGATCTCAAACATCTTCTCTTTGGTTAGGAATTCCAAATTCAAATTTATACAGCTATTTACTCATGTATTTGTGTTTCGAAAATTATAATTTATTTGTTTTTTCCTTAATTGTTTTTTTTCTTTGCGTCACTTAGTTTACAAAATGGAGAACTTCAAATATCGCGTTATTTACGAGTACGAGTTCCACCATGGCACCAGTGCAGCAGAAACGGCTTGAAGGATTAATGATGTGTATGGCGACGGTGCCGCAAAAGAAAACACAGTGCATTTTTGGTTCCAACGTTTTCGTTCTGGAAATTTCAACCTGCAGAACAATCCCCGTGGACGGCCGGAGACCAAAGTTGATAATGAAAAATTGAAGGCTATTGTGGAAGCGGGTGCATCGCAAACCACGTCCGAGTTAGCTGCAGGCTGCGGTGTTAGTGATAAAACTATTTTAATCCACTTGAAGCAAATTGGGAAGGTGAAAAAGCTTGAAAGGTGGGTACCTCACGAAATGAGTGAAGCAAATCAACAAACTCGCGTTAGAACGCTAGACCACACACTTCACAACAGACGGCTACCAAATTAGAGGAGCTTCAATTGGACATCCATTAAGACATCCACCGTACGGCATTGCGGACATTTAAAATACAAGCGAACAGCGGGCCAAACGATTAGCAATTACACGGCAATTTGCACTACACACAAAAATGATATGCAAGATGCAGCGGCGGTAAATTCACTTGTAATCCTTGGCGATTACCGTGGTGCGGGTCAAACTAATATGTTATGAAGCGGTGTTAAGTCCTATTTAAAAGTTATTATTATTTTTTAAACACTTCTTCGGAACAAGTACCATTGTTTGTATTAATTTTCTTAAAGTTATTAAGAGCACGGGCGGGCAAAACATAGACCACCGGGAATCTATGGTTTTCCGGCTCCGTTGCTCCATACTCTGGAATCGTTTCATCGGCAGGGCAGCCATGAAACTTTAGCCCAGTCAATTAATTTTTATTTTCGTTGAATCCCTGACGGGTGAACGTGTTCAAAATGTTATAATAGTATTTCCTCGATGACGGAGGGTTTTAACCGAATTTATAAAAAGTCTAGTCGAGTGTGGTGCCTGTTTAAAATGACCGCATAAGGTCAGCGCGTGTAATGAACGATGTTAAATGAAATCATTTCGACAAATCGACGCGATCACGCGATTGTTGTAAATCCGCGCATTCTGCCAAGGAAGTGTAATCTTCCAGGGGCGCTACATAGGCCTTATTTCCCATACGGTATCCGTATAAACCAGGGTTTCCCAACCAGTGGTCCGCGGACCACTAGTGGTCCGCGAGAGGCTAGAAGAGGTCCGCGAGTCATTAGGCTGAAGTCACACGGTTCACTCGGATGAAGGTTTACTCGATGAAATATTCCATTCTCGTTTCACCGCGTGTTCAGACGGTTCCTTCGAAAGAAGAGTTCACTCGACATTCTCTCTGCGAAGTCGTCGAGCGTAGTCGCTGCGCGCATTGGAATTCATTTGGAAGTCGTCGAAATAAATGGAATATTTATTAACGTATCCAAAAACTCAGAAACTAAAAACTGTTTTGGAAAGGTAATGAAATATGCTTCATTTATTATTATTATTAGAAATAACCACGTAATTTTTAAAATAGAATAATTTTTAATGTAAACTTTTAAAAGTTTAAAAAAATGGCTCTCCTTGCGTTTATTCTAACTAAAATTACTGGTAACAAAAAAATAAAAACACACACTTATTTGGTTAGACAAATAAATTATAAACGTTTCTGTCACCTCACTTTTTTGTCGTTTCATATAAAAATAATTCGTAAAAAAATTTACAATGTTTAAAATTTTTTTTTTCAAATTCGATCAGAAACTTTGGTTCCATAAAAGTGTACATTCGTATTATTTTGTGGTTAATTGTTATATTGAATATATAGGGCATTTTTTTTTCTTTCCAATACCGTTTAGATCATATTTTTCACTACGATAGTAAGAGAGAAACAACGATTTCTATGAGACGTGCAGGATTTATTTCGAAAAGCGAACTAAACGGAGCATTTTGACGTCTAAGTCGCTCCGGCTACTCGTCCTCACGCCAGAACATTCTCGGCCGACTAATTCGCGAGTGAAAGACTGTTCACTGAGTGTTCACACACATCATTCGCGTCACGTGATGTTAAATTCCGGTTGCGAGTGAACAGTGCCGAAGTAAGCATTCCAACATTTTCAAAATCTTAAAAATTACGTGGTTATTCCAACATTGTTGGAATGCTTCATTCGGCATTGTCTCTCTTCACTTTCTTATTCACATGGTTCATTTCGAGGGAAAGAGGCGGAATGAAATCACGAAATGAAAGAACCTTGTGACTTAGCTTTAAGCGAGCCAGCGCGCGGGCGGTCCTTAAAAAAATCGGAACAATATTCAGTTTATCATTATTGTACCTTGTGGTCAGTAACCATTACGGATGGGTACAGAATTGAAGTACCTTCAACAACAATACTTTCTATTAGACATCAAACATACAGTTGTACAGACAAAAAATTGACTAACAATTCCCGAAGAACAAAGTTATAAGATAGCAAAGTAAAAAAATAAATAATAACTCTTCTGAAATTCCAACGTTTTTTTTTCATAATTCATTTCACAAAAGACAAACCTACCTACCAAAAATCTTTAGAGTGAGATGCAATCTTACTCCATAAATATTATGATCTTAGTATGGCAAGGTCGAGTTTGGCCCGTATCAAATTGCACAAAAACATACACATCAGTAATATCATAATATCTGATCATGGTTTAGATGAAATACAAGATTCATGCGATTTCGTAAGTTTTTATCGTTTCAGGGCATTCAGCCCTGATTGTTTTAAGTTTTCTAACGCTTCAATCCAAATCGGCAATTTTACAAAATCAAGCTCAGTACGGTTTATTTTATTTTAATTAAATATGAGTTATTATGTCTTATCTGGTTGATATTTGTTCCTAGCACGGAAGATTGCCTGTTCTAAGGAACCAAACGCTTATGATAATGCCTGATGAATTAGGCTTAATTATTTATTTATTTAATACAAACGGCATAAGTATGCCATAAACTATTTCATGAAAACATAAATTATATTGTTTTCATGAAATTGTAATTATATTGTTTTCATTATTGAAACTATCTACTGCATTTTTACTTAGTGTGACATTAGTAGGTAAATATGTATAATTTTAAGTGACAATATTTAATTGTTTTTCAGACTTGCCTTCACCCATCACAATCAACCATTTTGTTTATTATTGGACCGATGTAGGACATTTTGCATGTTTCAATATTTAACCCTAGAGAATTTTATTACATAATTTTGGTCCCAGATACGTATACGTCTTTTGATTATTTGCATATTACTCCTTGGGACAATGAGATCCTTTCTAGAGTCCTAGCACGGCCGATTGATGATAGGATAACTTTCGGTAACTTATCATCGTTCCCTAGGACAACTGCGGATCGCTAACGTACAAACAACAGTTGACGTCGAATATGTTAAGAACATTCAGTCATTATGAACTGTTACTTATTATATCGAAGACGAAGCGGTGGTCATTAGCGTGGTCACAAACAATCAATGTTGGAATTTTTTCGAGGGGACCCCCCCTAAAAGCTGCCAATTGGCTAAGAAATGAGATTGGTGAAGTTTCAGCTCAATTGGATAAGATTAACCCGTGCCTCATCAAGGTTGAAGTTTTAACTTTCCATAAAAAAAATAAATTCCCAGATGCCGTAAAATGTCAAAGACATAACTGTGATAATGAGACTCATAAACTTGAGCTAGATTCTCTCTACGGTAATATTGTGCATATACTAAGAAACTCCGCCATATAAGCAATCAGAAGTAAAGGACCCAAAAAAAGTATGACATTGTTCCTGGGTGGAGTAATGAAATCTCCACTTTGTACCGCAAATCAAGACATGCATTCCTATGCTGGGTTGAAGCCGGAAGGCCCACGGAAGGCCGTTTCGCAGACGAAAGAAAAACAAGTAAGAAATCTTTAAAAATTGCTCTCCGAAAATGCCAACACTCGGAAAACAAAGCACGAATGGATAGCATAGCCACATCTGTGCATAACAAAGATTTCAGAAAGTTTTGGCAAAAAACTTCAGCTGTGCTGAAAGCCAAGAGCAAAGTTCCATTTTGCGTCAACAACATCACGGGGGATGAAAACATAGCTAAGGACTTTAGAGACTTTTTCTCTTTAAGCGAGGATCAAGGAGATACCACGAAACCTTCGATAATGACATGTCCACCTGCGGCCAATGATGACCTGGTCATAAATGTTACTCCTGAAATGATTGAAAGTGCAATTAAGCAAACTTCCCACGGTAAAAGTCCAGGGCACGACGCCATTGGTATTGAGCGCGTGAGATACACAGGAAATCAACTTCATGTTTTTCTAGCCGCCCTGTAATCAAGCCTTTTAAAACACACACATATGCCGATGGACATGAGCCAAACTATTATCGTACCAATCCTGAAATCCAAGTAGCTGGATGCTTCGATATTGGGAAATTACCGACCGATTTCCTTGGCGACAATGCTTTCAAGACTATTTGAAAAAATCTTATTCAAAGAAAAACTATTTACCCCGGACAACCAATTCGGCTTCAAGAGCGCCTCATCAATCGATACGACCATTTATGGGGTAAAACAAACCATAGCCTACTACAAAAAAAGAAAAACCACCGTTTATGGATGTTTTCTGGACCTAAGCAAGGCCACTATTTTCATCAGAGATTTAAATATATTTTATTTCATCATTTGCTTCATCACTGTTTTTATCACAGTTTATAATGAATTATTTCATCATAAGCTTCATCGCATGTTTCATCACTGTTTTCGTTATTACGTTTATCTATTGATTGTTTTCGTTAATCTATTGATTACAACATACTTTATTTCATCACTTGTTTCATAGCATGTTTCATCACTGTTTTCATCAATGTTTATAACGTATTATACCATCCTTAGGCTCATCGTATGTTACATCGCTGTTTTCACAATACATTACAAAATATTTTATTTCATCACTAGTTTCATCACGCGTTTCATCACTGTTTGTATCACAGTTTATAATTAATTATTTCATCATAAGCTTCATCGCACGTTACATCACTGTTCTCATGAGAGATTTAAACATATTTTATTTCATAACTTGTTTCATCACATGTTTCATTACTGTTTTTATCACAGTTTATAATGAATTATTTCATCATTAGCTTCATCGCATGTTTCATAACTGTTTTCGTAATAGATTACAACATAATTCATTTCATCACTTGTTTCATCGCATGTTTCATCACTGTTTTCATCAATGTTTATAACGTATTATATCATCCTTAGGCTCATCGCATGTTACATCGCTGTTTTCACAATGCATAACAAAATAATTTATTTCATCACTTGTTTCATCACATGTTTCTTCACTGTTTTTTATCACAGTTTATAAATAATTATTTCATCATAAGCTTCATCGTACGTTACATCACTGTTCTCATGAGAGATTTAAACATATTTTATTTCATCACTTGTTTCATCACTGTTTTTATCACAGTTTATAATGAATTACTTCATCATTAGCTTCATAGCATGTTTCATCACTGTTATCGTAATAGATTACAACATACTTTACTTCATCACTTGTTTCATCGCATGTTTCATCACTGTTTTTATCACAGTTTATAATTAATTAATTCATCATAAGCTTCATCGCACGTTAAATCACTGTTTTCATCAGAGATTACAACATATTTTATTTCATCACTTGTTTCTTCACTGTTTTTTATCACAGTTTATAATTAATTATTTCATCATAAGCTTCATCGCACGTTACATCACTGTTCTCATGAGAGATTTAAACATATTTTATTTCATCACTTGTTTCATCACATGTTTCATTACTGTTTTTATCACAGTTTATAATGAATTATTTCATCATTAGCTTCATCGCATGTTTCATAACTGTTTTCGTGATAGATTACAACATAATTCATTTCATCACTTGTTTCATCGCATGTTTCATCACTGTTTTCATCAATGTTTATAACGTATTATATCATCCTTAGGCTCATCGCATGTTACATCGCTGTTTTCACAATGCATAACAAAATAATTTATTTCATCACTAGTTTCATCACATGTTTCTTCACTGTTTTTTTATCACAGTTTATAATTAATTATTTCATCATAAGCTTCATCGTACGTTACATCACTGTTCTCATGAGAGATTTAAACATATTTTATTTCATCACTTGTTTCATCAAATGTTTCATCACTGTTTTTATCACAGTTTATAATGAATTACTTCATCATTAGCTTCATAGCATGTTTCATCACTGTTATCGAAATAGATAACAACATAAATTCATCACTAGTTTCATCGAATGTTTCATCACTGTTTTCATCAATGTTTATAATGTACTATATCATCCTTAGGCTCATCGCAGGTTTCATCGTTGTTTTCACAATACAATACAAAATATTTTATTTCATCACTTATTTCATCACACGTTTCATCACTGTTTTTATCACAGTCTATAATTAATTATTTCATCATAAGCTTCATCGCACGTTACATCACTGTTTTCATCAGAGATTTAAACATATTTTATTTCATCACTTATTTCATCACATGTTTCATCACTGTTTTTATCACAGTTTATAATGAATTATTTCAGCATTAGCTTCATCGCATGTTTCATCACTGTTTTCGTAATAGATTACAACATACTTTACTTCATCACTTGTTTCATCGCATGTTTCATCACTGTTTTTATCACAGTTTATAATTAATTATTTCATCATAAGCTTCATCGCACGTTACATCACTGTTTTCATCAGAGATTTAAACATATTTTATTTCATCACTTATTTAATCACATGTTTCATCACTGTTTTTATCACAGTTTATAATGAATTATTTCAGCATTAGCTTCATCGCATGTTTCATCACTGTTTTCGTAAAAGATTACAACATAATTCATTTCATCACTTGTTTCATCGCATGTTTCATCACTGTTTTCATCAATGTTTATAACGTATTATATCATCCTTAGGCTCATCGCATGTTACATCGCTGTTTTCACAATGCATAACAAAATAATTTATTTCATCACTAGTTTCATCACATGTTTCTTCACTGTTTTTTATCACAGTTTATAATTAATTATTTCATCATAAGCTTCATCGTACGTTACATCACTGTTCTCATGAGAGATTTAAACATATTTTATTTCTTCACTTGTTTCATCAAATGTTTCATCACTGTTTTTATCACAGTTTATAATGAATTACTTCATCATTAGCTTCATAGCATGTTTCATCACTGTTATCGTAATAGATAACAACATAAATTCATCACTAGTTTCATCGAATGTTTCATCACTGTTTTCATCAATGTTTATAATGTACTATATCATCCTTAGGCTCATCGCAGGTTTCATCGTTGTTTTCACAATACAATACAAAATATTTTATTTCATCACTTATTTCATCACACGTTTCATCACTGTTTTTATCACAGTTTATAATTAATTATTTCATCATAAGCTTCATCGCACGTTACATCACTGTTTTCATCAGAGATTTAAACATATTTTATTTCATCACTTATTTCATCACATGTTTCATCACTGTTTTTATCACAGTTTATAATGAATTATTTCAGCATTAGCTTCATCGCATGTTTCATCACTGTTTTCGTAAAATATTACAACATACTTTACTTCATCACTTGTTTCATCGCATGTTTCATCACTGGTTTTATCACAGTTTATAATTAATTAATTCATCATAAGCTTCATCGCACGTTAAATCACTGTTTTCATCAGAGATTACAACATATTTTATTTCATCACTTGTTTCTTCACTGTTTTTATCACAGTTTATAATGAATTATTTCATCATAAGCTTCATCGCACGTTACATCACTGTTCTCATGAGAGATTTAAACATATTTTATTTCATCACTTGTTTCTTCACTGTTTTTATCACAGTTTATAATGAATTATTTCATCATAAGCTTCATCGCACGTTACATCACTGTTCTCATGAGAGATTTAAACATATTTTATTTCATCACTTGTTTCATCAAATGTTTCATCACTGTTTTTATCACAGTTTATAATGAATTACTTCATGATTAGCTTCATCGCATGTTTCATCACTGTTATCGTAATAGATAACAACATACTTTAATTCATCACTAGTTTCATCGAATGTTTCATCACTGTTTTCATCAATGTTTATAATGTACACTATCATCCTTAGGCTCATCGCAGGTTTCATCGTTGTTTTCACAATACAATACAAAATATTTTATTTCATCACTTGTTTCATCACACGTTTCATCACTGTTTTTATCACAGTTTAAAATTAATTATTTCATCATATGCTTCATCGCACGTTACATCACTGTTTTGATCAGAGATTTAAACATATTTTATTTCATCACTTATTTCATCACATGTTTCATCACTGTTTTTATCACAGTTTATAGTGAATTATTTCAGCATTAGCTTCATCGCATGTTTCATCACTGTTTTCGTAAAAGATTACAACATACTTTACTTCATCACTTGTTTCATCGCATGTTTCATCACTGTTTTTATCACAGTTTATAATTAATTAATTCATCATAAGCTTCATCGCACGTTAAATCACTGTTTTCATCAGAGATTACAACATATTTTATTTCATCACTTGTTTCTTCACTGTTTTTTATCACAGTTTATAATTAATTATTTCATCATAAGCTTCATCGCACGTTACATCACTGTTCTCATGAGAGATTTAAACATATTTTATTTCATTACTTGTTTCATCAAATGTTTCATCACTGTTTTTATCACAGTTTATAATGAATTACTTCATCATTAGCTTCATCGCATGTTTCATCACTGTTATCGTAATAGATAACAACATACTTTAGTTCATCACTAGTTTCATCGAATGTTTCATCACTGTTTTCATCAATGTTTATAATGTACTATATCATCCTTAGGCTCATCGCAGGTTTCATCGTTGTTTTCACAATACAATACAAAATATTTTATTTCATCACTTGTTTCATCACACGTTTCATCACTGTTTTTATCACAGTTTATAATTAATTATTTCATCATAAGCTTCATCGCACGTTACATCACTGTTTACATCAGAGATTTAAACATATTTTATTTCATCACTTGTTTCATCACATGTTTCATTACTGTTTTTATCACAGTTTATAATGAATTATTTCATCATTAGCTTCATCGCATGTTTCATAACTGTTTTCGTAATAGATTACAACATAATTCATTTCATCACTTGTTTCATCGCATGTTTCATCACTGTTTTCATCAATGTTTATAACGTATTATATCATCCTTAGGCTCATCGCATGTTACATCGCTGTTTTCACAATGCATAACAAAATAATTTATTTCATCACTAGTTTCATCACATGTTTCTTCACTGTTTTTTATCACAGTTTATAATTAATTATTTCATCATAAGCTTCATCGTACGTTACATCACTGTTCTCATGAGAGATTTAAACATATTTTATTTCATCACTTGTTTCATCAAATGTTTCATCACTGTTTTTATCACAGTTTATAATGAATTACTTCATCATTAGCTTCATAGCATGTTTCATCACTGTTATCGTAATAGATAACAACATAAATTCATCACTAGTTTCATCGAATGTTTCATCTCTGTTTTCATCAATGTTTATAATGTACTATATCATCCTTAGGCTCATCGCAGGTTTCATCGTTGTTTTCACAATACAATACAAAATATTTTATTTCATCACTTATTTCATCACACGTTTCATCACTGTTTTTATCACAGTTTATAATTAATTATTTCATCATAAGCTTCATCGCACGTTACATCACTGTTTTCATCAGAGATTTAAACATATTTTATTTCATCACTTATTTCATCACATGTTTCATCACTGTTTTTATCACAGTTTATAATGAATTATTTCAGCATTAGCTTCATCGCATGTTTCATCACTGTTTTCGTAAAAGATTACAACATAATTCATTTCATCACTTGTTTCATCGCATGTTTCATCACTGTTTTCATCAATGTTTATAACGTACTATATCATCCTTAGGCTCATCGCATGTTACATCGCTGTTTTCACAATGCATAACAAAATAATTTATTTCATCACTAGTTTCATCACATGTTTCTTCACTGTTTTTTATCACAGTTTATAATTAATTATTTCATCATAAGCTTCATCGTACGTTACATCACTGTTCTCATGAGAGATTTAAACATATTTTATTTCTTCACTTGTTTCATCAAATGTTTCATCACTGTTTTTATCACAGTTTATAATGAATTACTTCATCATTAGCTTCATAGCATGTTTCATCACTGTTATCGTAATAGATAACAACATAAATTCATCACTAGTTTCATCGAATGTTTCATCACTGTTTTCATCAATGTTTATAATGTACTATATCATCCTTAGGCTCATCGCAGGTTTCATCGTTGTTTTCACAATACAATACAAAATATTTTATTTCATCACTTATTTCATCACACGTTTCATCACTGTTTTTATCACAGTTTATAATTAATTATTTCATCATAAGCTTCATCGCACGTTACATCACTGTTTTCATCAGAGATTTAAACATATTTTATTTCATCACTTATTTCATCACATGTTTCATCACTGTTTTTATCACAGTTTATAATGAATTATTTCAGCATTAGCTTCATCGCATGTTTCATCACTGTTTTCGTAAAAGATTACAACATACTTTACTTCATCACTTGTTTCATCGCATGTTTCATCACTGGTTTTATCACAGTTTATAATTAATTAATTCATCATAAGCTTCATCGCACGTTAAATCACTGTTTTCATCAGAGATTACAACATATTTTATTTCATCACTTGTTTCTTCACTGTTTTTATCACAGTTTATAATGAATTATTTCATCATAAGCTTCATCGCACGTTACATCACTGTTCTCATGAGAGATTTAAACATATTTTATTTCATCACTTGTTTCATCAAATGTTTCATCACTGTTTTTATCACAGTTTATAATGAATTACTTCATGATTAGCTTCATCGCATGTTTCATCACTGTTATCGTAATAGATAACAACATACTTTAATTCATCACTAGTTTCATCGAATGTTTCATCACTGTTTTCATCAATGTTTATAATGTACTATATCATCCTTAGGCTCATCGCAGGTTTCATCGTTGTTTTCACAATACAATACAAAATATTTTATTTCATCACTTGTTTCATCACACGTTTCATCACTGTTTTTATCACAGTTTAAAATTAATTATTTCATCATATGCTTCATCGCACGTTACATCACTGTTTTGATCAGAGATTTAAACATATTTTATTTCATCACTTATTTCATCACATGTTTCATCACTGTTTTTATCACAGTTTATAGTGAATTATTTCAGCATTAGCTTCATCGCATGTTTCATCACTGTTTTCGTAAAAGATTACAACATACTTTACTTCATCACTTGTTTCATCGCATGTTTCATCACTGTTTTTATCACAGTTTATAATTAATTAATTCATCATAAGCTTCATCGCACGTTAAATCACTGTTTTCATCAGAGATTACAACATATTTTATTTCATCACTTGTTTCTTCACTGTTTTTTATCACAGTTTATAATTAATTATTTCATCATAAGCTTCATCGCACGTTACATCACTGTTCTCATGAGAGATTTAAACATATTTTATTTCATTACTTGTTTCATCAAATGTTTCATCACTGTTTTTATCACAGTTTATAATGAATTACTTCATCATTAGCTTCATCGCATGTTTCATCACCTTTATCGTAATAGATAACAACATACTTTAATTCATCACTAGTTTCATCGAATGTTTCATCACTGTTTTCATCAATGTTTATAATGTACTATATCATCCTTAGGCTCATCGCAGGTTTCATCGTTGTTTTCACAATACAATACAAAATATTTTATTTCATCACTTGTTTCATCACACGTTTCATCACTGTTTTTATCACAGTTTATAATTAATTATTTCATCATAAGCTTCATCGCACGTTACATCACTGTTTACATCAGAGATTTAAACATATTTTATTTCATCACTTGTTTCATCACATGTTTCATTACTGTTTTTATCACAGTTTATAATGAATTATTTCATCATTAGCTTCATCGCATGTTTCATAACTGTTTTCGTAATAGATTACAACATAATTCATTTCATCACTTGTTTCATCGCATGTTTCATCACTGTTTTCATCAATGTTTATAACGTATTATATCATCCTTAGGCTCATCGCATGTTACATCGCTGTTTTCACAATGCATAACAAAATAATTTATTTCATCACTAGTTTCATCACATGTTTCTTCACTGTTTTTTATCACAGTTTATAATTAATTATTTCATCATAAGCTTCATCGTACGTTACATCACTGTTCTCATGAGAGATTTAAACATATTTTATTTCATCACTTGTTTCATCAAATGTTTCATCACTGTTTTTATCACAGTTTATAATGAATTACTTCATCATTAGCTTCATCGCATGTTTCATCACTGTTATCGTAATAGATAACAACATAAATTCATCACTAGTTTCATCGAATGTTTCATCACTGTTTTCATCAATGTTTATAATGTACTATATCATCCTTAGGCTCATCGCAGGTTTCATCGTTGTTTTCATAATACAATACAAAATATTTTATTTCATTGTTTCATCACACGTATCATTACTGTTTTTATCACAGTTTATAATGAATTATTTCAGCATTAGCTTCATCGCATGTTTCATCACTGTTTTCGTAATAGATTACAACATACTTTACTTCATCACTTGTTTCATCGCATGTTTTATCACTGTTTTTATCACAGTTTATAATTAATTATTTCATCATAAGCTTCATCGCACGTTAAATCACTGTTTTCATCAGAGATTTCAACATATTTTATTTCATCACTTGTTTCATCACATGTTTCATCACTGTTTTTATCATAGTTTTTGATGAATTATTTCATCATATACGTGATCGCATGTTTCATCACTGTTTTCATTAGAGATTACAACAAATTTTATTTCATCACTTGTTTCATCACTGTTTTCATCAATGTTTATAGCATTATAGAAACTACCTACCGCCGTAGAGTACACAAACAGTGAAATATGCTCCACATTGAAATTGCCGAAACAACAAGAATTTGCGTGTAAACACAAAATAAAGTTTGAAATAATTGAAATCATTTGGTGTTTCCAGTGTTGAGTCAGTTAGATTTCTGAAATATACTGTGTGCTGTGCAGTGCTGTGATTTAAAAATATTATGCCGGCGCCAGACATGTGTTCAAAGATGTGTTCACACATTTGAAGACTTTGCGCACACCTTTGTTCACTTATGTGTGTCTCTGCCAGATATGTGTTCAAAGATTTGATCACTCCTTTGAGCTCACAGTTTTCAAATAGACTTCACACAACATGGTCGACGATTTGGTCGACACAGTTTGCTTCTATTATTTATGTGCGTCTAATTATTTATATTATCTAATTAATTCATCTAATTATATTTATCTAAATATATTTATCTAAATATATTTATCTAAATATATTTATCTAAATATATCTATCTAATTATATATTTATCTAAATATATTTATCTAAATATATCTATCTAATTAATTCTTCGATAGAGCAAGGTATTGAAGAGTGGTGTTTAATTGAGTTCCAGGCGTCATTGATGTTATTTCGATTTTTATGCCCTTTACGTTTCGGATCCCATATATCTGGCTCTACTTGCATCAACTCTATAAACTCGAAAACGCTCTCATTATTCCACTCCATCGTTAGTTCGTTTGGCTGTCCACGCACGACTACTTTCCACGGCGACGCTCGCGCAACTGAGCTTCGCGCAGTGTGGCAGGCATGCAAACATTTCGACGCTGATCCCTTTGATGTGCGCTAAAGAAACCGACACGGAACGGCAAAGCGCACATATGTGCCCAAATAAGTGAACACAGTATCATTTGCCCGTGCCACACATGTGAACACATATTTGAACATGTGATGTCTTGGGATCGGGTAGTAATAACATCTGTTAATGTTACAATGTTTATTGGTTGCCAGATTAATATGGAGAGAGCGCTCAATAGCGGTACATCCCTTTTATACTTCCCATACTCGCTATCTCGCTCTCATGCCGTCACCCTCATACACATACGTCACACCCCCACACTTAAAACCTAATTACATACATTTCTTTATTCACAAATTTATACAAAACAAAATATCTAAATATTTCCATTCCATAGTATATGTAATTATTCTTGTTCTTCACGTGTAGCGTGGGCGTTGACCTCGAGGGCGTAACCTCCCCTCCCATGGTGTAGGTGACCTGCAAAAATTAGAGGAATTAGGAAATTTGGTCATGTCCACATCCGAGAGTGGACCCAGGTCCAGCAAATCATCAGACCTATCATACTCCCCCCACCTAACCTTCCTCTCTGAAATCTGATCATGGTGGCGTTTCCAAATTTGTCCCGTAGACATAATTTTAACTAAATAAATCCTATTCCCCAATCTTTTAAAAATTTTTCCTAAAATCCATTTATTATCATTACTTCTTAAATCCCTGGTTAAAACTTTAGAACCAACCTCAAAGAACTTTTTAAATTTTCTTCCTCTATAATACTTTTTCTGTTTATGCTGGCTCGATAACATTTTGTTTTTAACCGTGTTGTCAATTCCTTTAAAACCTTGACTCTCAACATTATCCACTATTGGAATAATCGTATTAAAAATTGATCTAATCTTCCTACCCAACATTAATGTACTAGGCTCAATGCCCGTAGACATTGAAGGCGTATTTCTAATATCAACTAAAAATGTCAAAAGTTTATCTTCAAAATCAGTTGGAAATTTATTATTTACCATAATTTTTTTCAAAAAATTCTTCACTGTTTTAACCCCATTTTCAGCTAAACCGTTAGAAGCAGGATGCTGTACAGCTGAAGTCAATGATTCTATATTATAATTATGACAAAATTCCTTAAAAACTGACGATGTGAAAGCTGTACCATTGTCACTTACAATTTGTTCCGGGATTCCGAACATAGAAAATAATCTTTTCAAAACTTTTATTGTACAAAACGAATCTACCTTATTTACAACATGACAGTCTATCCATTTTGTAGTTGCACCAACAATAATTAAAAAATTATGACCTCCCAACGGCCCCATGAAGTCGATATGCAATCTACTCCAGATTAACCCATTGATTGGCCAAGGTGCCAACTCAACTTTACATGGAGTAGGTAAACATTCCATGCATCGAGCACACTGTTTCACAGTTACTTCTATATCATTGTTCATTCCGAGCCAAAAAAAATAATTTCGAGCAAGACTTTTCGATTTTACAATGCCTAAATGTGATTGATGTAAAAAATTCAATATAATTTCCCTTAATTCCCTTGGAACTACAAATTTATTATTATAAAATAAACATGAATTATAAGTCGATAATTTATCCCTAAAATACCAGAATTTCAATAAATCATCCTTTAAGAACTTTTTATCCGGCCAACCATTTGCTGTGAACTCGATAATGCTCGCTATATTTACATCATTAATCGAAAACTGTTTCATCGTTTCCGCATTTAATGTTGTTTCTGACTCGATTATGTTCACACACTCTGACTCAACCGTATTCACGTTTAAAGAATCAATATAATTTAAAAAATAATCGCTAGCATCAATATCGTCGCTACACACAACTAAATTATCCTTATTATTAATCGGCATTCGTGATAAGAAATCCGCTATGTTATCACCTGACTTAATATGCTCTATACTATAGTCAAAAGTCTGGAGTATTAGGGCGTACCTCTGCAGACGGTTAGCGGCCAAAACGGGTACTTGCTTATCCGTGTTCAAAATGTGTACTAACGATTTATTGTCGCAAGCCAAAACAAATTTATTGCCGTATAAATACTGAAAGAATTTCTTCAACCCAAAAATTATAGCACACGCTTCCTTATCTAAAATAGAGTACTTTAATTCTGTTTCTGACAATAATCGGCTAGCAAATGCGATAGGTCTCTCTAAACCATTATCATATACATGGCAAATCACCGCTGATAACGCTTTTTCAGATGCGTCTGAAATAAGTTTAATTGGTAAATTAGGATCAAAATGCACTAAAATATTATCTGACGTCAGCAGTTTCTTAACTCGCTCAAACGCAATATTACATTCCTCAGACCACACATATTTTACTCCCCTTTTTAACAAGTTATACAATGGAGACAAAATACCTGAAATATTATGAAAAAAAGCTCTATAATATGAAATAACCCCAAGTAAACTCCTAAGTTCTGAAACATTTTTCGGTACTGCCATTTGAGTAATCGCACAGATTTTATTTTCTAAAGGCATAACTCCTTTCCGCGAAATTTTAAAACCTAAATATTCTATCTCAGTTTCTAGAAAAGAACACTTATTTTCATTAATAGTTAATCCACAATTACTTAACTTGCTAAGTACAGATTCACAAATAGAGAATAATTCCTCTTCAGAATTTCCAAACAACAAAATATCATCTAGAAATATACGAACGTTACGAAGTCTACCTACTACCGCCTGAATAACTTGCATAAATATAGCCGGGCTTGTGGTCAAACCGAAAGGCAACACTTTATACCTGAATAAACCTACATGCGTACTTATCACACATAATTTTCTCGACTTCTCGTTCAACGAAATCTGACCAAAAGCATTACGCAAATCTATTTTAGCAAAAAATTTCGCACCATTTAAAGATGAAATTAAATCTTCTATACGAGGCAATGGATATTTCAACTTCGCTAACATAGGGTTTAATGTGGTTTTAAAATCAGTACAAATTCTAATTGAACCGTCTTTCTTTTTTACAACAACAATCGGACTAGCCATATCACTTATTTCTACGTTTTCAATTATATCTTCACGTAACATCTTATTTAATTCCTCCTCTACCTTTCCACGTAAACTAAAAGGTAACGATCTTGGATTCACAAACTTTGGCCTGAACTCCGAAATAACTTCGATGTTAGCTTCATAACCTAAAAGCCTACCCGATTTTTCTGAAAACACATGAGCATATTTTTTCTTTAAACTATCACGAAAATTTAATTGATTATCACAACTAGTCACACTGGTATTTACCGCATTTATTCCACTTAATCCGATACCGAAAACTTGTAAAAAATTTCTACCAACAATCGTAGAATTACCGTTTTTAATTATTATAAACTGCGTATCTACACTTTTATTTAAAAATAACACACTTAAATTAACTTTACCTACAATATTTAACCGTTTCCCGTCATATCCTGACAATTGAATATCGCATCTTTCCAATTTACAAGAAACAAAATCTTTTAAATACACTTCATATGGAATTGCATTAATCTCAGCGCCGGTGTCAACAATCGCTCGCAGAACAGTGTTACCAATAATGAGATCTACGAATATCGGTTCCGGCCCCGTGCCGTCATGCAACATAAAAACCGAATTTAATCGTTTATTCTTATTACCTACATTAATTTTATTGTTTTTACACACATTACTATGATGACCCGATTTATTGCACCGATTACAAAAAATATTCTTCCAACAATCTTTCTGCAAATGATTCGTTTTTCCGCACAAAAAACATTTTTTTAATGCAATATTTACTGGCGTCTTACTACGCACTGCACTTTTAAATCTGATCGGACTATCCGACCTGGATTTACGGACGACATTACTATCCTTATGCACAACATTTAAATTCGTATCAACTTTCTTAAAATTAACAACATGTTCCCATGAAGCTGCTAACTGAACGCATTCCGAAAAAGAAGTATTTACCCCCTCAACGAACAACTTATGTTTCAATTTTTCATTGAAAATTCCAATAATGAATATGTCTTTTAAACAAGGTTCCAACCTCAATTCAAAATTGCACGTCAAACTCAGTCCTCTCAATCTAGCAGCGTAATCTTTAATAGATTCGCTAGCTAGCTGTTTACACTTATAAAACAACTCACGCGACTCGAAAATATTTTGAATAGGTTTGCAATGTGAATCAAATAATTTACATAAATCATCAAAAGAACAAACAGAAACCTTTTTAGGGAAACATAGATCACATAATAAAGAGAAAGTTTCTTCGGTGAGGCAACTCAGCAAAAATGCTCTTTTGCGTTCTTGTGATAACACTTTGTCATCATGTAAAATGAGGGCCTGATCCAGTCGTTCCTTGAACAATGACCAGTTTCCCGTTCTGTAACAGAACGTCCCCAAATTTTTACAAACACCCTCCATTGGGGGAAGAGCTGAAACAAAATAATCAAGACTACTTATCTCAGCACTTCCAAGAAGGCTACACTCCGAGGTCCACGTTCCACGTTCCACGTGCACGCCACCCAGAGCTGTAGATCACCGTCCCCGTCTGGCTCCGTCTCCCGACAGCTGCGGATCCAATCCCTACTCCGAGGTCTTCCTTCCCAGACTGCAGAGACGGAAACCAAGTCCTGGTTCCCGGCTAATCCACACGATGATCCAGTCCTTGACCCGATCCTTGATCCGGTCCTTTTGTACCCCGTTACACGGTGTACCCGAACGACAATAATTTTGTAATTTGTCGGTCCCACACACGCGAATATTTGCGTGTGGCTGCTCCAATTTCTTCTTAATGCGATCGCTTCCTGCGATCGCTTCCTGCAATCCTGACAACAATCCGTCAGATCCCGAAATCTACCGCGTAGATTCTTTCAATTTACGTAAAAATTTACGAACTACCGAGCTGCGCCAACTGTGATGTCTTGAGATCGGGTAGTAATAACATCTGTTAATGTTACAATGTTTATTGGTTGCCAGATTAATATGGAGAGAGCGCTCAATAGCGGTACATCCCTTTTAAACTTCCCATACTCGCTATCTCGCTCTCATGCCGTCACCCTCATACACATACGTCACAGAACACATCTTTGAACACATGTCTGGCGCCGGCTTTACAAACACACTTTAGAAATCGTAAACACATCAATCGCGTAGGTGCATAAATAAGTTTGTCGGCATTATCGCAATTGGTTGAAAGTGTCGTCATTTCACTCGCTATTGGCTCAGTGTCTCATTTTTGAAAGGTGCTCAACTGGTTGCGGGAAATAGGCGCTATTTTGTAAATCTTGGAATAATAAATTAAACATCTTCAAAACCTACTCAAACATGGATTTAAACGAAAACTCGCTAAACTATATGACCAAAGCTAAAGATTTGCTAAGTTCATTAATCAAAATTATTAATGACCCCGGTAACAAGTTTACGAAGGAGCAGATGGGTAAAATAACACCTATAACAACGGAACTGCTGGGAACTACAGGATTGATGGCTGTACGTATGGGAATACTTGAAGGCGAATTATCGGCCTTAAAAAGTGTAGCAGTCACTCAGCCAACAGATGTTAACCACACAAATCCTTCATCAAATATTTGTGATGTATTGACGGAAATCGAAGAGAGGAAGCTCCGTGCAAAAAATGTTATTCTTTTCAATGTTCCTGAGAGCACGTCTGATCTAACCTCAATAAATATTTCCGATGACGCGAATATAGTTACCACGGCCCTGAAAAACATTGATACTTCCTTTAATACTCATGATATTAAAATATACTGGTTGGGAACGAAGAAAGTCATGAATAAATGTAGACCAATCAAGTTAGAATTCAAAGAGGAACATTTTGTTAGGACAACTTGATCAATAACAAAAAATTCAAAGATGGTATCAAAGCCAGAAATGATCAGACCATTCAACAAAGAAAACACCTGATGATGCTTCGGGACGAGCTGGAGTCTAAAAAAATGGTGAATCAAATTTAACAATAAAATATATAAATAACCTACCTAAAATCGTCAATGTTTTGCCAAAAAACTCCAACTAAATAAATATAACATCTACTATCAGAACGAAACTAAAGGAATTCAGAATAAGTGCCCCGACTCTCTCACACGATGTCATCAGGTTAACGGAAACCTGGTTAACACCATCAATTTTCTCAGCGGAACTTGGATTGCACGATCACCACATCTACCGAGTAGACCGTAGTCCAAACACCAGCTCCAATACAAGAGGGGGTGGAGTCCTGATTGCTGTCCACAAACGTATTCCGTCAAAAGTGCTGAAAAACAAAAATAGTGAGGTTGAACAAATATTCGTGTTGCTCGAAAACAAAAATGCTGGCAAGTTAATAATTGGATGTTTATATTTACCGCCATCCTCCGATACACAGCTGTATACAAAACATATTGAGGACGTGGAATTTTTAAGGTTTAAATATCCCAGTGCCAAACTTGTCGTAGTAGGAGACTATATCTTGCCAAATATATCCTGGAACCATGATGACCCTGAATTATCTGGTATTAATATATCAACTGCTAATCTTAGTGAGAGAGAGATTCTGGGTATGTCGAATTATTTATCAATCCCACAACTAAACACTGTCACTAATATAAATAGTCGCATTCTTGATCTAGTTTTTTGCAGTGAGCCCACTGCTAACGTATGAAAATCTTTGGAAGAACTATTACCTGTAGACGTTTACCATCCTCCTCTGGACATAGTTATTCCATTTGTTAACAACACCCATCTTAAAAATATCAAGTCATCTTATAACTTCCGTAAAGCAAATTTTCAAAAAATTTCTGATTGCTTAAATACAACAGACTGGTCCTTTCTGGAAAACGCAGATATTAACGATAATGTAAATAAACTTTATGACATTCTAAATGATGCTATTGCAAATTTTGTGCCGCTTCGACATAATAGAATTTCTCATTTTCCAAACAGGTTTAGATCCAATTTGAACACTTTAACATATATTAAGAAAATAGCTCATAAAAATTACAAGTGATCCAGACTAACGAGTGATTACAATAAATTTCAATTGTTAAGAAGGGAGTGTTGTAAAATCTCACAATTGTGCTATAAAAATTACATTGACAAAATTGAAAGTGAAATTTGTGTAAATATAAAACAGTTTTGGAATTACACTAATTCTCAAAAAAATACTAACTTCGGTATTCCAACTTCTATGAATTTCAATGGAAAAATTGAGTGTAATGATAAAAACATTGTAAATCTATTCGCCGATTATTTTAAGTCTGTGTATGAAGAGGATATACCTAGCAACGAAATTCCAAAATTCTCATCGAATCTTTTTTTTTTTTTAAATTTATTTGAGACACAAACAGGATATTTATAAAACATTTTTGTGGGTTAAATATAATAAATTAAAATACAAATATAAATATCCCTAGACTAATGTGTCTGCAGTAATCACATTTGAATTTTTACAGAAGCAAACACATGAAAAACAATGCAAGTATTATTTATACATAACTTTAAACAAAAAAAACTAAATACAAAATTGAAATACATTATAAGTATACAATATTTATGAAGTATTTCCTGAGATGTAATAAAACAAACAAAATTTTTTTTTTTAATTTTTTTATTTAGGTGCACAAATCGTGGAGATATTTTTTGAAACATGTTACATTATTTAGAAAAATATCTATGAAAGTGTGTATTTTAACAAGATCATTGTATGATCGACATAGGATTAAAATATCCAGTATTATTAGTAAAAATTTCAGTCCAGAATATGTTTAGGTTTCTGGTAGATTTGGGCCTGGCGTATAACTTGATTTGGTTGACTAAGTTACTGTCTACACGATTATTCACAATTTTATATAGCATTAAGATCATTTATGTTTCGTCTTTTAACCAGACTTTCTAATTTGAAATGTCTAAGTCTTTGTTCGTACCCGTCTAGAAGATGATAGGCACCTGATCGGTAAGACAAAATCCGTGTAAATTTTCTTTGGACTGATTCGAGTCTAGATATCTGTGTAATATAATGTGGATTCCAGACTGTTGACCCGTACTCAAGAACACTTCGGATTAAGGAATTGAATAGAATTATTAGACTGTTAGAATTCTTAAACAGTTTGGTTGATCTTGCAATAAAACCAAGTAATTTATTTGATTTACACACAATGTATTCAATGTGTTGATTGAATGTTAGTTTGTTGTCAAATATAATACCTAAATCTTTTATTGATTCAACTGTTTCTAGATTGTGACCGCATATGCTGTATGAATACAGAGTTTTGTTGGTGTTCTTCGTGAAATTTATTTTAGTCTGGATATATCTGAAGTACGCATAGAAATTAAATATATCAAAAAATAATGTGTAAAACAATATGTAAATTTGTTAGATGCTAGAAAAAATGCAGGACCTGATAATATTCCACCTGTGCTAATTAAAGAATGTTTAAACGGCTTAGTTGTTCCTCTTTTTTAAATTTTTAACCAGTCACTAGAGACAGGCAGTTTCCCTGATGCATGGAAACACAGTTTTCTTACACCCATTTTTAAAAAATTGGACAAAACGGACGTAATAAATTATAGACCAATACGTATCCAATCATCGATACCCAAGCTTTTTGAAAAAATTGTCCTCCATAAAATATCCACAAACATAAAAAAAATTATAACTCCCTACCAACATGGCTTTTGTTCAAATAAATCTACACTGACCAATTTACTAATATACGAAAACTTCATATCTAAATCTTTAGCCAACAGGTGCCAGGTTAACTCAATATACACTGATTTTAGCAAGGCCTTTGACAAGGTGTGTCACAAAATACTAATCAATAAATTGGCGAAACTTGGAGTTTATGGTAGCTTATTAAATTGGTTTGTTAGTTATTTGTCCAAAAGAATTCTTAGTGTGAAAATAAATGGCACACAGTCTTACAAATTTATAGCAACAAGTGGAGTGCCGCAAGGCTCCCATTTAGGGCCCATTTTGTTTATTATATTTATAAATGATATTGTTGATATATTTACCGACATAAATGTGCTACTGTTTGCCGATGACATGAAACTATATAAAGAGATTAACCATATTAATGATTGTATTTTACTTCAAACTATCTTGATATATCTTTTTGAATGGTGCTCTATTAACAAACTAGCATTAAATATAAATAAATGTCAGTTCATTCATTTTGCCAAAATAAATAATCTTATTATTTTTCAGTATTCTTAAATGATGAAAATTTAAATTGTGTTAGTGAAATTATGGATCTAGGCATTATGTTCGACAGTAAACTCACCTGTGTATGTCGTATTAATAATATTATCAACAAAGCCCTAAAGACTCTTGGTTTTGTTTTGAGAGCTGCACAAGATTTCAATGATTTAGACACATTTATTATGTTATATAAAACCCTTGTCAGATGCCAACTTGAATATAACTCTACGTTATGGTCTCCCTTTTACAACATTCATTCAGACAACATTGAAAAGATTCAACGGAAGTTTCTAAGGTTTGTAAACTATAAATTGCATATTCCTATACTAATCATTGATTACAATTATCTCCTGAATAAAACGTCTCTATTGAAACTTTTAGAAAGAAGAATAAGCACAGATTAATACTATTACATAAAATACTGCATTACAAAATTTACTGTTCTGAATGACTTCAATTTATCAATATCCAAGTTCCCCAAAAATCACGTCGACATTTATTACCCTTCTACTTCAATAACACCAGGACACTTGCTTATCAAAATTCTGTTTCCGACACTTCACAGCCTCGGAAATAAAAATTCTAATCTAGGTGATATATTTCATCTTAAAACAAATCAGTATAAACGTTGAATATTCTCACTTTTATTCTTCTAGGCACAAATAGATTAACATAATTTCTTAATTTTTTTTTTTATTGAATATGAGAGTCCTTATCATTTTTACATAATACGTATTTTTATTTTATTATTTGAATTGTTGTTACACTGTTTTGTGTATTTTCTTTTCTCATTGTATGATATTTTCTTAATTGTTTGTTACTCAACTTATAAATTATAATGTAAAAGCCCACAGGGCGTGTAATAAATAAATAAATTATATCATCCTTAGGCTCATCGCATGTTACATCGCTGTTTTCACAATACATTACAAAATATTTAATTTCATCACTAGTTTCATCACGCGTTTCATCACTGTTTGTATCACAGTTTATAATTAACTAGCTGGGTTACCCGGCTTCGCTCAGGACAACATTCGAGAGTGTTCTGAAATATTTCACATTGATGTTCCCGATTCCCTATTCCCGAATTTTCCACAATTTTCCAGAATGTTCCGGGATGTTCTGGAACGTTGTGGAATGCTCTCAAATACTCTGACTGGGTGTCCGGCTTCGCTCAGGGAGTTGATGTGAGATTGAATTGACGTTCGAATCCACGACGGATCTTGCTGTATATACCCCATATGGGTAGCCCCATAAAAAAACTTCAAATGTTCCAGAATAATGTTCCAGATCATTCCACAACATTCAGGAGTGTTCTGGAATGTTCCACAATGATCTGGGATATTCCGGCATATTCCTAAATATATTTCAGAATGTAGTGTGTTGGAATACTCAAGAATACTCTGGAATGTTTTGAACTATTAGAAATTTCAAGGGGGCGAGACTTCCAGCCCTTATATCTTTAAATGCACGCCCTTCAGGTAAAACCGATAACTTTCTTCATGGATGTGGGATAGATGGCTATCACACAATATAACTCCCGTTATTATACCGGGACTCTTATAGTTTTAGCGGCATGCACATTGAACACTTTTTTAATAATGTATATTGAATATAAAGACTATCCAAACTTCTAGAACTTTCCAGAACCTTCTAGACTCGACGAAACCCTCCGCCACTCATTTCTGAAAACTTATAGAACTTTCTCCTTCCATAACATCCTAGAGCATTAGGGAGGCTTCCAAAACTATCTAGAACCTTCTAGACTCACCAACGCACTCCATCGCTCCTTTCAGGACTTTCTAGAGCTTTATCGAACCTTGTAGAACTTTTCGGAACCTTCTAGACACACCGACATACTCCGCCACTCCTATCAGAACTTTGTACATTTCTATCAAACCGTCTAGAATTTCCTACAGCTTTATGGAACCTTCTAGAATTTTTCGGGACCTTCTAGACACACCGACACACTCCTCCACTCCTATCAGAACTTTCTACTGCTTTACGGAACCTTCTAGAACTTTCTACAGTTTTATCGAAACTTCTAGAACTTTTCGGGAACTTCTAAACCCACTGACATATTCCACCATTCCTTTCAAAACTTTGTACAGCTTTATCGAACCTTCTAGAACTTTCCGGAACCTTCTCGACTCACCGACTTACTCCTTTCAAAACCTTTTCCAGCTTTATCGAAACTTCTAGAACTTCATACAACTTTGTGGAATCTTATAGAACTTTCCGGAAACTTCTCGACTCACCGACTTATTCCGCCACTCCTTTCAGAACCTTTTCCAGTTTTATCGAACCTTCTATAACTTTCTAGAAACTTCTAAACCCACTGACATATTCCATTATTCCTTTCAGAACTTTGTACAACTTTATCGAACCTTCTAGAACTTTCCGGAACCTTCTAGACTCACTGACTTACTCCGCCACTCCTTCCAGAACTTTGTACAACTTTATCGAACCTTCTACACACACCGACATACTCCTCCACTCCTTTCGGAAATTTCTACAGCCCTATGTAACTTTCTAGAACTCTCAACAGCTTTAGAAAACCTTCTTGAACTTTCCGGAACCTTTTAGACTCACCGACATACTCCTTCACTACTTCCAGAACTCTGTACAGCCCTATCGAACCTTCTAGAACTTTCTACAGCTTTATCAAACATTCTAGAAGTTTCCGGAATCTTTTAAACTCACCGACTTACTCCGCCACTCCTTCTAGTACTTTGTACAACTTTATCGAACCTTCTAGAACTTCCTACATCTTTGTGTAATCTTCAAGAATTTTCCGGAACCTTCTACACACACTGACACACTCCTCCACTCCTTTCAGAAATTTCTACACCCTTATGGAACTTTCTAGAACTTTCAACAGCTTAAGAAAACCTTCTTGAACATTCCGGAACCTTCTAGACACACCGACATACTCCGTCAGTCAGAAATGTGTACAGCCCTATCGAACCTTTTAGAACTTCCTACAGCTTTATGGAACCTGCTAGAATTTTCCGGGACCTTCTAGACACACCGACACACTCCTCCACTCCTTTCACAACTTTCTACAGCCTTATGGAACATTCTAGAACTTTCTACAGCTTTATCAAACCTTCTTGAACTTTCCGGAACCATCTAGACTCACCGACATACTCCGCCACTACTTCCTGAACTTTGTACAGCCCTATAGAACCTTTTAGAACTCCCACAGGTTTATGGAACCTTCTAGATACACCGACACACTCCTCCTTTCCTTTCTGAACTTTGTGTAGCTCTATCGAACCTTCTAGAACTTGCGGAATCTTCTAGACTCACCGTCATTTATTTCTGAAAGCTTCTAGAACTTTACCCAGTCACAATTTTCTAAGCATTTGTGAACCATCAGATCCTTCTAGACTCACCGACTTACTCCGCCACTCCTTTCAGAACTTTGTACGCCTTTATCGAACCTTCTAGAACTTCCTACAGCTTTGTGGAATCTTCTAGAATTTTCCTGAACCTTCCAGACACTCCGACACACTCCTCCACGCCTTTTAGAACTTTCTACAGTCTTATGGACCTTCTAGAACTTTCTTCAGCTTTATCGAACCTTCTAGAACTTTCCGGAACCTTCTTGACCCACCGACATATTCCGCCACTCCTTTCAGAACTTTGTACAGCTTTATCGAACCTTCTAGAATTTCCGGAATCTTCTAGACTCACCGCTATTATTTCTGAAAGCTTCTAGAACTTTCTCTTACCACAATTTTCTAAAGCATCCGTGAACTGTCAGAACCTTCTAAACTCACCGACATACTCCGCCACACCTTCCAGAACTTTCTACAGCTTTATCGAACCTTCTAGAACTTTCCGGAACCATTTAGACTTACCGACTTACTCCGCCACTCCTTCAGAACTTTGTACAGCCCTATCGAACCTTCTAGGACTTCCTACAGCTTTATGGAACCTTCTTGAATTTTCCGGAACCTTCTAGACACACCGACTCACTCCTCCACTCCTTTCAAAACCTTCTACAGCTTTATCGTATCTTCTTGAACTTTCCGGAACCTTCTAGACTCGCTGACATACTTTTCCATTTCTTTCAGAACATTCCAGAGTCTTATCGAATTATCTAGAAGTTTCCGGAATCTTCCAGACTCTTCTTGAAGTTTTTAGAGTCTTCTTAGAATTTTCAGCCCTTATATCTTCAAAAGCAAGCCCTTTAGGTAAAAACGAATACCCTTATTCCCTAGGGGGGGTAGAGATCTACCATACCATATAACTCGCTTAATCGTACCGGCACTCGTTTCTGAGTTTTTGCGTTCCGCACGTTTTTTTGGATTTTCTTTTATAATATATATTGATTATTTCATCATAAGCTTCATCGCGTGTTTCATCACTGTTTTCGTAATAATTTACAACATATTTTATTTCATCACTTGTTTCATCGCATGTTTCATCACAATTATTATCACAGTTCATAATGAATTATTTCATCATTAGCTTCATCGCACGTTTCATCACTGTTTTCATCAGAGATTACAACATTTTTTTTTTTTTTTTTTTTTTTTATTTATTTCACGATTTTTTTTGTTGTTTACATATTTCAAATGGTTACATAATATGGTAGGTTATAAAATATTTAACATTTTATTCTACTACTCCATAAGTTGAGCTCTAGGAGCTCGTGTTTATGGGAGGAGTATTTACATGCAAATAAAAATAATGATGTTCAAATGAGTGTAAACAATTATCAATTAAGAAAAAAATATAGTTAATGAAGGACAATAACAATACATTTTTTTTTTTAAATATTAATTTCATTTCATCACTTGTTTCATCACATGTTAAATCACTATTTTTATCACAGTCTATATTTAATTATTTCATCATAAGCTTCATCGCACGTTACATCACTGTTTCATCAGAGATTACTACATATTTTAATTCATCACTTGTTTCATCACATGTTTCATCACTGTTTTTATCATAGCTTTTGATGAATTATTTCATCATTAGCTTCATCGCATGTTTTGTCACTGTTGTCGTAATATATTATAACATTTTTAATTTCATCACTTGTTTCATCACATGTTTATAACTAATTATTTCATCATTAGCTTCATCGCACGTTACATCACTGATTTCATCAGAGATTTAAACATATTTTATTTTATCACTTGTTTCATCACATGTTTCATTACTGTTTTTATCACAGTGGAAAATGAATTATTTCATCATTTGCTTCATCGCATAATTTATCACTGTTTTCCTAATAGATTACAACATAATTTATTTCATCACTTGTTTCATCGCATGTTTCATCACTGTTTTCATCAATGTTTATAATATTTTACATCATCCTTAGGCTCATCGCACGTTACATCGCTGTTTTCACAATGCATAAAAAAATATTTTATTTCATCACTTGTTTCATCACATGTTTCATCACTGTTTATATCACAGTTTATATTTAATTATTTCATCAATAGCTTCATCGCATGTTACATCGCTGTTTTCACGATGCATAAAAAATAATATTATTATTCATCACTTGTTTCAGCACACGTTTCATCACTATTTTTTTCATAGTTTTTGATGAATTATTTCATCATAAGCATCATCGCACGTTACATCACTGTTTTCATCAGAGATTACAACATATTTTATTTCATCACTTGTTTCATCACATGTTTCATCACTGTTTTTATCACAGTTAATAATAAATTATTTCATCATAAGCTTCAATGCACGTTACATCACTGTTTTCTTCGGAGATTACAACATATTTTATGTCATCACATGTTTCATCACATGTTTCATCACTGTTTTTATCATAGTTTTTGATGAATTATTTCATCATAAGCTTCATCGCATGTTACATCGCTGTTTTCACGATGCATAACCTAATATTCTATTTCATCACTTGTTTCATCAAATGTTTCATAACTGTTTTTATCATAGTTTTTGATGAATTATTTCATCATAAGCTTCATCGCACGTTACATCACTGTTTTCATCAGAGATTACAACATTTTTTATTCCATCACTTTTATCATCACATGTTTCATCACTGTTTTTATCACAGTTTATATTGAATTATTTCATCATTAGCTTCATCGCATGTTTCATCACTGTTTTCACGATGCATAATATTTTGTTTCATCACTTGTTTCATCACACGTTTCATCACTGTTTTTATCACAGTTTATAATAAATTATTTCATCATAAGCTTCATCGCGTGTTTCATCACTGTTTTCGTAATAATTTACAACATATTTTATTTAATCACTTGTTTCATCGCATGTTTCATCACAATTATTATCACAGTTCATAATGAATTATTTCATCATTAGCTTCATCGCACGTTTCATCACTGTTTTCATCAGAGATTACAACATATTTCATTTCATCACTTGTTTCATCACATGTTAAATCACTGTTTTTATCACAGTCTATAATTAATTATTTCATCATAAGCTTCATCGCACGTTACATCACTGTTTTCATCAGAGATTACAACATATTTTAATTCATCACTTGTTTCATCACATGTTTTATCACTGTTTTTATCACAGTTTATAATAAATTATTTCATCATAAGCTTCAATGCACGTTACATCACTGTTTTCTTCGGATATTTCCACATATTTTATAATAATAATAATAATATTTGGCTAATTTATATAGCGCCGTTTTCGCGAAAAATCACCTCAAGGGCGCTGTAGAAATAAATACATAAAATTATAATATTACTGGCTTATAACTAAGATTTACAATTATAACTAGTGACTTACATCTAAGACTTATAGCTAGTGGCTTATGACTAAGACATATAAATGCTAACCTAAAACTGAACTCAATGACATACATGTTTACAATCATGACTTAAAGTTAGAGATTTATAACTAACATATAAGTATTTACATTTAAAAATACTTCTACACATCTTATACATGTCATACTTTCGCCAGAATCATACACAGCGCCAGAAGAAGAAGGAAGTTTTTACATAATATTACTTTTTAAGGACATGGATGCAAAATTATCGGATTTACGAAAACGTATGGATATCTTAATTAATTATTTAAATTAATTGCTGATCTTTACCGTATTAAGATGATTCACCGCACAACATTAAACAGATTGAGGTGTTAGATTATCACTGACAGTCTATTGGTAGGTAGATCAATAGCATTTTGACTTTTTCACGAATAGTTGTAGGGAATAGCAAATAAAGTAGTATATATTCGTGGATATAAACAATTATTAGAGTAGGTATAAATAAACAGAAATAAAAATTGCGAAATTTAAATCAATTTAAATCAAATGACGAATTTATGGAAATGAGTATTTGAAAAAGTGAGTTTTTAGTTTGGATCTAAAATTTGGATCTAAAATTCCGCTGTGTTGGTTATGCATCTCAATTCCATGGGAAGTTTATTCCAAGCCTCAGGGCCGGATACTCCAAAAGCACGATCACCAAAATTAGTGTTCGGATTTCGCTTGGGTTCTTTCAACCTTCCAATTGCAGACGATGTCGCTGATCTAAGAGATGACTGCCTTGGACCTATATTTTCCGGAATGCATAGTTCAGAGATATAGGGTGGAGCCATTTCATTGATAGCTTTAAACACCATCCAGCATAACTTATACTGGATCCTTTCAGGGCACTTCAACCAGTGAAGATTTCGGAGGTGTTCCGAAATGTGCCAAAACTTGGGTACCCCAGTGATTAGTCGTGCTGCCGCATTGAACACCGATTGTAATTTATCAGTTTGACATTTAGGAAGACTTGCATAGATACCATTGCAGTAATCAAGACGTGATACAATATATGAATTCACAAGAAGCTTAGTTGCTTCTGTTGAAAGGTTCCTACGAACTGATTTAAGTTGTCTTAAGTAGAAGAACCCAGTGCTAACGGTCCTATTCACCTGACTTTTCAATGAAAGGTCTGAATCCAGATAAACTCCCAGAAGTTTGACAGTTGTTTTCGCAATTACGTCATTGCCGGAAATAGCAATTGGTGAGTTGTCTATTAGATGTTGACGTCTATTTGTGGCTGCCCACAGAAATTCGGTCTTTGATGGATTGAGCTTCAGTTTGTTTGAGGACATCCAGAAACTAATTGCTTCTAGACACTCAACTGTGCGAATTTTAAGGCCGGTGATCTCATTTGGTGAGCAGTAAAAGTAGACTTGCTGATCGTCGGCATAACAGTGAGCAAGGAGACCAAATGACTCGATAATTCTTGCGACATCATTTGTGAAGAGGATGAAGAGAAGTGGACCCAAAACGGATCCCTGGGGTACCCCTGAAGAGAGTTTTGTGAAGTTAGATTGTTTATTTCCCACCTTCACTGCTTGTGAGCGATTCGATAGATAGGATTGTAGCCAATTTTTACGTTAGAATGCAAACCAAATGTTACCTCTAGTCTCTTAATGAGAAAGTCGTGGTCAATGGTGTCAAATGCGGCGCTCATATCTAAAAGTGAGAGAAGTGCTAACTTACCTGACTCTATTGCAAGGGTAATATGTCTGACAGGACACGAAGTAACCCGGTTTCTGTTGAGTGGAATCTTCTGTAAGCGGATTGATTATCGGTAATTAATTTATTTAGGTTTAAGTGGGAGGTTATTTGGGAAGCAGCAATTTTTTCGAGTAGTTTTGCTACGAAAGGCAGATTTGACACAGGTTTATAATTACCCAAGTTGTCGGCATCAAGCTGTGGTTTTTTTATAATTGGGGTAACTACTGCATACTTAAGTGCTTCCGGAAAGTCACCTGTGCTTAGGGACTTATGAAACACGTGAACCAGGTAGGGGGCCAACACGTTGCAACATTTCTTGAGAAGCCACGTTGGGATAGGGTCTAAAACACATTGTTTATTTGGCGAACTTAGAATTAACTTTCCTACTTCTTCTAGCGTTGTAGGTTTGAAGGATGACAGTGTTCCTTTGGAATTGGCTGTAATTATTGGCGGGGGGGCAGAAGATGTGGAGGCGCGAATGGATTCTATTTTTTCACAGAAAAACTTAGAGAAGGCCTGCGGAGTAATGTCTGTAGAGGTTTGCACGGTGTTATTAGCGATGATAATTTTAACGGAGTTCCAGAGACATCGCGGATTTTTCCGCTCAGAGTCAATTTTATTGATCCAGTATTCGGATCTCTTTGTGCTTATTATTCTTCTGTACTCTGTCTGAGCATTAATCCACACGTCTCGTGGAGTAACGTCGGGGCTTCTTCGGTATGACCTCTCTAGTTTCCGCATTAGCCTCTTCTGACTCCGACACTCTTCATCGAACCAGCCATCATATTTTCGGACTTTCCGCGTTTTCGAGGTGGTTGGAGCATATTTACTTAGCAAACTTGAAAGAATTTTATTATACTCCTCGATGAGTTTTGTCGGCGTCTTAGTTTCCCAGCTGCTTTCTATGCACAAGGAAGACTTTTTAAGTTCTTCAAGGAAACTATTGAAATCAAATTTACGCCATTCCCTCGATACTATTGTTCTATATGGCACTTTAGGTGGGTTAAATTCAATTTCCGTGCGAATAAGACGATGGTCTGACAAATCTATGTCAAGAACATTTGCTATCAATGATGGGCCATTACACCTGGATACAAAAATATCTAAGGTTCCACCAGCATCATGAGTTGGCACATCGACCCATTGACGGAGTCCAAAGCTATCCAATATGTCAATGAATTTAACAGCATTGGGTGACGTCTCGCGCTCAAGATGAATATTTATGTCACCTGTAATGATGAGAGTTTCAGAAAGTCCCAGTACCCATTCCAAAAAACTCGAAAGCTCCCTAAAAAAGTCTATACAAATCGGTTTCGAACCGGGTCGGTACAGTGTTATCAATATAAATGACGATCCAGCAGAAGAAACACGGCATCCGATATACTCAAACGTACTGAATGTACCGTTTGCCACCTTGGTAAGCCGCAGTCCTTGTCGGGCTATTATCACAACACCCCCGTGATTCACGTGCGATATGTTATGAGCATGTTCCGTAGCTCGGGGTCGAGCCTCCTCCAGAACAGCATATCCTAGAGCTTGAAGTCTCTTGATTGAATAAGACTCGCCATTTTCATGCCAGCTTTCTGTGACGGTTAGTATGTGGAGATTTTGTTCTCTGAAAATATCATCCACCTCCTCTATCTTGTTATTTAGGGATCTTGCATTCCAGGAACCTACTGCGAGTCGTCTACTTCTGAAATTGGCATGTCGTTCTAATTGTATAACATTCACGTTATGGCATTTTTCAGGAACACGAAGGTCTTCAGAAACTAGGCTGCTCCGTTCGTCGGTTGGTATGACCGCTTGAATACTCTGTTCTGCCAGAGAGATACTTTTATTACAATCAGTATTATTTTGAAAGTCTTTTTCCTGTCTGCGTAGATATTTTTTCTTGTGTTGACCACCCCGGCAACCACGATACCTAGTTTTAATGTTCGGGTCACGCACAAGGTTATACAAATTTATTTTTTCGACAACTAACGGGTCCAACAAAACAGATTCATTTTTAAAACTTAACAGTGTTGTCCGATTGTAGACAATAGTAGTATTTACACTATGCATCGCGTCACAGAAAAAAACATCGTAAATCACCGCACTAGAACTGAACACTTAGGTCTAGCTGAGTTGGGTCGGGTCCAGCCACGTGTAGAATGCACATGTGTTGATGATCGATGCACACTGACCATCCGATGCAACCGTACTGCATTTTACGAAACATTCAACGTAAGAATTTGAAAATAAAATATGCGTTATTTTATTAAAACTTAAAATAAGCTGCAAACTGCCGAACTAAAATTATTTTCAATTTGTACACTTAACTTAAAAACGGTAACTGTTATTTTAAGATATATTACAACGAAAAAAAATTAGGACTTCCCAATATTTTCAATAAAAGCTAAGAGCGATGAAAAAAGCAACCGGCAAGCTTCGGGAACGCCTTGCTAAAAAAAAAAAAAAAAAATGTCATCACTTGTCTCATCACATGTTTCATCACTGTTTTTATCATAGTTTTTGATGAAATATTTCATCATTAGCTTCATCGCATGTTACATCGCTGTTTTCACGAAGCATAACAAAATATTTTATTTCATCACTTGCTTCATCACATGTTTCATCACTGTTTTTGTCATAGTTTTTGATGAATTATTTCATCATTAGCTTCATCGCATGTTACATCGCTGTTTTCACGATGCGTAACAAAATATTTAATTTCAAAACTTGTTTCAACACATGTTTCATCACTGTTTTTATATCAGTTTACAATGAATTATATCATCAAAAGCTTCATCGCCCGTTACATCACTGTTATCGTAGAATATTACAACAAATTTAATTTCATCACTTGCTTCATAACATGTTTCATCACGGTTTTTATCACAGTTTATAATAAAATATTTCATCGTAAGCTTCATCACATGTTTCATCCATGTTTTTATAATAGTTTTTGATGAATTATATCATCATAAGCTTCATTGCACGTCACATCACTGTTTTTGTAGTACATTACAACATATTTTATTTCATCACTTGTTTCATCACGTGTTTCATCACTGTTTTTATAACAGTTTATAATAAATTATTTCATCATAGGCTTCATCGCACATTGCATCACTGTTTTGTTCGGAGATTACAACATATTTTATTTCATCACGTGTTTCATCACATGTTTCATCACTGCTTTTATCATAGTTTTTGATGAATTATTTCATCATAAGCTTCATCGCACGTTACATCACTGATTTCATCAGAGATTTAAAAATATTTTATTTAATCACTTGTTTCATAACATGTCTCATCACTGTTTTTATCTCAGTTTATAATAAATTATATAATCATAAGCTTCATCGTACGTTACATCACTGTTTTCGTAGTACATTACAACATATTTTATTTCATCACTTGTTTCATCACACGTTTCATCACTGTTTTTATCACAGTTTATAATAAATTATATCATAATAAGGCTCTTCGCACCTTATATCACTGTTTTCTTCGGAGATTACAACATATTTTATTT
>OU862917.1:34626793-34861793 GCA_917880885.1 Limnephilus marmoratus
TTATTCATTCGGGGTAGGTACCTACTTATTTCGGTAGTATTGCAAATATGATGAAAAAAGCAAAGAGAAGAAAATGCGCAGGTACCTACCCGAATACGTAGATACACAATTAATTAGGTTTTAATGCAATGGTAAGGTTGTTTCGATGATACTGAATAATTCAACTTTTTTTAAAGTTAATTTTCACGTTCTTTATTGGTTCTACTCAAGTTCTGTTATTTTATCATTAAAGGTCAGTTACATTGCAAAACTAAAATAATTACAGAACTCGAACGGAACTATCTAGAACTGAAAATTTACTAGAAAAATTTAAAGAATTGTCAATTTTTTTTATTAATTATTATTTTTTTATTTTTAAGTGTGTTCTATTTAAACATTGTTAAATAAAAAAAAATAATAAAATATATATATATATATATATACATTACGCGTGTTCTAGGTAGGTACTTACTTGCGGGGACCTTTTTCATTTAAAAATCAAAACATGATATTGAATGAATTTATTTGTAGTGAAAATTATTTTATGCTCAACAGCATAATGGCGTCGTTTTGGTGAAATATTACAACAAAGTACCTACTTAGTACTTACACTTGCAAAATGAAATACAATACAACTACAATAGTGAGCTCCGGCATAATGAAATTTTGCACTGCTAAACCGTGCAACCGATTGTTATTGTTAATGGACTATTTGTGCGTAAATAAATTAATTATATACAGCGGGTACCCGGCATGCGTTGCGAGGCCACTTTATCTTCGGGGTCAACTAAACCGTAATGGTTCCCTACTAAGTCCCGGGAAACAACATTATAAAATTATGCACTTTATAAAATTATATACAACGGGTACCCGGCATGCGTTGCAAGGCCGCTTTAACCTCGGGGTCAATAAAACTGTAATGTTTCCATCCGAAGTCCTGGGAAACTACATTATAATGCAAGCGCCTGCACTTTATAACAGTATATACAACGGGTACCCGGCATGCGTTGCAAGGTCACTGTAACCTCGGGGTCAACTTAATTATAATGGTTCCATCCCAAGTACCGGGAAACTACATTATAATGCAAGCACCTGCACTATATAAAATTATATACAACGGGTACCCGGTATGCGTTGCAGGGCGACTTTAACCTAGGGGTCAACTTAACTGTAATGGTTTCATCCCGATTCCCGGGAAATAAAATTTTAATGCAAGCGCCTGCAATTTATAACATAATATACAACGGGTACACGGCATGCGTTGCAAGGTCACTGTAACCTCGGGGTCAACTTAACTGTAATGGTTCCATCCCAATTCCCGGGAAATAATATTTTAAAGCAAGTGCCTGCAATATATAACATGATATACAACGGTTACTCGGCATGCGTTGCAAGGTCACTGTAACCTCGGGATCAACTTAACTGTAATGGTTCCATTCCAATTCCTGGGAAATTACATTTTAATGCAAGCGCTGCACTACATAACATTATATACAACGGGTACCCGGCATGCGTTGCAAGGCCACTGTGAACTCAGGTTTCTTCATATATTTAATTTAACACACACTCCTCCTCGCTTCATCCACGTTCACACGTCAAATCGCATAGTGTCTTAACCCGTCAGTTGCTTCTGCAACGGGCAAAACCTAGTATAAAGTATTGTTCACTTTGGGAGAGCTCTTTTTCCGCGCACTTTTTCGTTGACGCAAAAACGACCAGTACGCCCTTTACGTTTCACCCACCTCAAGGTTCACTTTCGGTTCAAGCAAATTCAGTGCACCCTCAGTACTTTGATTTTGCGGAGTTTATTTTTGTCGACAAAATTAGCGCCTTATTCACAGAAAAACTGACGCGAATCAACGGCGAAAACTAGAACCAATAGTAAAATTATACTCAATTCGGCCAGGTTACATTTCCCGCCGACAGGTTCGCGTTTCCAAAAAAATGATGTCATTTTGGCCATCAGTTTCATCCTCAGTACTTTGATTTTGCGAGGTCAATTTTTTTCGACAAAATTAGCGCTTTATTCACAGAAAAACTGACGCGAATCAACGGCGAAAACTAGAACCAATAGTAAAATTACACTCAATTCGGCCAGGTTACATTTCCCGCCGACAGGTTCGCGTTTCCAAAAAAAAAGATGTCATTTTGGCCATCAGTTTCAAAGCAAATGAAAATGCTAGGAATATTGAGTCAGGTCAGGGATCTCAGACGTCAAATTTTTAGCCTAACAAAGCAGACTTTTCACGGTTTTCGGTAGTGGTTTTACGGTACGCGGCATTGCGGCCCCAAAACCGATCCCGGCTCGGATGTTTTTCAAAAATCTAACGCAGTAGAGAATTCCGCAACTTTAAATACCAAAATTACACGCCCATCCCATATAAAATAGTTCAGGAGATGCTGACAAAGTTCGACATTTTCCGAAAAAAAATCACCAAAACACGTGCTTACAGATTCCATTGGAAGTTTAATTTTTGCTGGCCAGTTCAAATTAACACGCTATTCATTCGGGGTAGGTACCTACTTATTTCGGTAGTATTGCAAATATGATGAAAAAAGCAAAGATTGCAGGAATTGAAGGAAATGCGCAGGTACCTACCTGAATGGGTACCTACACAACGAATTAGGTTTTAATACAATAAATACTACGGTAAGGTTGTTTCGATGATACAGAATAATTGAACTTTTTTTAAGTTAATTTTCACGTTCTGTGATGGTTCTACTCAAATTCTATTGTTTTATCATTACAGACCAGTTACATCACAAAACTGAAATAATTACAGAACTCGAACGGAACTTTATAGAACTGAAAATTTACTAGAAAAATTTAAAGAATTGTCAACTTTTTTTTATTAATTATTTTTTTTATTTTTAAGTGTGTTCTATTTGGACATTGTTAAATAAAAAAAATAATTACGCGTGTTTTAGGTAGGTACTTACTTCCAGGGACTTTTTTCATTTAAAAATCAAAACATGATATTGAATGAATTTATTTATAGTGAAAATTATTTTATGCTCAACAGCATAATGGCGTCGTTTTGGTGAAATATTACAACAAAGTACCTACTTAGTACTTACACTTGCAAAATGAAATACAATACAACTACAATAGTGAGCTCCGGCATAATGAAATTTTGCACTGCTAAACCGTGCAACCGATTGTTGTTGTTAATGGACTATTTGTGCGTAAATAAATTAATTATATACAGCGGGTACCCGGTATGCGTTGCGAGGCCACTTTAACTTCGGGGTCAACTAAACCGTAATGGTTCCCTACCAAGTCCCGGGAAACAACATTATAAAATTATGCACTTTATAAAATTATATATAACGGGTACCCGGCATGCGTTGCAAGGCCGCTTTAACCTCGGGGTCAATAAAACTGTAATGTTTCCATCCGAAGTCCTGGGAAACTACATTATAATGCAAGCGCCTGCACTATATAACAGTATATACAACGGGTACCCGGCATGCGTTGCAAGGTCACTGTAACCTCGGGGTCAACTTAATTATAATGGTTCCATCCCAAGTACCGGGAAACTACATTATAATGCAAGCACCTGCACTATATAAAATTATATACAACGAGTACCCGGTATGCGTTGCAAGGCGACTTTAACCTAGGGGTCAACTTTACTGTAATGGTTTCATCCCGATTCCCGGGAAATAAAATTTTATTGCAAGCGCCTGCAATTTATAACATAATATACAACGGGTACACGGCATGCGTTGCAAGGTCACTGTAACCTCGGGGTCAACTTAACTGTAATGGTTCCATCCCAATTCCCGGGAAATAATATTTTAAAGCAAGTGCCTGCAATATATAACATGATATACAACGGTTACTCGGCATGCGTTGCAAGGTCACTGTAACCTCGGGATCAACTTAACTGTAATGGTTCCATTCCAATTCCTGGGAAAATACATTTTAATGCAAGCGCTGCACTACATAACATTATATACAACGGGTACCCGGCATGCGTTGCAAGGCCACTGTGAACTCAGGTTTCTTCATATATTTAATTTAACACACACTCCTCCTCGCTTCATCCACGTTCACACGTCAAATCGCATAGTGTCTTAACCCGTCAGTTGCTTCTGCAACGGGCAAAACCTAGTATATATTAATGTTCACTTTGGGAAAGCTCTTTTTCCGCGCACTTTTTCGTTGACGCAAAAACGACCAGTACGCCCTTTACGTTTCACCCACCTCAAGGTTCACTTTCGGTTCAAGCAAATTCAGTGCACCCTCAGTACTTTGATTTTGCGAGGTCAATTTTTTTCGACAAAATTAGCGCTTTATTCACAGAAAAACCGACGCGAATCAACGGCGAAAACTAGAACCAATAGTAAAATTATACTCAATTCGGCCAGGTTACATTTCCCGTCGACAGGTTCGCGTTTCAAAAAAAATGATGTCATTTTTACCATCAGTTTCAATGCAAATGAAAATACTAGGAACGTTGAGTCAGGTCAGGAATCTTAGACGTCAAATTTTTAGCCTAACAAAACAGACTTTTCAGACTTTTCGGTAGCGGTTTTACGGTACGCGGCATTGCGGCCCGGAAACCGATCTCGGCTTGGATGTTTTTCAAAAATCTAATACAATACAGAATTCCGCAACTTTTAACACCAATATAACATGCCCATACCATGTAAAAAACTTCAGGAAAAGCTACCAAAATCCGAACTTTTCCAAAAAAAATCACCAAAACACGCGCCTAAAGATTCCATCGGAAGTATAATATTTTGCTGGCCAGTTGAAATTAAAAACACATTCATACAGGGTAGGTACCTACTTATTTCGGTAGTATTACGAATATGATAAAAAGCAAAGAGATTGCAGGAATTTTTTAAATGTGCAGGTACCTACCTGAATGGGTACCTACACAACGAATTAGGTTTTAATGCAATAAATACTAAGGTAAGGTTGTTTCGATGATATATTGAATAATTAAACTTTTTCTAAAGTTAATTTTCACGTTCTGTATCGGTTCTATTCAAGTTCTGTTTTTTTTTTTTTTTTTTTTATCTTTAAAGGCCAGTTGCATCACAAAACTGAAATAAATACAGAACTTTCTTGAACTGAAAATTGACAAGAAAAAATAAGAATTATCAATTTTTTTTTTTAAACAACCCAGCCTTATTATTTTTAAATGTTATTCTATTTGGATATTGTGAAATAACAAAAAAAAATATATTACGCTATTCTAGGTAGGTACTTACTTGCAGGGGCTTTTTTCTTTAAATATCAAATCATGATATTGAATAAAATTATTTGGGTTGAAAAGAAGTTTTTATTAAATTATTTTATGCTCAACAACATAATGGCGTCGTTTTGGTGAAATATTACAACAAAGTACCTACTTAGTACTTACAATACAACTACAATAGTGAGCTCTGCCAACATGAAATTATGCATTGCTAAACCGTTCATCCGATTGCGATGAAACTTTGGGGATTTGATGTGCGTATGCCGGCGATGGTTTCTATGTAAAATAGTGAGCTATGGCGTCATGAAATTATTAATTGCTAAACCGTTCATCCGATTGCGATGAAACTTTGGGGATTTGATGTGCGTATGCCGGCGATGGTTTCTATGTAAAATAGTGAGCTATGGCGTCATGAAATTATGAATTGCTAAACCGTTCATCCGATTGCGATGAAACTTTGGGGATTTGATGTGCGTATACCGGCGATGGTTTTTATGTAAAATAGTGAGCTATGGCGTCATTAAATTATGCATTGCTAAACCGTTCATTCGATTGCGATGAAACTTTGGGGATTTGATGTGCGTATGCCGGCGATGGTTCCCATGTAAAATAGTGAGCTATGGCGTCATGAAATTATGCATTGCTAAACCGTTCATCCGCTTGCGATGAAACGTTGGGGATTTGATGTATGCATGCTCGCGATGATTTTAAAATCCAAAAAAATTAAAATCAAAAAAAATTTTAAATCGAAAAAATTTTAAAATCAAAAAAATTTCAAAATCCAAAAAATTTTAAAATCGAAAAAATTTTAAAATCCAAAAAATTTTTAAATCCAAAAAATTTTAAAATCAAAAAAATTTAAAATCAAAAAAATTAAGTCCAAAAAATTCTAAAATCGAAAAAATTTAAAAATCCAAAAAATTTCAAAATCGAAAAAAATTTAAAAATCCAAAAATTTTAAAGTTCACAAAATTTTAAAATCCAAAAAATTTAAAATCCAAAAAATTTAAAAATGGAAAAAAATTTTAAAATTCAAAAAATTTAAAAATCCAAAAAATTTAAAAATCGAAAAAAATTTTAAAATCAAAAAATTTCAAAATCGAAAAAAATTTAAAAATCCAAAAAAATTTAAAAATCCGAAAATTTTTAAAATCCGAAAAATTTTAAATCCAAAAAATTTCAAAATCGAAAACTATTTTAATATCCAAAAAATTTTAAAATCCAAAACATTTTAAAATCGGAAAAAAATTTAAGATCTGTAAAATTTCAATATTATAAAAATTTCAAAAAAAAGTTATTAAAAAAATAACTTTTAGGCCAATACTGAACTCCTTGAACCAGTTGACAAAAGTGGCATTATAGTAGGTGTACCAAATTGAGCAGTCTACTGCCTGTGCCCTCTACGTAGCGCACACACCTCGCTTCCTCTACATTCAAACATCGTTTTTTTCTTCAAATATTTATTGAACACACACTCCTCGCTTTATCCACGTTCACACATCAAATCGCATAGTGCTTTAACCCGTCAGTTGCTTCTGCAACGGGCAAAACCTAGTATATATAGTATTGTTCACTTTGGGAAAGCTCTTTTTCCGCGCACTTTTTTGTTGACGCAAAAACGACCAGTACGCCCTTTGCGTTTCACCCACCTCAAGGTTCACTTTCGGTCGAAGCAAATTCAGACATGGAAGCTGGGAGTTTTTTTTTTTCGACAAAAAAAATATATACAGGGATTTATTCTCCGATACGAATCGGCGGCGAAAACTAGAAGCTCTACTCGAATCACTCGATTATATTTCCCGCCGACAGACGGCGTTTGAAAAAAAAAAAAGACGAAAAAACCCGCTAATTTTACAAAGGAAAATGCTATATAGGACTATTGACATAGGTCAGGATCTCAGATGTCAAATTTTTAGCCTAACAAAACGGAACTCTCGGCGGTTTCGGTCGTTGTTTTTCGGAAAACGACATTACCGCCGAAAAACCGATTCCGGGCTAGATGTTTTTTGAAAATACGATAGCCGGATAGATTCCGCAACTTTTAACACCAATAAAACATATGATTCTCATATAAAATACGTCAGGAGAAGCTGACAAAACTCGAAATTTTCCGAAAAAAAATCATCAAAATACGCGCTCACAGATTCCATCGGAAGTTTAAATATTTGCTGGCCAGTTCAAATTAACACGTTTTTCATTCGGGGTAGGTACCTACTTATTTCGGTAGTATTGCAAATATGATGAAAAAAGCTAAGATTGCCGGAATCTAAGGAAATGCGCAGGTACCTACCTGAATGGGTACCTACACAACGAATTAGGTTTTAATGCAATAAATACTAAGGTAAGGTTGTTTCGATGATACAGAATAATTGAACGTTTTTTAAGTTAATTTTCACGTTCTGTGATGGTTCTACTCAAATTCTATTGTTTTATCATTACAGACCAGTTACATCACAAAACTGAAATAATTACAGAACTCGAACGGAACTTTATAGAACTGAAAATTTACTAGAAAAATTTAAAGAATTGTAAATTTTTTTTATTAATTATTTTTTTTATTTTTAAGTGTGTTCTATTTGAACATTGTATATATATATACATTACGCGTGTTCTAGGTAGGTACTTACTTGCGGGGACTTTTTTCATTTAAAAATCAAAACATGATATTGAATGAATAATTTATTTGTAGTGAAAATTATTTTATGCTCAACAGCATAATGGCGTCGTTTTGGTGAAATATTACAACAAAGTACCTACTTAGTACTTACACTTGCAAAATGAAATACAATACAACTACAATAGTGAGCTCCGGCATAATGAAATTTTGCACTGCTAAACCGTGCAACCGATTGTTATTGTTAATGGACTATTTGTGCGTAAATAAATTAATTATATTCAGCGGGTACCCGGCATGCGTTGCGAGGCCACTTTAACTTCGGGGTCAACTAAACCGTAATGGTTCCCTACCAAGTCCCGGGAAACAACATTATAAAATTATGCACTTTATAAAATTATATACAACGGGTACCCGGCATGCGTTGCAAGGCCGCTTTAACCTCGGGGTCAATAAAACTGTAATGTTTCCATCCGAAGTCCTGGGAAACTACATTATAATGCAAGCGCCTGCACTATGTAACATTATATACTACGGGTACCCGGCATGCGTTGCAAGGCCACTTTAACCTCAGAGTCAACTAAACTCTAATGGTTCCATCCCAAGTCCCCGGAAACTACATTATAATGCAAGCGCCTGCACTATATAACATTATATACAACAGGTACCCGGCATGCGTTGCAAGGTCACTGTAACCTAGGGGTCAACTTTACTGTAATGGTTTCATCCCGATTCCCGGGAAATAAAATTTTAATGCAAGCGCCTGCAATTTATAACATAATATACAACGGGTACACGGCATGCGTTGCAAGGTCACTGTAACCTCGGGGTCAACTTAACTGTAATGGTTCCATCCCAATTCCCGGGAAATAACATTTTAAAGCAAGCGCCTGCACTATATAACATTATATACAACGGGTACCCGGTATGCGTTGCAAGGTCACTGTAACCTAGGGGTCAACTTTACTGTAATGGTTTCATCCCGATTCCCGGGAAATAAAATTTTAATGCAAGCGCCTGCAATTTATAACATAATATACAACGGTTACTCGGCATGCGTTGCAAGGTCACTGTAACCTCGGGGTCAACTTAACTGTAATGGTTCCATTCCAATTCCTGGGAAATTACATTTTAATGCAAGCGCTGCACTACATAACATTATATACAACGGGTACCCGGCATGCGTTGCAAGGTCACTGTAACCTCAGGTTTCTTCATATATTTAATTTAACACACACTCTTCCTCGCTTCATCCACGTTCACACGTCAAATCGCATAGTGTTTAAACCCGTCAGTTGCTTCTGCAACGGGCAAAACCTAGTATATATATTAATGTTTGGTTTGGGAAAGCTCTTTTTCCGCGCACTTTTTTGTTGACGCAAAAACGACCAGTACGCCCTTTACGTTTCACCCACCTCAAGGTTCACTTTCGGTTCAAGCAAATTCAGTGCACCCTCAGTACTTTGATTTTGCGGAGTTTATTTTTGTCGACAAAATTAGCGCCTTATTCACAGAAAAACTAACGCGAATCAACGGCGAAAACTAGAACCAATAGTAAAATCACACTCAATTCGGCCAGGTTACATTTCCCGCCGACAGGTTCGCGTTTCCAAAAAAAAGATGCCATTTTGGCTATCAGTTTCAATGCAAATGAAAATGCTAGGAATGTTGAGTCAGGTCAGGGTTCTCAGACGTCAAATTTTTAGCCTAACAAAACAGACTTTTCACGGTTTTCGGTAGTGGTTTTACGGTACGCGGCATTGCGGCCCCAAAATCGATCCCGGCCTGGATGTTTTTCAAAAATCTAATACAGTAGAGAATTCCGCAACTTTTAAAACCAAAATTGTATGCCCATCCCATATAAAATAGTTCAGGAGATGCTGACAAAATTCGACATTTTCCGAAAGAAAATCACCAAAACACGCGCTTAAAGATTCCATCGGAAGTATAATATTTTGATGGCCAGTTCAAATTAACACGTTATTCATTCGGGGTAGGTACCTACTTATTTCGGTAGTATTGCAAATATGATGAAAAAAGCAAAGAGAAGAAAATGCGCAGGTACCTACCCGAATACGTAGATACACAATTAATTAGGTTTTAATGCAATGGTAAGGTTGTTTCGATGATACTGAATAATTCAACTTTTTTTAAAGTTAATTTTCACGTTCTTTATTGGTTCTACTCAAGTTCTGTTATTTTATCATTAAAGGTCAGTTACATTGCAAAACTAAAATAATTACAGAACTCGAACGGAACTATCTAGAACTGAAAATTTACTAGAAACATTTAAAGAATTGTCAATTTTTTTTATTAATTATTATTTTTTTTATTTTTAAGTGTGTTCTATTTGAACATTGTTAAATAAAAAAAAATAATAAAATATATATATATATATATATACATTACGCGTGTTCTCGGTAGGTACTTACTTGCGGGGACTTTTTTCATTTAAAAATCAAAACATGATATTGAATGAATTTATTTGTAGTGAAAATTATTTTATGCTCAACAGCATAATGGCGTCGTTTTGGTGAAATATTACAACAAAGTACCTACTTAGTACTTACACTTGCAAAATGAAATACAATACAACTACAATATTGAGCTCCGGCATAATGAAATTTTGCACTGCTAAACCGTGCAACCGATTGTTATTGTTAATGGACTATTTGTGCGTAAATAAATTAATTATATACAGCGGGTACCCGGCATGCGTTGCGAGGCCACTTTAACTTCGGGGTCAACTAAACCGTAATGGTTCCCTACCAAGTCCCGGGAAACAACATTATAAAATTATGCACTTTATAAAATTATATACAACGGGTACCCGGCATGCGATACAAGGCCGCTTTAACCTCGGGGTCAATAAAACTGTAATGTTTCCATCCGAAGTCCTGGGAAACTACATTATAATGCAAGCGCCTGCACTATATAACAGTATATACAACGGGTACCCGGCATGCGTTGCAAGGTCACTGTAACCTCGGGGTCAACTTAATTATAATGGTTCCATCCCAAGTACCGGGAAACTACATTATAATGCAAGCAACTGCACTATATAAAATTATATACAACGAGTACCCGGTATGCGTTGCAAGGCGACTTTAACCTAGGAGTCAACTTTACTGTAATGGTTTCATCCCGATTCCCGGGAAATAAAATTTTATTGCAAGCGCCTGCAATTTATAACATAATATACAATGGGTACACGGCATGCGTTGCAAGGTCACTGTAACCTCGGGGTCAACTTAACTGTAATGGTTCCATCCCAATTCCCGGGAAATAATATTTTAAAGCAAGTGCCTGCAATATATAACATGATATACAACGGTTACTCGGCATGCGTTGCAAGGTCACTGCAACCTCGGGATCAACTTAACTGTAATGGTTCCATTCCAATTCCTGGGAAATTACATTTTAATGCAAGCGCTGCACTACATAACATTATATACAACGGGTACCCGGCATGCGTTGCAAGGCCACTGTGAACTCAGGTTTCTTCATATATTTAATTTAACACACACTCCTCCTCGCTTCATCCACGTTCACACGTCAAATCGCATAGTGTCTTAACCCGTCAGTTGCTTCTGCAACGGGCAAAACCTAGTATATATAATAATGGTTGGTTTGGGAAAGCTCTTTTTCCGCGCACTTTTTTGTTGACGCAAAAACGACCAGTACGCCTTTTACGTTTCACCCACCTCAAGGTTCACTTTCGGTTGAAGCAAATTCAGTGCACGTTTCAGTACTTTGATTTTGCGGAGTTTATTTTTGTCGACAAAATTAGCGCCTTATTTACAGAAAAACTGACGCGAATCAACGGCGAAAACTAGAACCAATAGTAAAATTACACTCAATTCGGCCAGGTTACATTTCCCACCGACAGGTTCGCGTTTCCAAAAAAAAAGATGTCATTTTGGCCATCAGTTTCAATGCAAATGAAAATGCTAGGAATATTGAGTCAGGTCAGGGATCTCAGACGTCAAATTTTTAGCCTAACAAAACAGACTTTTCACGGTTTTCGGTAGTGGTTTTACGGTACGCGGCATTGCGGCCCCAAAACCAATCCCGGCTCGGATGTTTTTCAAAAATCTAATACAGTAGAAAATTCCGCAACTTTTAATACCAAAAAAACATGCCCATCCCATATAAAAAAGTCCAGGAGATGCTGACAAAACTCGACATTTTCCGAAAAAAAATCATCAAAACACGCGCTTACAGATTCCATCGGAAGTTAAAATTTTGCTAGCCAGTTCAAATTAACACGTTATTCATTCGGGGTAGGTACCTACTTATTTCGGTAGTATTGCAAATATGATGAAAAAAGCAAAGATTGCAGGAATTGAAGGAAATGCGCAGGTACCTACCCGAATACGTAGATACACAATTAATTAGGTTTTAATGCAATACTAAGGTAAGGTTGTTTCGATGATACTGAATAATTCAACTTTTTTTTAAAGTTAATTTTCACGTTCTGTATTGGTTCTACTCAAGTTCTGTTATTTTATCATTAAAGGCCAGTTACATTACAAAACTGAAATAATTACAGAACTCGAACGGAACTATCTAGAACTGAAAATTTACTAGAAAAATTTGAAGAATTGACATTTTTTTCTTAAACAACCCAGCCTTATTATTTTATTTTATTTATTGGTGTGTTGATTATGAATGAAGCATGGTTCTATTGGATATTGTTAAATAAAAAAAATATATGTTTTGCGCGTGTTCTAGGTAGGTACTTACTTGCAGGGACTTTTTTCCTTTAAAAATCAAAACATGATATTGAATAAATTTATTTGTGCTGAAAAGAAGTTTTTATAAAATTATTTTATGCTCAACAACATAATGGCGTCGTTTTGGTGAAATATTACAACAAAGTACCTACTTAGTACTTACAATACAACTACAAATAGTGAGCGCTGGTATCATGAAATTATGCATTGCTAAACCGTTCATGCGATTGCGATGAAACTTTGGGGGAGCGGTCGACTACCTGTTTCCTTTGTAGGCGCTCATTCTTCGCTTCATCCGCATTCAGATATCGTTTTTTCTTCATATATTTAATTTAACACACACTCCTGCCCGCTTCGTCTTTTAGGGAAACGAAGGAGAGAAGAGTTCTGGGAAGGAAAAGGGTTTAAGGGGTGGGTAGGAATCTGGGCTTCAGTGCATCCCATGAACCCGGGCACCCCTGCTAAATCACTAAGCGTAGCGAATCACCTAGGGTGACCTATGGCAGAGGTGTTGGTTAAAAAAGAGGGGGGAGGAAAACCAGGGAGGGGGGAGGATAACCTGGGAAGGGGGAGGGGAACCCGGGAGGGGGTTTTGCGGGATGGAGGAAGGGGGGGGGGGGAGTAGAGTACGCTATGAAAGAATATTTTTTCTGTTCTTTTTTTTACTCGAATAAAACAAAATTTTAAAAGGATGAATACCAGGAGTGCAGAACTAAGCAAGGGAAAATATATTAAGAACATGTTTTTTATCAATTATTTCTGGCTTTTTGGGAAAGGTGAATTTGATCGCATATTCGAAGAATTCAAAGTTCCAACATTTAAAAACTTATTTATAAAAAATTCAATTGTACAAATTATAAAAGAAAAAGATAAATACGCATTCATAACTGAAAATCGTACTAGACTTAAACATGTATTTGTGTGCCCCAAATTAAACACTTCTTTTGCCCAACACCATTATACTCACCAAGGAAAATTATTTTTCAATAACCTACCAATAGAAATCAGAAGCATTAGGAACAAAGTTCAATTGTTGAACTCCATCAAAAAGTATTTTAGAGAATGTCACACTAAAAATCATACTTGTTTTTCTTCTTACTGAATACATATTATATGTTTGCATATTTTAGTTAACGGGTCTGATTGCCATGTGTCTGTATTAACTGCATCTACATATATATATATATATATATATTGAAATACATGACTATAGTAAATAGTGATTGTACTTATATGAAATGTTTTAACTGTATTAACTGCATTGTATTAACTGTACACGTGACTGTATTTGTACATAATATATGAAATGTCAACTCTTCTTCCATCCACAAGCTAAGGCTTTTAATGGAAGACCAGTAAAATTATAATATGTAGCAATTCTAAGATAAACAAATAATAAAAAAAAAAAAAATAATAATATGCATTTAATTTTTTTTTTACATGAGCTCCACACAGGAGGCCGTGGGGAAAATAATTTCCCTATGTCATCTTTGGGGATGCTGTGTGGAGGATTTTTTTTAGGAAAGGAAGGAGATGAGAGTTCTGGGAAGGAAAAGGGTTTAAGGGGTGGGTAGGAATCTGGGGTTCAGTGTGTCCTGGGCATCCGCCTTCAAGACCTAGACAGACCTCACCCCATGAACCCGGGCACCCCTACTAAATCACCAAACGTAGCGAACCACTTGGGGTGACCTATGGCAGAGGTGTTGGTTAACCAATAAAGGCCAACTTTGGGGATTTGTATTTCTCCATAACATTATATACAACGGGTACCCGGCATGCGTTGCAACATCACTGTAACCTCGGGGTCAACTTAACTGTAATGGTTCCATTCCAAGTTCCGGGAAACTGCATTATAATTCAAGCGCCTTGCAAACGCATGTACTGTATTATAACATTATATACAACGGGTACCCGGCATGCGTTGCAACATCACTGTAATCTCAAGGTCAACTTAACTGTAATGGTTCCATTCCAAGTTCCGGGAAACTACATTATAATGCCAGCGCCTTGCAAACGCCTGCAATATATTATAACATTATATACAAAGGGTACCCGACATGCGTTGCAAGATCACTGTAACCTCGGGGTCAACTTAACTGTAATGGTTCCATTCCAAGATCCTGGAAACTACATTATAATACAAGCGCCTTGCAAACGCCTGCTTTATATTATAACATTATATACAAAGGGTACCCGGCATGCGTTGCAACATCACTGTAACCTCGGGGTCAACTTAACGGTAATGGTTCCATTCCAAGTTCAGGGAAACTACATTATTATGCAAGCGCCTTTCAAATGCCTGCACTATATTATAACATTATAAACAAAGGGTACCCGGCATGCGTTGCAACATCACTGTAACCTCGGGGTCAACTTAACTGTAATGGTTCCATTCCAAGTTCAGGGAAACTACATTATTATTCAAGCGCCTTGCAAATGCCTGCACTATATTATAACATTATATACAACGGGTACCCGGCATGCGTTGCAAGGTCACTGTAACCTCAGGTTTCTTTATATATTTAATTTAACACACACTCCTCCTCGCTTCATCCACGTTCACACGTCAAATCGCATAGTGTTTAAACCCGTTAATTGCTTTTGCAATGGGCCCAGCTAGTATATATATATTAATGCACAGTTTTGGGGTAGGTCGGGAAAAACCTCACTTTTGATTTGAGGGGAAAAGCGACCACTCTGCCCCTCGGGTGGGTGAAACGACAAGGGTCATTTTATCTCGCGGCCGTTTGGTAAGGGTCAAAGCTCACTTTCGATTTGAGGGGAAAAGCGACCACTCTGCCCCTCGGGTGGGTGAAACCTCACGGGTCACTTTGGCTTGCGAAAATTTGGTAAAATTTGGCAAGCCAAATTGATCTCTAAGCTCATCCGATTTCAAAGGCCCCACGGTTCACTCTTCTTCGAAGCGAATTCATTGTATCTATCTCTTTTCAAATGCCCGCAAAAGTTGAGAAAGATGTAGCGAAAATCTCCCATACAAAACTGATTTCGCTAGGTACGCAGATTTTAAATGTCATCTTTCATTTTTCGTTTTCCCACCGGCCGACTGGCATACGCGATTTTGTCGAAAATATCACGCTTGGAAGCCAAAATTTAGTGAAATTCCGTCAACAAGAGTTTTTCAAAGGTCAATTGACCGTCATAATTATCACTTTTCTCAAAAACATCGTTGTAATATTCATTTGAAAACTGACGTGTGCAAAAAAACAACATAAAAGTCGAGTATTGAAACTAATGTTTAAAAAAAATGTATACTTTTAACGGAGCCACCTATCGGCAGAGTCGAGAAGCAAAGCTTTTCGTTAGAAAAAATCAAATTTCTATCAAAAATTTCAAATTAAAACGTTCGAAATTGGAGTAAGAAAATTATGCATCGTGTAGGCAGAATTCCACGGGCAGTTTCATTCTTTATTGTCGTTTTGAGGGTGATTAAAAAGAGACCGCTCGAAAAATTATAAATTTTTTTTTCTTTATTATTTCTGACTTTTGATTTTTTTTTTTTTTGTTACAGAAAATCGATTCGGACAGTCGCATTAAGATTTGGGAAGAGCAGATTCATATCTGAAATGAAGATGTGAATAATTTTTTAGTTTTTCAAACATTTCTCATAATAAAATATACATTTATTAATAAAAGAGCATGTGTGTCAATGAATTCAAAAGATTGATACATAAAAAATGTCAATTCCAAAAAAAAAGGGTTTAAAAAATATTTTTTTTAAAACGCAGAGTTAATTTAATTTTTTTTAAATTGTTTTTAAAAATAACTTCAATCCTGAACTACCTGCGATTTAGGAAATTTACCCGAAGCCCGCTGATTGGCTGGAACGTGATTGGCTGGGAACTCCAACCAATCAAAACGACATTAGGGGTGCCGTATTACTAGAGGCCCCCTGATTGGCTGACGGTATTTGGGCGTGGCGACGGCCATTATTAAATGTTTTATTTTTAATTTTTATTGGCTGAGCGTATTTGGGCGTGGCGACGGCCATTATTAAATGTTTTATTTTTCATTTTTATTGGCTGAGCGTATTTGGGCATGGCGACGGCCATTATAAAATGATTTTTTTTGTATTTAAGCTTGATGACGTTATATTGGTTGGATTACTGATTTGACGATGGCTTTTGCTTGAATTCAGGATTCATAATATTATTTTTTTAATGCGCTAAAATTCAGTTTCAAGATTTTTTTTTCGTAAATAATTAAAAAAAAATTATAGCGCAATTTTTGTGAAATATAAACATAGGAATTCTGTACTACGTTCTGGCATCATGAAATTATGCATGGCTAACCGTTCATCGTATTGCGATGAAACTTTTAGGATTTAATGTGAGCATGCCTGCAATGGTGTCTTTATATTTCAGCTCGGCAGATTTCAGCTGCTAGGCCCTGCGGGCGGCTTTATATGTAAGTATGTTTAAACGCTAAGATTTGCCAAACCATTCATCCGATTGCGATGAAACTTCAAGAATTTGATGTGTGCATGCCTGCAATGGTGTTTTTACACTTCAGCTTGGCAGGTTTCTGCTGCTAGGCCCTGTATGCGGCTTTATATATAATTATGTTAAAACGCTAAGCTTTGCCAAACCATTCATCCGATTGCGATGAAACTTTAAGGATTTGATGTGTGCATGCCTGTAATGGTGTTTTTATACTTCAGCTTGGCAGATTTCAGCTGCTAGGCCCTGCGGGCGGTTTTATATGTAAGTATGTTTAAACGCTAAGCTTTGCCAAACCATTCATCCGTTTGCGATGAAACTTTAAGGATTTGATGTGTGCATGCCTCCAATGATGTAAATATACTTCTGTTTGGCAGGTTTCTGCTGCTAGGCCCTGTGGGCGGCTTTATATATAATTATGTTTAAACGCTAAGATTTGCCAAACCATTCATCCGATTGCGATGAAACTTCAAGAATTTGATGTGTACATGCCTGCAATGGTGTCGTTATACTTCAGCTTGGCAGATTTCTGCTGCTAGGCCCTGCGGGCGGCTTTATATATGAATATGTTTAAACGCTAAGCTTTGCCAAACCATTCATCCGATTTCGATGAAACTTTAAGGATTTGTTGTGTGCATGCCTGCAATGGTGTCTTTATTCTTCAGCTTGGCAGATTTCAGCTGCTAGGCCCTGCGGGCGGCTTTATATGTAAGTATGTTTAAACGCTAAGCTTTGCCAAACCATTCATCCGATTGCGATGAAACTATGGAAAGTTGATGTGTGCAGGCCTCCAATGATGCATATATACTTCTCTTTGGCAGGTTTCTGCTGCTAGGCCCTGTGGGCGGCTTTATATATAATTATGTTTAAACGCTAAGATTTGCCAAACCATTCATCCGATTGTGATGAAACTTTAAGGATTTGATGTGTGCATGCCTGCAATGGTGTCTTTATACATCAGCTTGGCAGGTTTCTGCTGCTAGGCCCTGTGGGCGGCTTTATATATAATTATGTTTAAACGCTAAGCTTTGCCAAACCATTCATCCGATTGCGATGAAACTTTAAGGATTTGATGTGTGCATGCCTGCAATGGTGTTTTTATACTTCAGCTTGGCAGATTTCAGCTGCTAGGCCCTCCGGGCGGCTTTATATGTAAGTATGTTTAAACGCTAAGCTTTGCCAAACCATTCATCCGTTTGCGATGAAACTTTAAGGATTTGATGTGTGCATGCCTCCAATGATGTAAATATACTTCTGTTTGGCAGGTTTCTGCTGCTAGGCCCTGTGGGCGGCTTTATATATAATTATGTTTAAACGCTAAGATTTGCCAAACCATTCATCCGATTGCGATGAAACTTCAAGAATTTGATGTGTGCATGCCTGCAATGGTGTCGTTATACTTCAGCTTGGCAGATTTCTGCTGCTAGGCCCTGCGGGCGGCTTTATATATGAATATGTTTAAACGCTAAGCTTTGCCAAACCATTCATCCGATTTCGATGAAACTTTAAGGATTTGATGTGTGCATGCCTGCAATGGTGTCTTTATTCTTCAGCTTGGCAGATTTCAGCTGCTAGGCCCTGCGGGCGGCTTTATATGTAAGTATGTTTAAACGCTAAGCTTTGCCAAACCATTCATCCGATTGCGATGAAACTATGGAAAGTTGATATGTGCATGCCTCCAATGATGTATATATACTTCTCTTTGGCAGATTTCTGCTGCTAGGCCCTGCTGGCGGCTTTATATATTATTATGTTTAAACGCTAAGATTTGCCAAACCATTCATCCGATTGTGATGAAACTTTAAGGATTTGATGTGTGCATACCTGCAATGGTGTCTTTATACATCAGCTTGGCAGGTTTCTGCTGCTAGGCCCTGCGGGCGGCTTTATAAATAAGTATGTTTAAACGCTAAGATTTGCCAAACCATTCATCCGATTGCGATGAAACTTTAAGGATTTGATGTGTCCATGCCTGCAATGGTGTCTTTATACTTCAGCTTGGCAGATTTCATCTGCTAGGCCCTGCGGGCGGCTTTATGTATGGGTATGTTTAAACGCTAAGCTTTGCCAAACCATTCATCCGATTGCGATGAAACTTTGGTGATTTGATGTGTGCATGCCTGCAATGGTGTTTATATACTTCTGTTTGGCAGGTTTCTGCTGCTAGGCCCTGTGGGCGGCTTTATATATGAGTATGTTTAAACGCTAAACTTTGCCAAACCATTCAACCGATTGCAATGAAACTTTAAGAATTTGATGTGTGCATGCCTGCAATGGTGTTTTTATACTTCAGCTTGGCAGATTTCAGCTGCTAGGCCCTGCGGGCGGCTTTATATGTAAGTATGTTTAAACGCTAAGCTTTGCCAAACCATTCATCCGTTTGCGATGAAACTTTAAGGATTTGATGTGTGCATGCCTCCAATGATGTAAATATACTTCTGTTTGGCAGGTTTCTGCTACTAGGCCCTGCGGGCGGCTTTATAATTAAGTATGTTTAAACGCTAAGATTTGCCAAACCATTCATCCGATTGCGATGAAACTTTAAGGATTTGATGTGTGCATGCCTGCAATGGTGTCTTTATACTTCAGCTTGGCAGTTTTCTGCTGCTAGGCCCTGCGGGCGGCTTTATATGTAAGTATGTTTAAACGCTAAGCTTTGCCAAACCATTCATCCGTTTGCGATGAAACTTTAAGGATTTGATGTGTGCATGCCTCCAATGATGTAAATATACTTCTGTTCGGCAGGTTTCTGCTACTAGGCCCTGCGGGCGGCTTTATAATTAAGTATGTTTAAACGCTAAGATTTGCCAAACCATTCATCCGATTGCGATGAAACTTTAAGGAATTGATGTGTGCATGCCTGCAATGGTGTCTTTATACTTCAGCTTGGCAGTTTTCTGCTGCTAGGCCCTGCGGGCGGCTTTATATGTAAGTATGTTTAAACGCTAAGCTTTGCTAAACCATTCGTCTGATTGCGATGAAACTTTGGGGATTTAATGTGTGCATACCTGCGATGGAGTCTGAATACTTCTGTATGGCAAGTTTCTGCTGCTAGACCCTGCAGGCGGCTTTATATATAAGTATGTTTAACCGCTAAGCTTTGCTAAACCATTCATTCGATTGCGATGAAACTTTGGGGATTTGATTGCTGCATCCCTTCGATTCTTTCTGCATAAAATAGTGAGCTCGGGCATCATAAAATTACTCATTGCTAAACCGTTCATCCGATTGCGATGAAACTATGGAAAGTTGATGTGTGCAGGCCTCCAATGATGTATATATACTTCTCTTTGGCAGGTTTCTGCTGCTAGGCCCTGTGGGCGGCTTTATATATAATTATGTTTAAACGCTAAGATTTGCCAAACCATTCATCCGATTGTGATGAAACTTTAAGGATTTGATGTGTGCATGCCTGCAATGGTGTCTTTATACATCAGCTTGGCAGGTTTCTGCTGCTAGGCCCTGTGGGCGGCTTTATATATAAGTATGTTTAACCGCTAAGCTTTGCTAAACCATTCATTCGATTGCGATGAAACTTTGGGGATTTGATTGCTGCATCCCTTCGATTCTTTCTGCATAAAATAGTGAGCTCGGGCATCATAAAATTACTCATTGCTAAACCGTTCATCCGATTGGGATGAAACTTTTGGGATTAGAAGTGCACATCCCTTTGATTTGATGTGTGTATGCCCGCGATGGTTTTTGTATACAATAGTAAGCTCTGGCATCATAAGATTATGCATTGCTAAACCGTTCATCCGATTGCGATGAAATTTTGGGGATTTGATGTGCACATGCCGTCGATGGTTTCTGTATACAAAAGTGAGCTCTGGCATCATGAAATTATGCATTGCTAAACCTTTAACCGATTGCAATGAAAATTTGATAATAATCCGATTGATATTGATATTTAATTTAACACACACTCCTCCTCGCTTCATCCACGTTCACACGTCAAATCGCACAATTTTTTAACCCGTTAGTTGCTTCTGCAACGGGCAAAACCTAGTATATATATTAATGTTTGGTTTTGGGGTAGGTCGGGAAAAACCTCACTTTCGATTTGAGGGGAAAAGCGACCACTCTGCCCCTCGGGTGGGTGAAACGACAAGGGTCACTTTGGCTCGCGGCCGTTTGGTAAGGGTCAAAGCTCACTTTCGATTTGAGGGGAAAAGCGACCACTCTGCCCCTCGGGTGGGTGAAACCTCACGGGTCACTTTGGCTTGCGAAAATTTGGTAAAATTTGGCAAGCCAAATTGATCTCTAAGCTCATCCGATTTCAAAGGCCCCACGGTTCACTCTTCTTCGAAGCGAATTCATTGTATCTATCTCTTTTCAAATGCCCGGAAAAGTTGAGAAAGATGTATCGAAAATCTCCCATACAAAACTGTTTTTTGCTAGAAATTTATTCCAATTAATTAAACAGCGATCTGGAAAATATGGTAGAAAAATTGACATTTTAAAGGCCCTTTGCGGGGTGATAAAATACAACGAAAAAAAACATTTTGCGAGACATGTTTGTTAATAATCATAAATTATACAAGATTTAGAAACTTTTTAAACAAAAACATGTGTAGCTTCCCATTTAAAATGTTACACTATATCGCGTCAAAGATTTAAATTTTTCTGACATTTGCAGAAATCGATCTATCATCAACAATGCATAATTTTCCAGCCAGTTAATATATACTCGAGGTAGGTACTGGCGATTAAAATGTGAAGAATTTAAATGCAGAAAATGCAGCATTCATAAGCCTTTTTTGGCCTACAAAATTTAAAGAAAAAAACTGGCGGCAAAAACTAGAACTCTAATAAAATCACTCAATTCGGCTCGCTTACACTTCCCACCGACAGGTTCGCATTAAAAAACAAGAGATGTCTTTTTCCATTAGTTTCATAAAATGCTAGGAATATCGAATCAGGTCTGGATTAATCCATCTCTTTTCGCATGCTCGCGAATGCTGAGATAGGTATATGGTAGATTTTAAATGTCAGTTTATGCTAGCGAAACGGATCTCTCAGCGGTTTCGGTTGGGGAATACGGAATTGCGGCCCAGAAAACGATTTCAGCTTTGATATTTTTAAAAAATTTAATAGAGTAGAGGAATACGCATCTTTTGATAGCAATATTATATAAGCATCTCTTATAAAATATGTCAGTAGAAGCTGACAAACATCACACATTTCCTGAAAAATTCATGTCGAAAATGCGTTCTCAAATTATCCGAGAGTATTGAATTACTGGCCATATGAAAAAAATGCAATTTATAACGGTGCAGGTACCTACCGTTCTATTGAATCATTTGCAAATGTGCTAAAGAAAAGTAACCAAATACGTAATGTTGACGCAATTTTTATTGAGAAAACGCGTAGGTAGGTACCTACATATTATTTTTCCCGGTATGTTCGAGGTAAGTACCGGCTTATAAAGAATGTTCTTTCATTTAAATATTAAAAGGAATCACTCGGGATGGCCAATATATCAAGAAAATAAAGGCGCCATAGAATGTTATTTATTACAGGATAGGTAGGTACTTAATGCGTTCGTACTAAAATTGCCAGTTTGCGAATGTAAGTGCAGGGTGGTAAAAAAAAATACCGTTGGAAATATATTGATTAATTTTGTAATAATATTAATAATGTTTTCTAATTATTATTTTTTTTTAGAAAATGGAGTCGGGCCGTTGCGACAAATATTTGCACAGCGTATAATTTTTTTTTCAAAATGAGATACGTAGTTTTTTTTTTAATTTCAATACATTTTTCGTTCTGAATAACTATTTATTACGAAAATAGTATTGGCGTTGCTAAATTTGAAAGGTAGACACTTGATAGATAAGATTTTCAAAAAATAAAATCAAAGGGTCGATTTTAAAAAAAAAAAAAAATTTGTTCATCAGATTGTGTTTGTTAAAAATGAGTAAGGAAATATTGGCGGACCCTATCTTTTTTAGCTTTCAGCCAATCAGGAGAGAGATTGGAATTCTATTCCGATGGCCAATCAGAGTGGCCGCATAGGGATGTTAGTGTTTATTAATTCAATTGACAATATTCACTATGAGTAGGAACTTATTAACTTTAAAATTATGATATAAAATTAAAGGAAAAGTAATCAAAGATGGAATTTTGTAAAAATGCCTACGTGTATTGGAACTTTTATTCTGTACATTTAACTGAAATTAAATCATGCATATTGGTTGGTGCAATTATTTGTTTTGTAAAAATACGTAGGTAACTAGGAATACGGATATATTATGTGTGTTAGTAGGTACTAGGTATGAGAGAACTTTTATCTTATTTTCTGTCCAAATGAAATGCTAAAGTTTTTCTTTTACGCATCGGAAAAAAGCGTAGATTGCTTCATTAACATTCGGATATATTAAATTTTACAAATTTTTAATTACTCTTTTTTACAGATGTGTAGGTACCTACTCAGAATCTGAGTAGGCTACTGCACATAACGACTCAGAATCTTCTGATGATATTGCGTATGCTTTTTTTTTGTAAATATGTGATGAAATTACTAGAAGTTGAATGAGATAATTTTTTTAAAAATATTACATTTACATAGCGTTTTTTTGTATTTTGCATCTTTATGATAATCATTCAACGTGGAATTGGTATGGCCGCCCCGGGAACAATTCATTGGTTTCTATACACAATAGTGAGGTTTGGCATCATGAAAGTATGCATTGCTAAACTTTTTTTTACATTAGCTCCACACTGGAGGCACTGAGGAATACAATTTCCCTAGGGGCCTATGTCATCTTTGAGGATGCTGTGTGGAGGGTTTTTTAAGGAAAAAGAAGGAGAAGAAGATATGGGAAGGAAAATGGTATGAGGGGTGGGTAGGAATCTGGGGGTCAGTGTGGCCAGGAGTGACGAACGTATGAATCTATTCCTCACACTGCGGTGCAAGGCGAAGGGTTGAGAGAATCTGGCTGGAGAGGTCAAAAGCCTTCCAATAATTATGGTAACAAGGGAAAGAATAAGAGGGAGATATAAGTTAGTGACGTATTTTATATTGTTAATGGATTTTTTGTCCGTAAATAAATAAATTGTATACAGCGGGTACCCGGCATGCGTTGCACGGCCACTTTAACATCGGGGTCCATTAAACTGTAATGGTTCCATTCCAAATCTCGGAAAACAACATTATAATGCAAGCGCCTGTACTATAAACCATTATATACAACGGGTACCCGGCATGCGTTGCAAGGTCACTGTAACCTCGGGGTCAACTTAACTGTAATTGTTCCATCCCGATTCCCGGAAATAACATTTTTAAGCAAGTGCCTGCAATATATAACATGATATACTACGGTTACTCGGCATGCGTTGCAAGGTCACTGTAACCCCGGGGTCAACTTAACTGTAATGGTTCCATTCCCATTCCTGGGAAATTACATTTTAGTGCAATCGCTGCACTACATAACATTATATACAACGGGTACCCGGCATGCGTTGCAAGGTCACCGTAACTTCAGGTTTCTTCATATATTTAATTTTACACACACTCTTCCTCGCTTCATCCACGTTCACACGCAAATCGCATATTTTTTCAGTTAGTTGCATTTTTGCAACGGGCCCCGCTAGTATATATTAATGCTTGGTTTTGGGGTAGGTCGGGAAAAGCTCACTTTTTCGTCGACGCAAAAACGACCAGTACGCCCTTTGCGTTTCACCCACCTCAAGGTTCACTTTCGGTTGAAGCAAATTCCGAATGGAAACTGGGGGTAATTTTTTTCCGACAAAATGAAATATATACAGGGATTTATTCTCCGATACGAATCGGCGGCGAAAACTAGAAGCTCTACTCGAATCACCCGATTATATTTCCCGCCGACAGATGGCGTTTGAAAAAAAAAATTTTGGAAAAAACCCGCTAATTTCACAAAGGAAAATGCTATATAGGACTATTGACATAGGTCAGGATCTCAGATGTCAAATTTTTAGCCTAACAAAACGGAACTCTCGGCGGTTTCGGTCGTTGTTTTTCGGAAAACGACATTACCGCCGAAAAACCGATTCCGGGCTAGATGGTTTTTGAAAATACGATAGCCGGATAGATTCCGCAACTTTTAACACCAATATAACATGCCCATCCCATGTAAAAAAAGTCAGGAGATGCTGACAAAACTCGAAATTTTCCGAAAAATAATCATCAAAATACGCGCTCAAAGATTCCATCAGAAGTTTAAATATTGGTGGCCAGTTCAAATTAACACGCTATTCATTCGGGGTAGGTACCTACTTATTTCGGTAGTATTGCAAATATGATGAAAAAAGCAAATATTGCCGGAATCTAAGGAAACGCGCAGGTACCTACCTGAATGGGTACCTATACAACGAATTAGGTTTTAATGCAATAAATACTAAGGTAAGGTTGTTTCGATGATACTGAATAATTCAACTTTTTTTAAGTTAATTTTCACGTTCTGAGTTGCTTCTACTGAAATTCTGTTTTTTCTCAATATAGGCCAGTTACATCACAAAACTGAAATAATTACAGAACTCGAACGGAACTTTCTAGAACTGAAAATTTACTAGCAAAATTTTAAGAATTGACAATTTTTTTATATTAATTATATTTTTTTTTTATAAGTGTGTTCTATTTGGACATTGTTAAATAAAAAAAATAATTACGCGTGTTCTAGGTAGGTACTTACTTCCAGGGACTTTTTTCATTTAAAAATCAAAACATGATATTGAATGAATTTATTTATAGTGAAAATTATTTTATGCTCAACAGCATAATGGCGTCGTTTTGGTGAAATATTACAACAAAGTACCTACTTAGTACTTACACTTGCAAAATGAAATACAATACAACTACAATAGTGAGCTCCGGCATAATGAAATTTTGCACTGCTAAACCGTGCCACCGATTGTTATTGTTAATGGACTATTTGTGCGTAAATAAATTAATTATATACAGCGGGTACCCGGCATGCGTTGCGAGGCCACTTTAACTTCGGGGTCAACTAAACCGTAATGGTTCCCTACCAAGTCCCGGGAAACAACATTATAAAATTATGCACTTTATAAAATTATATACAACGGGTACCCGGCATGCGTTGCAAGGCCGCTTTAACCTCGGGGTCAATAAAACTGTAATGTTTCCATCCGAAGTCCTGGGAAACTACATTATAATGCAAGCGCCTGCACTATATAACAGTATATACAACGGGTACCCGGCATGCATTGCAAGGTCACTGTAACCTCGGGGTCAACTTAATTATAATGGTTCCATCCCAAGTACCGGGAAACTACATTATAATGCAAGCACCTGCACTATATAAAATTATATACAACGGGTACCCGGTATGCGTTGCAAGGCGACTTTAACCTAGGGGTCAACTTTACTGTAATGGTTTCATCCCGATTCCCGGGAAATAAAATATTAATGCAAGCGCCTGCAATTTATAACATAATATACAACGGGTACACGGCATGCGTTGCAAGGTCACTGTAACCTCGGGGTCAACTTAACTGTAATGGTTCCATCCCAATTGCCGGGAAATAATATTTTAAAGCAAGTGCCTGCAATATATAACATGATATACAACGGTTACTCGGCATGCGTTGCAAGATCACTGTAACCTCGGGATCAACTTAACTGTAATGGTTCCATTCCAATTCCTGGGAAATTACATTTTAATGCAAGCGCTGCACTACCTAACATTATATACAACGGGTACCCGGCATGCGTTGCAAGGCCACTGTGAACTCAGGTTTCTTCATATATTTAATTTAACACACACTCCTCCTCGCTTCATCCACGTTCACACGTCAAATCGCATAGTGTCTTAACCCGTCAGTTGCTTCTGCAACGGGCAAAACCTAGTATATATAGTATTGTTTGGTTTTGGGATAGGTCAGGGAAAAGCTCACTTTTGATTTGAGGGGAAAAACGACCATTTTGCCCCTCGGGTGGGTAAAACCTCACGGGTCACTTTAGCTTGAAGTCGTTTTGTAAAATTTGGCAAGCCAAATTGATCTCTAAGCTCATCCGATTTCAAAGGCCCCACGGTTCACTCTCCTTCGAAGCGAATTCATTGTATCTATCTCTTTTCAAATGCCTGCAAAAGTTGAGAAAGATGTATCGAAAATTTCCCATACAAAACTGATTTTTGCTAGAAATTTATTCCAATTAATTAAACGGCAATCTGCAAAATACCGAAGAAAAATTGACATTTTAAAGGCCCTTTGCGGGGTGGTAAATTACGATGAAAATAAACATTTTGCGAGAGATGTTTTTTAATAATCATAAATTATACAAGATTTAGAAACTTTTAAAATAAAAACATGTGTAGCTTCTCATTTAAAATGTTTCACAATGTCGCGTCAAACTTTGCAATTTTCTTTGACATTTGCGAAAAATTCAATAACATCCATAATGCACATGGTTTTCAGCCTGTTAAATCGGTAGATATTTTAAATCTTTATGTAATTTTTTCCAACCTTGCAATACTGAACATGGAACACCATCCAAAACCAGCGCAAGTTTTCAGCGAGGCCCTGACAGCGTTAGCTGACGTAATTTGTATGTAAAATGTTCTAAAACGGGCGCAGGTGTTCGATTTTCAGGCTGTGCTGGAGGTGGTTACGACAAAGTTTAACGGTTGTGTTGCCATATAAATAACATATTGTTTTAGAATATTTTGATGAACTAGGTAGGTACCCTGAAAATTACATAAACGGATAAATAATTATCCACGGGTATCACAGCTCACGAAATAAATTATAGCTCACGAACGACTGAACCAAAATGGATAATTCTTTTTGGGTTGGTTTTGTTATTGGTAGGGCAAGGTTTGTATAATACAACCGGTGAGCTCTGGAATTATAAAATTTGTTTAAAATGAATCGCCGAAATCTATATATGCGCATAGCTTCCGAGCGAATGCACCAAATTGGACAATTCTTTCTTTGTTGAGTTTGTTATTATTAGGACAAGGTCTGAATAAAATTACTGGTGAGCTCTGGCATAACGAAATTTGTTTAAAAATGATTCGCCGAAATGTAAGTACGCTCATAACTTCAGAACGACTGCACGTAAATGAATAATTCTTTTTTTGTTGCGTTCCTTATTGTTAGGACAAAGTGTGTATAAAACTACTGGTGAGCTCTGGCATTATCAAATTTGCAAAAAAATGAATCGTCGAAATGTATGTACGCGTATAACTTCCGAAAGACTGCACCAAATTGAATAATTCTTTTTTTGTTATGTTTGTTTATTGGCTGGTGAGCTTTGGCATTACGAAATTTGCGTAAAAATATTTCAATAGGTGGCACGCGAGATGTTTGAAAACTAAATGTAACGGCAATGAATCATTGAAGCGCAGGAGGGGAGGAAGAAAAAACTCCATACAGGAGACCCTGAGGAAAATAATTTCCCTCAGGGTCATGTCACATTTGGAGATGCTGGGTGGAGGGTTTTTTAAGGCAAAGAAGGAGATGAGAGTTCTGGGAAGGAAAAGGGTTTAAGGGGTGGGTAGGAATCTGGGGTTAAGTGTGTCCTGGTCATTCGCCTCCAAGACCTAGACAAACCTCACCCCAAGAACTCGGGCACCCCTACTAAATCACCAAACGAAGCGAACCACTTGGGGTGACCTACGGCATAGGTGTTGGTTATCCAATAAAGGTCAATTTTGGGGATTTGTATTTCTAAATAACATTATATACAACGGGTACCCGGCATGCGTTGCAAGATCACTGTAACCTCGGGGTCAACTTAACTGTAATGGTTCCATTCCAAGTTCCGGGAAACTACATTAAAATGCAAGCGCCTTGCAAACGCGTGCAATGTATTATAAAATTATATACAAAGGGTACCCGGCATGCGTTACAAGGTCACTGCAACCTCAGGTAGAACTCAGGATGAAATTATGCAGTGTTAAACTTTTTTTTTTACATTAGCTCCACACAGGAGGCTCCAAGGAAAACAATTTCCCTAGGGGCCTATGTCATCTTTGAGGATGCTGTGCGGAGGGTTTTAAAGGGAAAGGAAGGAGAAGAAGATATGGGAAGGAAAAGGGTATGAGGGGTGTTAAGGAATCTGGGGGTCAGTGTGGCCAGGAGTGACGGACGTGTGAATCTATTCCTCACACTGCGGTGCAAGGCGAAGGGTTGGGAAAATCTGGGTGGAGAGGTCAAAATCCTTCCTCAATCAGTCTCCTCCGGTCCAACCCGCTACGCAGTGGTAGGGCAAACGTATCCTCCACCAAGACCTAGACAAATACATTTTTTTCAAGACCTAGACAAATACATACAGTTTCTGAATACAATAATGATCTCTGGCATCACGAAATTACGCGAGTAAAGGCCCGTTCTGAATCCAAGGGGCCTATGTTATCTTTGAGGATGCTGTGCGGAGGGTTTTTCAAGGGAAAGGATGGAGAAGCAGATGTGGGAAGGAAAAAGGTATGAGGGGTCTTTAGGAATCTGGGGGACAGTGTGGCCAGGAGTGACGGACGTATGAATCTATTCCTCACACTGCGGTGCAAGCCGAAGGGTTGGGAGAATCTGGCTGGAGAGGTCAAAAGCCTTCCAATAATTATGGTAACAAGGGAAAGGATAAGAGGGAGATTAAAGGACTTTTTGTACGTAAATAAATAAATTATATACAGCGGGTACCCGGCATGCGTTGCAAGGCCACTTTAACCTCGGGGTCCATTAAACTGTAATGGTTCCATCCCAAATCTCGAAAAACAACATTATAATGCAAGCGCCTGTAATATATAACATTATAAACAACGGGTACCTGGCATGCGTTGCAAGGTCACTGTAACCTCGGGGTCAACTTAACTGTAATGGTTCCATCCCGATTCCCGGGATATAAAAATTTAATGCAAGTGCCTGCAATATATAACATGATATACAACGGTTATTTGGCATGCGTTGCAAGGTCACTGTAACCTCGGGGTCAACTTAACTGTAATGGTTCCATCCCAATTCCCGGGAAATAAAATTTTAATGCAAGCGCCTGCAATTTATAACATAATATACAACGGGTACCTGGCATGCGTTGCAAGGTCACTGTAACCTCGGGGTCAACTTAACTGTAATGGTTCCATTCCAATTCCTGGGAAATTACATTTTAAGGCAAGCGCTGCACTACATAACATTATATACAACGGGTACCCGGCATGCGTTGCAAGGTCACTGTGAACTCAGGTTTCTTCATATATTTAATTTAACACACACTCCTCCTCGCTTCATCCACGTTCACACGTCAAATCGCATAGTGTCTTAACCCGTGAGTTGCTTCTGCAACGGGCAAAACCAAGTATATATATTAATGTTTCGTTTGGTTTGGTCAGGAAAAGGTCACTTTTGATTTGAGGGGAAAAACGACCACTCTGCCCCTCGGGTGGGTGAAACAACAAGGGTCACTTTAGCTTGCGGCCGTTCGTGATGGGTCACAACTCACCTTCGATTTGAGGGGAAAAGCGACCACTTTGCCCCTCGGGTGGGTGAAACCTCACGGGTCACTTTGGCTCGCGGCCGTTTTGTAAAATTTGGCAAGCCAAATTGACCTCTCGGCTCAATGAGATTGGCACATCTGCAGATTCAATTTCCCTCGAAGTCGATTAAGGGAGTGTATCTCTTTTCAAATGCCCGCAAAAGTTGAGAAAGATATATCGAAAATCTCCCATACAAAACTGATTTCGCTAGGTACGCAGATTTTAAATGTCATCTTTCATTTTTCGTTTTCCCATCGGCCGACTGGCGTACGCGATTTCGTCGGAAATATCACGCTTGGAAGCCAAAATTTATTAAAATTACGTCAACAAGAGTTTTTCAAAGGTTAATTGACCGTCGTAATGATCACTTTTCACAAAAACATCGTTGTAATATTCGTTTCAAAACTGACATGTGCCAAAAAACCACGGAAAAGTCATATTTCGAAACTAATGTTTAAAAATAGGTACAATTTACACGGAGACGCCTATCGACAGAATCTAAAACTGCAGCTTTTCCTTGGAGAAATTCAAAAATGTGTCGAAATCTAAATTGGAACGTTCGCATATCCTAGCGCCAAAAAAATGCTGTTGTTAAACGACTTATGGAACAAGTTTCAAATTGATTGTATTCGTACGAGGGTGATTAATAATCTTTATTAAATTTTCTCGAATCTTGCAACACTAAGCATGGAACATTATTCAAAACCACCGCAAGTTTTCAGCGAGGCCCTGACAGCGTTAGCTGACGTAATTTGTATGTAAAATGTTCTAAAACGGGCGCAGGTGTTCGATTTTCAGGCTGTGCTTGAGGTGGTTGAGACAAAGTTTTACGGTTGTGTTGCCATATAATGAAATATTATTAACCATTTAAATACTAAGTAGGTACTTAACACAAAATTTAATAAAATCAAATAAAATGAGGTGCTTATCCAGATGACCAAATTCTTTTTCCTAAATAATAAAAATAAAATTAAAGCGCCATTTTTGTGAAAAAAAACCCTAGGTTTTGTAAAATAATGGATCCAGAGTATCAGGAGCGCAGAAATTGACCGAGATAATAATATATTGTTTTAGCTTCATTAAATTATACACGGTTAACCGTTCATCCCATTGCGACGAATCTTTGAGAATTTGATGATGGCATGTCTCCGATTGTGTCTACATACTTCTGTTTGGCAGATTTCTGCTGCTAGGCCCTGTCGGCGGCTTTATACATACGTATGTTTAACTATATGAAAAACTGTAAAATCGGTAGGTACCTGAGAAACTGATATATTATAAAATTATAAAAATAAAATTAAAGCGCCATTTTTGTGAAAAATTGCCTTGCAAATTCTGTATAAACGTTACAGGGTACCTACCAGGAGCGCAGAAATTGACTGAGGTATATTTAACTGTATGAAAAACTATAAAATCGTTAGGTACCTGAGAAACTGATATATTATAAATGAATCGCCGATATGCAAGTACGCCCATAACTTTCGAATGCATGCACCGAATTGGATAATTATTTTTGTTTTGTGTTTGTAATTGTTAGGATAAGGTTATTATTGATCTTCTGTTGAGCACTGGCATTATGAAATTTGTATAAAATGGTTGCCGAAATGTTTACACGCGCATAACTTTCGAACGAATGCATCGAATTGAATAATTGTTTTTTTGGTGGGTTCGTTACTGTTAGGACAAGGTTTTGCTTAAAAATACCGGTAAGCTCTGCCATAATGAAATTTGTATAAAAATGAATTGCCGAAATGTATATATGCGTATAACTTTCGAACGAATGCACCGAATCTGAAAATTCTTTTTTTATTGTTTTCGTTATTGATAGGACAAGGTTTCTATAAAACTACTGGTAAGCTCTGGCATTATGAAATTTGCATAAAAATCAATCGTTGAAATGTATGTACGCGTATTACTTCCGAAAGACTGCACAAAAATGAATAAATTTTTTTTTGTTATGTTTGTTTATTGGCTGGTGAGCTCTGGCATTACGGAATTTGCATAAAAATATTTCAATAGGTGGCACACGAGCTGTTTGAAAACTAAATGAAACGGCAATGAAATAATGAGCGCGGGAGGGGGGGAAAAAACTACGGAGGGGGGAGGGTAATCTGGGAAGGGGGAGGGGAACCCGGGAGGGGGTTTTGCGGGATGGAGGAAGGGGGGGGGGGGGGGGGGGGGTAGAGTACGCTATGAAAGAATATTTTTTCTGTTCTTTTTTTTACTCGAATAAAACAAAATTTTAAAAGGATAAATACCAGGAGTGCAGAACTAAGCAAGGGAAAATATATTAAGAACATGTTTTTTTCAATTGTTTCTGGCTTTTTGGGAAAGGTGAATTTATATGCATTTAATTATTTTTTTTTTACATGAGCTCCGCACAGGAGGCCGTGGGGAAAATAATTTCCCTCAGGTCCTATGTCATCTTTGGGGATGCTGTGTGGAGGATTTTTTTAAGGAAAGGAAGGAGATGAGAGTTCTGGGAAGGAAAAGGGTTTAAGGGGTGGGTAGGAATCTGGGGTTCAGTGTGTCCTGGACATCCGCCTCCAAGACTTAGACAGACTCACCCCATGAACCCGGGCACCCCTACTAAATCACCAAACGTAGCGAACCACTTGAGGTGACCTATGGCAGAGCTGTTGGTTATCCAATAAAGGACAACTTTGGGGATTTGTATTTCTACATTACATTATATACAACGGGTACCTGGCATGCGTTGCAACAACACTGTAACCTCGGGGTCAACTTAACTGTAATGGTTCCATTCCAAGTTCCGGGAAACTACATTATAATTCAAGCGCCTTGCAAACGCATGCACTGTATTATAACATTATATACAACGGGTACCCGGCATGCGTTGCAACATTACTGTAATCTCGGGGTCAACTTAACTGTAATGGTTCCATTCCAAGTTCCGGAAAACTACATTATAATGCAAGCGCCTTACAAACGCCTGCTTTATATTATAACATAATATACAAAGGGTACCCGGCATGCGTTGCAAGATCACTGTAACCTCGGGGTCAACTTAACTGTAATGGTTTCATTCCAAGTTCCATTAGACTACATTATAATGCAAGCGCCTTGCAAACGCCTGCACTTTATTATAACATTTTATACAACGGGTACCCGGCATGCGTTACAAGATCACTGTAACCTCGGGGTCAACATAACTGTAATGGTTCCATTCCAAGTTCAGGGAAACTACATATTATGCAAGCGCCTTGCAAATGCATGCACTATATTATAACATTATAAACAATGGGTACCCGGCATGCGTTGCAAGGTCACTGTAACCTCAGGTTTCTTCATATATTTAATTTAACACACACTCCTCCTCGCTTCATCCACGTTCACACGCAAATCGCATAATTTTTTAACCCGTTAGTTGCATTTTTGAAACGGGCCCCGCTAGTATATATTAATGCTCAGTTTTGGGGTAGGTCGGGAAAAGCTCACTTTCGATTTGAGGGGAAAAGCGACCACTCTGTCCCTCGGGTGGGTGAAACCTCACGGGTCACTTTGGCTCGCGGCAATTTTGTAAAATTTGGCACGCCAAATTGACCTCTAAGCTCAACCAATTTCAAACGCAAGAAGGTACACTCTCCTTCGAAGCGAATTCAGGGTTGCTATCTCTTTTCAAATGGCTGGAAAAGTTGAGAAAGATATATCGAAAATCTCCCATACAAAACTGATTTCTTGCTAGAAATTTATTCCAATTAATTAAACGGCGTTTTGTAAATAACGTCGAAAAATTGACATTTTAAAGGCCCTTTGCGGGGTGGTAAAATACGACGAAAAAAAACATTCTTCGAGACATGTTATTTAATAATCATAAATTATACAAGATTTAGAAACTTTTAAAACAAAAACATGTGTAGCTTCCCATTTAAAATGTTTCACAATATCGCGTCAAACTTTGCAATTATATCTGACATTTGCGAAAAATCCAACAACATCGAAAATGCACATCGTTCTCAGCCTGTTAAATCGGTAGATATTTGAAATGTTTATTTATTTTCTTCAACCTTGCAATACTGAACATGGAACACTATCCAAAACCACCTGAGGTTTTCAGTCAGGCCATGACACCGTTGGCTGATGTAATTTGTATGGGAAATGTTCTTAAACCAGCGCAGGTGTTCGATTTTCAGGCTTTGCTTGAGGTGGTTATGACAACTTTTATCGGTTGTCTTGCCATATAGATAAAATATTGTTTTAGAATATTTTGATGAACTAGGTAGGTACCCTGAAAATTACATAAACGGATAAATAATTATCCACGGGTATCATCTATAAATTATAGCTCATGAACGACTGGTCCAAATTGGATAATTCTTTTTGAGTTGGTTTCGTTATTGTTCGGGCAAGGTTTGTATAAGACGACTGATGAGCTCTGGAATAATAAAATTTGTTTAAAATGAATCGCCGAAATCTATAAATGCGCATAGCTTCCGAGCGAATGCACAAAATTGAATAATTCTTTCGTTGTTGTATGTGTTATTACTAGGACAAGTTTTGAATAAAATTACTGGTGAGCTCTGGCATAACGAAATTTGTTTAAAAATGATTCGCCGAAATGTAAGTACGCTCATAACTTCAGAACGACTGCACGCAATTGAATAATTCTTTTTTTGTTGCGTTCCTTATTGTTAGGACAAAGATTGTATACAACTAATGGTGAGCTCTGGCATTTTGAAATATGTTTAAAAATTAATCGATGAAATGTAAGAACGCGCATAACTTCGGAACGACTGCACCTAATTGGGTAATTATTTTTTTGTTGTTATCGTTATTGTAAGGACAAGTTTTGAATAAAAATACTGGTGAACTCTGGCATTATGAAATTTGCATAAAAATGAATCGTCGAAATTTATGTACGCGTATAACTTCCAGACTGCACCAAATTGAATAATTCTTTTTTTGATATGTTTGTTTATTGGCTGGTGAGCTTTGGCATTACGAAATATTTCAATAGGTGGCACGCGAGCTGTTTGAAAACTAAATGTAACGGCAATGAAAGGTGAATTTATATGCATTTAATTATTTTTTTACATGAGCTCAACACAGGAGACCCTGAGGAAAATAATTTCCCTCAGGGTCATGTCATCTTTGGAGATGCTGGGTGAAGGGTTTTTTAAGGCAAAGAAGGAGATGAGAGTTCTGGGAAGGAAAAGGGTTTAAGGGGTGGGTAGGGGTCTGGGGTTCAGTGTGTCCTGGTCATCCGCATCCAAGACCTAGACAAACCTCACCCCATGAACCCGGGCACCCCTACTAAATCACCAAACGTAGCGAACCACTTGGAGTGACCTACGGCATAGGTGTTGGTTATCCAATAAAGGTCAACTTTGGGGATTTGTATTTCTACATAACATTATAAACAACGGGTACCCGGCATGCGTTGCAACATCACTGTAACCTCGGGGTCAACTTAACTGTAATGGTTCCATTCCAAGTTCCGGGAAACTACATTAAAATGCAAGCGCCTTGCAAACGCATGCAATGTATTATAAAATTATATACAAAGGGTACCCGGCATGCGTTACAAGGTCACTGCAACCTCAGGTAGAACTCAGGATGAAATTATGCAGTGTTAAACTTTTTTTTTTACATTAGCCCCACACAGGAGGCTCCAAGGAAAACAATTTCCCTAGGGGCCTATGTCATCTTTGAGGATGCTGTGTGGAGGGTTTTTAAGGGAAAGGAAGGAGAAGAAGATATGGGAAGGAAAAGGGTATGAGGGGTGTTAAGCAATCTGGGGGTCAGTGTGGCCAGGAGTAACGGACTTATGAATCTATTCCTCACACTGCGGTGCATGGCAAAGGATTGGGAGAATCTGGCTGGAGAGGTCGAGATCCCCCCTCAATCAGTCTCCTCCGATCCAGTCTGCCACGCAGTGGATGGTCAAACGTATCCGCTTCCAAGACCTAGACACACCTCACCCCATGAACCCGGGCACCCCTACTAAATCACCAAACGTAGCGAACCACTTGGGGTGACCTACAGCAGAGGTGTTGGTTATCCAATAAAGGTCAATTTTGGGGATTTGTATTTCTACATAACATTATATAACACGGGTACCCGGCATGCGTTGCAAGATCACTGAAACCTTGGGGAGAACTCAGGATGAAATTATGCAGTGTTAAACTTTTTTTTACATTAGCTCCACACAGGAGACTCCAAGGAAAACAATTTCCCTAGGGGCTTATGTCATCTTTGAGGATGCTGAGAGGAGGGTTTTTAAGGGAAAGGAAGGAGAAGAAGATATGGGAAGGAAAAAGGTATGAGGGGTGTTAAGGAATCTGGGGGTCAGTGTGGCCAGGAGTGATGGACGCATGAATCTATTCCTCACACTGCGGTGCAAGGCGAAGGGTTGAGAGAATCTGGCTGGAGAGATAAAAAGCCTCCCTCAATCAGTCTCCTCCGATCCAGCCCGCCACGCAGTGGTTGGGCGAACGTATCCGCCACAAAGATCTAGACAAATACATACAGTTTCAGAATACAATAGTGAGCTTTGGCATCATGAAATTACACAAGAAAAGGCCCGTTCTAAATCCTAGGGGCCTGCGTAATCTTTGAGAATGCTGTGGGGTGGGTTTTTTAAGGGAAAGGAAGGAGAAGAAGATATAGGAAGGAAAAAGGTATGAGGGGTGTTTAGGAATCTGGGGGTCAGTGTGGCCAGGAGTGACGAACGTATGAATCTATTCCTCACACTGCGGTGCAAGGCGAAGGGTTGGGAGAATCTGGCTGGAGAGGTCAAAAGCCTTCTAATAATTATGGTAACAAGGGAAAGGATAAGAGGGAGATATAAGTTAGTGACGTATTTTATATTGTTAATGGACTTTTTGTCCGTAAATAAATAAATTATATACAGCGGGTACCCGGCATGCGTTGCAAGGTCACTGTAACCTCGGGGTCAACTTAACTGTAATTGTTCAATCCCAATTCCCGGAAAATAACATTTTAAAGCAAGTGCCTGCAATATATAATATGATATACAACGGTTACTCGGCATGCGTTGCAAGGTCACTGTAACCTCGGGGTCAACTTTACTGTAATGGTTCCATCCCGATTCCTGGGAAATATAATTTTAATGCAAGCGCCTGCAATTTATAACATAATATACAACGGGTACACGGCATGCGTTGCAAGGTCACTGTAACCTCGGGGTCAACTTAACTGTAATGGTTCCATTCCAATTCCTGGCAAATAACATTTTAATGCAAGCGCTGTACTACATAACATTATATACAACGGGTACCCGGCATGCGTTGCAAGGTCACTGTGAACTAAGGTTTCTTCATATATTTAATTTAACACACACTCCTCCTCGCTTCATCCACGTTCACACGTCAAATCGCATAATGTTTTAACCCATCAGTTGCTTCTGCAACGGGCAAAACCTAGTATATATATTAATGCTCAGTTTTGCGGTAGGTCGGGAAAAACTCACTTTTTCCGCTCACGCCATTGGTCAGGAAAAGGTCACTTTTGATTTGAGGGGAAAAACGACCACTCTGCCCCTCGGGTGGGTGAAACAACAAGGGTCACTTTAGCTTGCGGCCGTTCGTGATGGGTCAAGGGTCACTTTCGATTTGAGGGGAAAAGCGACCACTTTGCCCCTCGGGTGGGTGAAACCTCACGGGTCACTTTGGCTTGCGGCCGTTTTTAAAATTTGGCAAGCCAAATTGACTTTTCGGCTCATCGAGATTGGCACATCTGTAGATTCACTTTCCCTCAAGGCCGATTAAGGGAGTGTATCTCTTTTTAAATGCATGGAAAAGTTGAGAAAGATATAGCGAAAATCTCCCATACAAAACTGATTTCTGCTATGAATTTATTCCGATTAATTAAACGGCGATCTGCAAAATACCGAAGAAAAATTGACATTTTAAAGGCCCTTTTCGGGGTGGTAAATTACGACGAAAATAAACATTGTGCGACAGATGTTTTTTAATAATCATAAATTGTACAAGATTTAGAAACTTTTAAAATAAAAACATGTGTAGCTTCCCATTTAAAATGTTTCACAATATCGCGTCAAAGATTGAAATTTTTCTGACATTTGCGAAAAATTCTATAACATCCATAATGCACATGGTTTTCAGCCTGTAAAATCGGTAGATATTTTAAATATTTATTTAATTTTCCCCAAACTTGCAATACTGAGCATGGAATATTATCCAAAACAACCGCAAGTTTTCAGCGAGGCCCTGACCGCGTTAGCTGACGTAATTTGTATGGAAAATGTACTTAAACGTGCGAAGGTGTTCGATTTTCAGGCTTTGCTTGAGGTGGTTACGACAAAGTTTGACGGTGGTCTTGCCATTTAAATAAAATATTGTTTTAGAATATTTTGATGAACTAGGTAGGTACCCTGAAAATTACATAAACGGATTAATTATCCACGGTAATCATTTATAAATTATAACTAAAGAACGACTGGACCAAATTGAAAAATTCTTTTTGAATAGGTTTCGTTATTGTTAGGGCAAGGTTTGTATAAAACAACCGGTAAGCTCTGGAATTATAAAATTTGTTTAAAATGAATCGACGAAATCTATATATGCGCATAGCTTCCGAGCGAATGCACCAAATTGGATAAATCTTTCGTTGTTGTATTTGTTATTATTAGGGCAAGATTACTGGTGAGCTCTGGCAAAATGAAATTTGTTTAAAAATGATTCGCCGAAATGTAAGTACGCTCATAACTTCAAAACGACTGCACGTAATTGAATAATTCTTTTTTTCTTGCGTTCCTTATTGTTAGAACAAAGTTTGTATAAAACTACTGGTGAGTTCTGGCATTATGAAATTTGCATACAAATGAATCGTTGAAATGTATGTACGCGTATTACTTCCGAAAGACTGCACCAAATTGAATAATTCTTTTTTTGTTATGTTTGTTTATTGGCTTGTGAGCTTTGGCATTACGAAATTTGCGTAAAAATATTTCAATAGGTGGCACGCGAGCTGTTTGAAAACTAAATGTAACGGCAATGAATCATTAAAGCGCAGGAGGGGGGGAAGAAGAAAAAACTCCATACAGGAGACACTGAGGAAAATAATTTCCCTCAGGGTCATCTCATCTTTGGAGATGCTGGGTGGAGGGTTTTTTAAGGCAAAGAAGGAGATGAGAGTTCTGGGAAGGAAAAGGGTTTAAGGGGTGGGTAGGAATCTGGGGTTAAGTATGTCCTGGTCATTCGCCTCAAAGACCTAGACAAACCTCACCCCATGAACCCGGGCACCCCTACTAAATCACCAAACGAAGCGAACCACTTGGGGTGACCGACGGCATAGGTGTTGGTTATCCAATAAAGGTCAATTTTGGGGATTTGTATTTCTAAATAACATTATATACAACGGGTACCCGGCATGCGTTGCAAGATCACTGTAACCTCGGGGTCAACTTAACTGTAATGGTTCCATTCCAAGTTCCGGGAAACTACATTAAAATGCAAGCGCCTTGCAAACGCATGCAATGTATTATAAAATTATATACAAAGGGTACCCGGCATGCGTTACAAGGTCACTGCAACCTCAGGTAGAACTCAGGATGAAATTATGCAGTGTTGAACTTTTTTTTTTACATTAGCTCCACACAGGAGGCTCCAAGGAAAACAATTTCCCTAGGGGCCTATGTCATCTTTGAGGATGCTGTGCGGAGGGTTTTTAAGGGAAAGGAAGGAGAAGAAGATATGGGAAGGAAAAGGGTATGAGGGGTGTTGAGGAATCTGGGGGTCAGTGTGGCCAGGAGTGACGGACGTATGAATCTATTCCTCACACTGCGGTGCAAGGCGAAGGGTTAGGAAAATCTGGGTGGAGAGGTCAAAATCCTTCCTCAATCAGTCTCCTCTGATCCAACCCGCCACGCAAAGGTTGGGCAAACGTATCCTCCACCAAGACCTAGACAAATACATTTTTTTCAAGACCTAGACAAATACATACAGTTTCTGAATACAATAATGATCTCTGGCATCACGAAATTACGCGAGTAAAGGCCCGTTCTGAATCCTAGGGGCCTATGTCATCTTTGAGGATGCTAAGCGGAGGGTTTTTCAAGGGAAAGGATGGAGAAGAAGATGTGGGAAGGAAAAAGGTTTGAGGGGTGGGTAGGAATCTGGGGGTCAGTGTGGCCAGGAGTGACAGACGTATGAATCTATTCCTCACACTGCGGTGCAAGGCGAAGGGTTGAGAGAATCTGGCTGGAGAGATAAAAAGCCTCCCTCAACCAGTCTCTTCCGATCCAGCCCGCCAAGCAGTGGTTGGGCGAACGTATCCGCCACCAAGATCTAGACAAATACATACAGTTTCAGAATACAATAATGAGCTTTGTATCATGAAATTACACGAGAAAAGGCCCTTTCTGAATCCTAGGGGCCTGTGTCATCTTTGAGGATGCTGTGGGGTGGGTTTTTTAAGGGAAAGGAAGGAGAAGAAGATATGGGAAGGAAAAAGGTATAAGCGGTGTTTAGGAATCTGGGGTCAGTGTGGCCAGGAGTGACCAACGTATAAATCTATTCCTCACACTGCGGTGCAAGGCGAAGGGTTGGGAGAATCTGGCTGGAGAGGTCAAAAGCCTTCCAATAATTATGGTAACAAGGGAAAGGATAAGAGGGAGATTAATGGACCTTTTGTCCGTAAATAAATACATTTTATACAGCGGGTACCCGGCATGCGTTGCAAGGCCACTTTAACCTCGGGGTCCATTAAACTGTAATGGTTCCATTCCAAATCTCGGAAAACAACATTATATAGCAAGCGCCTGTACTATAACATTATATTCAACGGATACCTGGCATGCGTTGAAAAGTCACTGTAACCTCGGGGTCAACTTTACTGTAATGGTTCCATTTCAATTCCTGGGAAATAACTTTTTAAAGCAAGTGCCTGCAATATATAACATGATATACAACGGTTACTCGGCATGCGTTGCAAGGTCACTGTAACCCCGGGGTCAACTTAACTGTAATGGTTCCATTCCCATTCCTGGGAAATTACATTTTAGTGTAATCGCTGCACTACATAACATTATATACAGCGGGTACCCGGCATGCGTTGCAAGGTCACGGTAACCTCAGGTTTTCAGATGAGAGTTCTGGGAAGGAAAAATGTTTAAGGGGTGGGTAGGAATCTGGGGGTCAGTGTGTCCTGGGCATCCACCTCCAAGACCTAGACAGACCTAACCCCATGAACCCGGGCACCCCTACTAAATCACCAAACGTAGCGAACCACTTGAGGTGACCTATGGCAGAGGTGTTGGTTATCCAATAAAGGACAACTTTGGGGATTTGTATTTCTACATTACATTATATACAACGGGTACCCGGCATGCGTTGCAACATCACTGTAATCTCGGGGTCAACTTAACTGTAATGGTTCCATTCCAAGTTCCGGGAAACTACATTAAAATACAAGTGCCTTGCAAACGCCAGCTTTATATTATAAAATTATATACAAAGGGTACCCGGCATGCGTTGCAACATCACTGTAACCTCGGGGTCAACTTAACTGTAATGGTTCCATTCCAAGTCCAGGGAAACTACATTATTATGCAAGCGCCTTGCAAATGCCTGCACTATATTATAACATTATATACAACGGGTACCCGGCATGCGTTGCAAGGTCACTGTAACCTCGAATTGAACTTAACTGTTATGGTTCCATTCCAAGTTCCAATAAACTACATTATAATGCAAGCGCCTTGCAAACGCCTGCAATATATTATAACATTATATACAACGGGTACCCGGCATGCGTTGCAAGATCACTGTAACCTCGGGGTCAACTAAACTGTAATGGTTCTATTCCAAGTTCCGGGAAACTACATTATAATACAAACGCCTGCTTTATATTATAACATTATATACAAAGGGTACCCGGCATGCGTTGCAACATCACTGTAACCTCGGGGTCAATTTAACTGTAATGGTTCCATTCCAATTCCTGGGAAATTACATTTTAATGCAAGCGCTGCACTACATAACATTATATACAACGGGTACCCGGCATGCGTTGCAAGGTCACTGTGAGCTAAGGTTTCTTCATATATTTAATTTAACACACACTCCTCCTCGCTTCATCCACGTTCACACGTCAAATCGCATAGTGTCTTAACCCGTCAGTTGCTTCTGCAACGGGCAAAACCTAGTATATAGTATTGTTCACTTTGGGGAAAACTCACTCACTTTTTTGTCGGCGCAAAAATGACCAGTACGCCCTTTGCGTTTCACCAACCTCAAGGTTCACTTTCGGTCGAAGCAAATTCAGACAAGAAGCTGGGATCCTTTTTTTTTCGACAAAAAAAATATATACAGGGATTTATTCTCCGATACGAATCGGCGGCGAAAACTAGAAGCTCGACTCGAATCACTCGATTATATTTCCCGCCGACAGATGGCGTTTGAAAAAAAAAAATGACGAAAAAACCCGCTAATTTCACAAAGAAAAATGCTATATAGGACTATTGACATAGGTCAGGATCTCAGATGTCAAATTTTTAGCCTAACAAAACGGAACTCTCGGCGGTTTCGGTCGTTGGTTTATCTTTTCTATTGTTTTATCATTACAGACCAGTTACATCACAAAACTGAAATAATTACAGAACTCGAACGGAACTTTATAGAACTGAAAATTTACTAGAAAAATTTAAAGAATTGTCAATTTTTTTAATTAAATATTTTTTTTTATTTTTAAGTGTGTTCTATTTAAACATTGTATATATATATATACATTACGCGTGTTCTAGGTAGGTTCTTACTTGCGGGGACTTTTTTCATTTAAAAATCAAAACATGATATTGAATGAATTTATTTGTAGTGAAAATTATTTTATGCTCAACAGCATAATGGCGTCGTTTTGGTGAAATATTACAACAAAGTACCTACTTAGTACTTACACTTGCAAAATGAAATACAATACAACTACAATAGTGAGCTCCGGCATAATGAAATTTTGCACTGCTAAACCGTGCAACCGATTGTTATTGTTAATGGACTATTTGTGCGTAAATAAATTAATTATATACAGCGGGTACCCGGCATGCGTTGCGAGGCCACTTTAACTTCGGGGTCAACTAAACCGTAATGGTTCCCTACCAAGTCCCGGGAAACAACATTATAAAATTATATACAACGGGTACCCGGCATGCGTTGCAAGGCCGCTTTAACCTCGGGGTCAATGAAACTGTAATGTTTCCATCCGAAGTCCTGGGAAACTACATTATAATGCAAGCGCCTGCACTATGTAACATTATATTCTACGGGTACCCGGCATGCGTTGCAAGGTCACTTTAACCTCAGGGTCAACTAAACTCTAATGGTTCCATCCCAAGTCCCCGGAAACTACATTATAATGCAAGCGCCTGCACTATATAACATTATATACAACGGGTACCCGGCATGCGTTGCAAGGTCACTGTAACCTAGGGGTCAACTTTACTGTAATGGTTTCATCCCGATTCCCGGGAAATAAAATTTTAATGCAAGCGCCTGCAATTTATAACATAATATACAACGGGTACACGGCATGCGTTGCAAGGTCACTGTAACCTCGGGGTCAACTTAACTGTAATGGTTCCATCCCAATTCCCGCGAAATAACATTTTAAAGCAAGCGCCTGCACTATATAACATTATATACAACGGGTACCCGGTATGCGTTGCAAGGTCACTGTAACCTAGGGGTCAACTTTACTGTAATGGTTTCCTCCCGATTCCCGCGAAATAAAATTTTATTGCAAGCGCCTGCAATTTATAACATAATATACAACTGTTACTCGGCATGCGTTGCAAGGTCACTGTAACCTCGGGGTCAACTTAACTGTAATGGTTCCATTCCAATTCCTGGGAAATTACATTTTAATGCAAGCGCTGCAATACATAACATTATATACAACGGGTACCCGGCATGCGTTGCAAGGTCACTGTAACCTCAGGTTTCTTCATATATTTAATTTAACACACACTCTTCCTCGCTTCATCCACGTTCACACGTCAAATCGCATAGTGTTTAAACCCGTTAGTTGCTTCTGCAACGGGCAAAACCTATATATATAGTATTGTTTGGTTTTGGGGTAGGTCAGGAAAACTCACTTTTTTTTTTAGCCCTCCGGGTACAGGCGAAAATCGACCACTCTGCCTGTCCAGTTTCACCGACCGCAGAGGTCGATTTGGCCTAGCAAGGCGTGTGGACCGGGATTTCATACAAACGGCCGTTCCAAAAAAACGCGTTTTGGTGATCCGATAATCGACACTTTTCCCCCTCGATCCGCAAGACCTCACGGCATATTGTCGCTTAAAAAAAAAAAAGACGCTTACGCCCTTTCGATTTCCGTCGCCCGCCTCGACCCGCAGGCGATAATCGACCTCAGCTCCTCGAGTTTCACCGACCGCCCGAAATGGGGCACGGACGGCGTTCTCTGCGGGTCAGACCAGATTTCATATAAAAAAGATGACGCAGGGTCAACAGCGCTCCCAAACGGCGAAAACTACAATTAGATCTCTCACCGACGAAGAAATTCGACCTCAGTTATATTTCTTGCCGACAGGTTCACCCGTTAAAAAACGTCGAATCGTTTAGTAAAGAGATTTCCCATACAAAACTGATTTTTCTAGGGATTTATTCGAATTTTTTTAACGGCGTTTTCGAAAATAGCGGAGAAAAATTGACATTTTAAAGGCCCTTTGCGGGAACTTAGATTGCGGCAAAAACAAACATTTTGCACGAAATGTTTTTGATTAAATAGAAGGTATACAAGTTTAAGAAACTTTTAAAATAAAAACATGTGTAGCTTCCCGTTTAAAATGTTACACTATATTGCATCAAATATTGAAATTTTTCTGACATTTTCTGAAATCGATCTATCATCAACAATGCATAATTTTCCAGCCAGTTAATATAAACTCGAGGTAGGTACTGGCGTTAAAAATGTGAATGATTTAAATGCAGAAAATCGCGGTAGGTACCTACCGTTCTATTGAATTATTGCTAATTCGCTAAGTATTTATTGAGAAAACGCGTAAGTAGGTACCTACACCAACATTATTTTTCTCGGTATGTACTAGGTAGGTACCATCTTACGAGATTTTTTCCTTTAAATGTTAAATCGAAAATTAATGATATGAAATGAAAAAAATCATCCAAGATGGTAATTTTTGAAATATGTAGGAACACGGAGGTTGCTTCTGGATAACTACTGTTGGTATGAATGTTATTTTTAAATTAGTAAAGTTCATTTTCACGTAATGTGCGGTTTTTATTTATTCAATTATCTTCAAAACTTATAATATTTATTATTATTTATTTAAACTATTATTTCAAAACAGAAATAATTACGAAACTTGAATAGAATTTGAACAGAACTTTCACAGAACGTTAAAATTAACTTGAAAAATTGAAGATTTTTAAATAAATTTTTTGAAAAACCCAGCCTAAATATATTTCATATGTTTTTTTTACGTATGTGCAGGTACCTCTACATAGAATCTATGCAGGTACCTACATGCTCATAACAACTCAAAATCTGATGATATTGCTTATGATTTTTTTGTAAATGTATAATAAAATTGCTTGAAGTGGAATGGTATAATTTTTTTCAAAAATATTAAATTTACATACCGCTTTTTTTGTATTTTGTATTTTAATGATAATCATTCAACATGGAATTGGTATCGCCGCCCCGGGAACCATTCATTGGTTTCTATATACAATAGTGAGCTCTGGCATCATGAAATTATGCATTGCTAAACTTTTTTTTTACATTAACTCCACCCAGGAGGCACCGAGGAAAACAATTTCCCTAGAGGCCTATGTCATCTTTGAGGATGCTGTGTGGAGGGTTTTTTGAGGGAAAGAAAGGAGAAAAAGATATAAGAAGGAAAAGGGTATGAGGGGTGGGTAGGAATCTGGGGGTCAGTGTGGCCAGGAGTAACGGACGTATGAATCTATTCCTCACACTGCGGTGCGAGGCGAAGGGTTGGGAGAATCTGGCTGGAGAGATAAAAAGCCTCCCTCAATCAGTCTCCTCCGATCCAGCCCGCCATGCAGTGGTAGGTCAAACGTATCCGCCACCAAGACCTAGACAAACCTCATCCCATGAACCCGGGCACCCCTGCTAAGTCATCAAACGTAGCGAACCACTTAGGTGACCTTTGACAGCGGTGTTGGTTCATCCGATTGCGATGAGACTTTTGGAATTTGATGTGTGCATTCCCGCGATGGTTTCTGAATACAATAATGATCAATCGGGATACAATAATGAACCGGGCGACCGAAGTAGGTGCACATTTCTCGCTTTTTGAAAACTAAATGTACCGGGAATGAATAAATGAAGCGCGAGAGGGGGGGAGGAAAAAGCTCCACACAGGAGACCCTGAGGAAAATAATTTCCCTCACGGTCATGTCATCTTTGGAGATGCTGGATGGAAGGTTTTATAAGGCAAAGAAGGAGATGAGAGTTCTGAGAAGGAAAAGGGTTTAAGGGGTGGGTAGGAATCTGGGGTTCAGTGTGTCCTGGTCATCCGCCTCCAAGACCTAGACAAACCTCACCCCATAAATCCGGGCACCCCTACTAAATCACCAAACGTAGCGAACCACTTAGGGTGACCTACGGCATGAGTGTTGGTTATCCAATAAAGGTCATCTTTGGGGATTTTTATTTCTACATAACATTATATACAACGGTTACCCGGCATGCGTTGCAAGATCACTGTAACCTAGGGGTCAACTTAACTGTAACGGTTCCATTCCAAGTTCCGGGAAACTACATTATAATGCAAGCGCCTTGCAAACGTCTGCACTATATTATAACATTATATACAACGGGTTCCCGGCATGCGTTGCAAGGTCACTGTAACCTCGGGGTCAACATAACTGTAATGGTTCCATCCCCATTCCCGGGAAATAACATTTTAAAGCAAGTGCCTGCAATATATAAAATGATATACAACGGTTGCTCGGCATGCGTTGCAAGGTCACTGTAACCTCATGGTCAACTTAACTGTAATGGTTCTATTCAAATTCCTGGGAAATTACATTTTAATGCAAGCGCTGCACTACATAAAATTATAAACAACGGGTACCCGGCATGCGTTACAAAGTCACTGTAACCTCAGGTTTCTTCAAATATTTAATTTAACACACACTCCTCCTCGCTTCATCCACGTTCACACGTCAAATCGCATAGTGTTTTAACCCGTTAATTGCTTTTGCAATGGGCCCAGCTAGTATATATATATATAGTATTGTTTGGTTTTGGGGTAGGTCGGGAAAAGGTCACTTTTTCGTCGACGCAAAAACGACCAGTACGCCCTTTGCGTTTCACCCACCTCAAGGTTCACTTTCGGTTGAAGCAAATTCCGAATGGAAACTGGGGGTAATTTTTTTCCGACAAAGTGAAATATATACAGGGATTTATTCTCCAATACGAATCGGCGGCGAAAACTAGAAGCTCTACTCGAATCACTCGATTATATTTCCCGCCGACAGACGGCGTTTGAAAAAAAAAATTTAGGAAAAAACCCGCTAATTTCACAAAGGAAAATGCTATATAGGACTATTGACATAGGTCAGGATCTCAGATGTCAAATTTTTAGCCTAACAAAACGGAACTCTCGGCGGTTTCGGTCGTTGTTTTTCGGAAAACGACATTACCGCCGAAAAACCGATTCCGGGCTAGATGTTTTTTGAAAATACGATAGCCGGATAGATTCCGCAACTTTTAACACCAATAAAACATATGATTCTCATATAAAATACGTCAGGAGATGCTGACAAAACTCGAAATTTTCCGAAAAAAAATCATCAAAATACGCGCTCACAGATTCCATCGGAAGTTTAAATATTTGCTGGCCAGTCAAATTAACACGTTTTTCATTCGGGGTAGGTACCTACTTATTTCGGTAGTATTGCAAATATGATGAAAAAAGCTAAGATTGCCGGAATCTAAGGAAATGCGCAGGCACCTACCTGAATGGGTACCTACACAACGAATTAGGTTTTAATGCAATAAATACTAAGGTAAGGTTGTTTCGATGATACAGAATAATTGAACTTTTTTAAAGTTAATTTTCACGTTCTGTGATGGTTCTACTCAAATTCTATTGTTTTATCATTACAGACCAGTTACATCACAAAACTGAAATAATTACAGAACTCGAACGGAACTTTATAGAACTGAAAATTTACTAGAAAAATTTAAAGAATTGTCAATTTTTTTATTAATTATTTTTTTTATTTTTAAGTGTGTTCTATTTGAACATTGTATATATATATACATTACGCGTGTTCTAGGTAGGTACTTACTTGCGGGGACTTTTTTCATTTAAAAATCAAAACATGATATTGAATGAATTTATTTGTAGTGAAAATTATTTTATGCTCAACAGCATAATGGCGTCGTTTTGGTGAAATATTACAACAAAGTACCTACTTAGTACTTACACTTGCAAAATAAAATACAATACAACTACAATAGTGAGCTCCGGCATAATGAAATTTTGCACTGCTAAACCGTGCAACCGATTGTTATTGTTAATGGACTATTTGTGCGTAAATAAATTAATTATATACAGCGGGTACCCGGCATGCGTTGCGAGGCCACTTTAACTTCGGGGTCAACTAAACCGTAATGGTTCCCTACCAAGTCCCGGGAAACAACATTATAAAATTATGCACTTTATAAAATTATATACAACGGGTACCCGGCATGCGTTGCAAGGCCGCTTTAACCTCGGGGTCAATAAAACTGTAATGTTTCCACCCGAAGTCCTGGGAAACTACATTATAATGCAAGCGCCTGCACTATGTAACATTATATACTACGGGTACCCGGCATGCGTTGCAAAGCCACTTTAACCTCAGGGTCAACTAAACTCTAATGGTTCCATCCCAAGTCCCCGGAAACTACATTATGATGCAAGCGCCTGCACTATATAACATTATATACAACGGGTACCCGGCATGCGTTGCAAGGTCACTGTAACCTAGGGGTCAACTTTACTGTAATGGTTTCATCCCGATTCCCGGGAAATAAAATTTTAATGCAAGCGCCTGCAATTTATAACATAATCTACAACGGGTACACGGCATGCGTTGCAAGGTCACTGTAACCTCGGGGTCAACTTAACTGTAATGGTTCCATCCCAATTCCCGGGAAATAACATTTTAAAGCAAGCGCCTGCACTATATAACATTATATACAACGGGTACCCGGTATGCGTTGCAAGGTCACTGTAACCTAGGGGTCAACTTTACTGTAATGGTTTCATCCCGATTCCCGGGAAATAAAATTTTAATGCAAGCGCCTGCAATTTATAACATAATATACAACGGTTACTCGGCATGCGTTGCAAGGTCACTGTAACCTCGGGGTCAACTTAACTGTAATGGTTCCATTCCAATTCCTGGGAAATTACATTTTAATGCAAGCGCTGCACTACATAACATTATATACAACGGGTACCCGGCATGCGTTGCAAGGTCACTGTAACCTCAGGTTTCTTCATATATTTAATTTAACACACACTCTTCCTCGCTTCATCCACGTTCACACGTCAAATCGTATAGTGTTTAAACCCGTCAGTTGCTTCTGCAACGGGCAAAACCTAGTATATAGTATTGTTTGGTTTTGGGATAGGTCAGGAAAAGGTCACTTTTTTGTTGACGCAAAAACGACCAGTACGCCCTTTGCGTTTCACACACCTCAAGGTTCACTTTCGGTCGAAGCAAATTCAGACAAGGAAGCTGGAAGTTTTTTTTTTTCGACAAAAAAAATATATACAGGGATTTATTCTCCGATACGAATCGGCGGCGAAAACTAGAAGCTCTACTCGAATCACTCGATTCGGCTCGGTTGTATTTCCCGCCGACAGACGGCGTTTGAAAAAAAAAAATGACGAAAAAACCCGCTTATTTCACAAAGGAAAATGCTAGGACTATTGACATAGGTCAGGATCTCAAATGTCAAAGTTTTAGCCTAACAAAACGGAACTCTCGGCGGTTTGGGTCGTTGTTTTTCGGAAAACGTCATTGCCGCCGAAAAACCGATTCCGGGCTCTAGCCTTATCGTATTTTTTATAAACATCTATGTTTTTAAAAAATACGATAGCCGGAAGGATTCCGCAACTTTTGATAACAATAAAACATACGATTCTCATATAAAATACGTCAGGAGATGCTGACAAAACTCGAAATTTTCCGAAAAAAAATCATCAAAATACGCGCTCAAAGATTCCATCGGAAGTTTAAATATTGGTGGCCAGTTCAAATTAACACGCTATTCATTCGGGGTAGGTACCTACTTATTTCGGTAGTATTGCAAATATGATGAAAAAAGCTAAGATTGCCGGAATCTAAGGAAATGCGCAGGTACCTACCTGAATGGGTACCTACACAACGAATTAGGTTTTAATGCAATAAATACTAACGTAAGGTTGTTTCGATGATACAGAATAATTGAACTTTTTTTATGTTAATTTTCACGTTCTGTGATGGTTCTACTCAAATTCTATTGTTTTATCATTACAGACCAGTTACATCACAAAACTGAAATAATTACAGAACTCGAACGGAACTTTATAGAACTGAAAATTTACTAGAAAAATTTAAAGAATTGTCAATTTTTTTTATTAATTATTTTTTTTTATTTTTAGGTGTGTTCTATTTGAACATTGTATATATATATACATTACGCGTGTTCTAGGTAGGTACTTACTTGCGGGGACTTTTTTCATTTAAAAATCAAAACATGATATTGAATGAATTTATTTGTAGTGAAAATTATTTTATGCTCAACAGCATAATGGCGTCGCTTTGGTGAAATATTACAACAAAGTACCTACTTAGTACTTACACTTGCAAAATGAAATACAATACAACTACAATATCAATCATCCACTCGTGTCCACTCAATTTAGACAATCAGGAAACCACATCTAATATTAATTGTACGTGTTCGACCCTCAAATCATCAAAAATAGTTAAATATTTGGGAATAATCATAGACAACCAACTACGTTGGGAAGCTCACATCGGTGACACAGTAAAAAAACTTCGTAAACTCTGCCATATATTCTGCTCCCTTAGGTCTATCTTAGATTTACAGACTCTAAGAAGCGTATACTTTGCCCTTTTCCAATCCATAGCAATATACGGTATAGTGGGATGGGGTGGTTGTGCTGAATCCATTATTAGACCAATTATTTTAGTTCAAAAACTAATTCTGAGAATTATATTTAAATGTCAACCTACCCATCCGTCAAATGAACTCTTTGCAAAAATCAGGGTCTTAGATATTCGACAGCTATTTACTAAAACAAGCATTTGTTATATACGAAAAAATAATCTATTAATTGCTCCACAACATCAAGCACACACCCGCTTTTTATCAAACCTGGGTTGCGTGGTCCCAAAAACTAACACCTCATTCGCTCAACGACAATTCTGGTTCATCGCTCCTAAAATATATAATGCTCTGAGTACTGACATAAAGTCAAGTAATTCTAATTCTCTTTTTATAACACGTGTACAACATTGGATTTTTGAAAGGGGACGAACGCACTTTAAAGAATTCATGAGTTCTAACACTACATTTTAATTATTAATTTTTGCATTTCAAAATTTTAATTTCCATTTGTATTTCTATTTTACTTTAAAATGTTGTTATTTTTTTCTCTTAGTTTTTCACTAAATTTATATATGTTTTTTAATTTTGATTTATATAATTATATGTTTTAATTTATACAGAACACTTGAGTTCTTAACATTTAATTTTCATTATTAATTTTTGTATTTCAAAATTTGAATTTGAATTTTCATTTTTACTTTTCTTTAAAATATGGTCTTTTTTTTCTCTTTAGTTTTAAGTATTTCTTAATATTTTTTGAAATGTTAAAATATTAAATGTACGACTACCACAACACGGGCTTAGCCTAGTGTGGTAGCCAAAAAAAACCCAAATATCTGTTACTAATAAAAAATATATGAAATAAAAAAAAAAAAAAAAAAAAAAAAAAAAAAAAAAAAAAAAAAAATAGTGAGCTCCGGCATAATGAAATTTTGCACTGCTAAACCGTGCAACCGATTGTTATTGTTAATGGACTATTTGTGCGTAAATAAATTAATTATATACAGCGGGTACCCGGCATGCGTTGCGAGGCCACTTTAACTTCGGGGTCAACTAAACCGTAATGGTTCCCTACCAAGTCCCGGGAAACAACATTATAAAATTATGCACTTTATAAAATTATATACAACGGGTACCCGGCATGCGTTGCAAGGCCGCTTTAACCTCGGGGTCAATAAAACTGTAATGTTTCCATCCGAAGTCCTGGGAAACTACATTATAATGCAAGCGCCTGCACTATATAACAGTATATACAACGGGTACCTGGCATGCGTTGCAAGGTCACTGTAACCTCGGGGTCAACTTAATTATAATGGTTCCATCCCAAGTACCGGGAAACTACATTATAATGCAAGCACCTGCACTATATAAAATTATATACAACGGGTATCCGGTATGCGTTGCAAGGCGACTTTAACCTAGGGGTCAACTTTACTGTAATGGTTTCATCCCGATTCCCGGGAAATATAATTTTAATGCAAGCGCCTGCAATTTATAACATAATATACAACGGGTACACGGCATGCGTTGCAAGGTCACTGTAACCTCGGGGTCAACTTAACTGTAATGGTTCCATCCCAATTCCCGGGAAATAATATTTTAAAGCAAGTGCCTGCAATATATAACATGATATACAACGGTTACTCGGCATGCGTTGCAAGGTCACTGTAACCTCGGGATCAACTTAACTGTAATGGTTCCATTCCAATTCCTGGGAAATTACATTTTAATGCAAGCGCTGCACTACATAACATTATATACAACGGGTACCCGGCATGCGTTGCAAGGCCACTGTGAACTCAGGTTTCTTCATATATTTAATTTAACACACACTCCTCCTCGCTTCATCCACGTTCACACGTCAAATCGCATAGTGTCTTAACCCGTCAGTTGCTTCTGCAACGGGCAAAACCTAGTATATAGTATTGTTCACTTTGGGAAAGCTCTTTTTCCGCGCACTTTTTTGTCGACGCAAAAACGACCAGTACGCCCTTTGCGTTTCACCCACCTCAAGGTTCACTTTTGGTTGAAGCAAATTCCGAATGAAAACTGTAAGTCAATTTTTTTCGACAAAATGAAATATATACAGGGATTTATTCTCCGATACGAATCGGCGGCGAAAACTAGAAGCTCTACTCGAATCACTCGATTCGGCTCGGTCGTATTTCCCGCCGACAGATGGCGTTTGAAAAAAAAAAATGACGAAAAAACCCGCTTATTTCACAAAGGAAAATGCTAGGACCGTTGACGCAGATCTCAAATGTCAAAGTTTTAGCCTAACAAAACGGAACTCTCGGCGGTTTCGGTCGTTGTTTTTCGGAAAACGACATTACCGCCGAAAAAACCGATTCCGGGCTAGATGTTTTTTGAAAATACGATAGCCGGATAGATTCCGCAACTTTTAACACCAATAAAACATATGATTCTCATATAAAATACGTCAGGAGATGCTGACAAAACTCGAAATTTTCCGAAAAAAAATCATCAAAATACGCGCTCACAGATTCCATCGGAAGTTTAAATATTTGCTGGCCAGTCAAATTAACACGTTTTTCATTCGGGGTAGGTACCTACTTATTTCGGTAGTATTGCAAATATGATGAAAAATGATTGCCGGAATCTAAGGAAATGCGCAGGTACCTACCTGAATGGATACCTACACAACGAATTAGGTTTTAATGCAATAAATACTAAGGTAAGGTTGTTTCGATGATACAGAATAATTGAACTTTTTTAAGTTAATTTTCACGTTCTGTGATGGTTCTACTCAAATTCTATTGTTTTATCATTACAGACCAGTTACATCACAAAACTGAAATAATTACAGAACTCGAACGGAACTTTATAGAACTGAAAATTTACTAGAAAAATTTAAAGAATTGTCAATTTTTTATATTAATTATTTTTTTTATTTTTAAGTGTGTTCTATTTGAACATTGTATATATATATATATATTACGCGTGTTCTAGGTAGGTACTTACTTGCGGGGATTTTTTTCATTTAAAAATCAAAACATGATATTTAATGAATTTATTTGTAGTGAAAATTATTTTATGCTCAACAGCATAATGGCGTCGTTTTGGTGAAATATTACAACAAAGTACCTACTTAGTACTTACACTTGCAAAATGAAATACAATACAACTACAATAGTGAGCTCCGGCATAATGAAATTTTGCACTGCTAAACCGTGCAACCGATTGCTATTGTTAATGGACTATTTGTGCGTAAATAAATTAATTATATACAGCGGGTACCCGGCATGCGTTGCGAGGCCACTTTAACTTCGGGGTCAACTAAACCGTAATGGTTCCCTACCAAGTCCCGGGAAACAACATTATAAAATTATGCACTTTATAAAATTATATACAACGGGTACCCGGCATGCGTTGCAAGGCCGCTTTAACCTCAGGGTCAATAAAACTGTAATGTTTCCATCCGAAGTCCTGGGAAACTACATTATAATGCAAGCGCCTGCACTATGTAACATTATATACTACGGGTACCCGGCATGCGTTGCAAGGCCACTTTAACCTCAGGGTCAACTAAACTCTAATGGTTCCATCCCAAGTCCCCGGAAACTACATGATAATGCAAGCGCCTGCACTATATAACATTATATACAACGGGTACCCGGCATGCGTTGCAAGACCGCTTTAACCTCGGGGTCAATAAAACTGTAATGTTTCCATCCGAAGTCCTGGGAAACTACATTATAATGCAAGCGCCTGCACTATGTAACATTATATACTACGGGTACCCGGCATGCGTTGCAAGGCCACTTTAACCTCAGGGTCAACTAAACTCTAATGGTTCCATCCCAAGTCCCCGGAAACTACATTATAATGCAAGCGCCTGCACTATATAACATTATATACAACGGGTACCCGGCATGCGTTGCAAGGTCACTGTAACCTAGGGGTCAACTTTACTGTAATGGTTTCATCCCGATTCCCGGGAAATAAAATTTTAATGCAAGCGCCTGCAATTTATAACATAATATACAACGGGTACACGGCATGCGTTGCAAGGTCACTGTAACCTCGGGGTCAACTTAACTGTAATGGTTCCATCCCAATTCCCGGGAAATAACATTTTAAAGCAAGCGCCTGCACTATATAACATTATATACAACGGGTACCCGGTATGCGTTGCAAGGTCACTGTAACCTAGGGGTCAACTTTACTGAAATGGTTTCATCCCGATTCCCGGGAAATAAAATTTTAATGCAAGCGCCTGCAATTTATAACATAATATACAACGGTTACTCGGCATGCGTTGCAAGGTCACTGTAACTTCGGGGTCAACTTAACTGTAATGGTTCCATTCCAATTCCTGGGAAATTACATTTTAATGCAAGCGCTGCACTACATAACATTTTATACAACGGGTACCCGGCATGCGTTGCAAGGTCACTGTAACCTCAGGTTTCTTCATATATTTAATTTAACACACACTCTTCCTCGCTTCATCCACGTTCACACGTCAAATCGCATAGTGTTTAAACCCGTCAGTTGCTTCTGCAACGGGCAAAACCTAGTATATATAGTATTGTTTGGTTTTGGGATAGGTCAGGGAAAGCTCACTTTTTCCGCTCACGCCATTGGTCGGGAAAACTCACTTTTTCCGCTCACGCCATTGGTCGAAAAAACTCACTTTCGATTTGAGGGGAAAAGCTACCACTTTGCCCCTCGGGTGGGTGAAACCTCACGGGTCACTTTGGCTTGCGAAAATTGGGTAAAATTTGGCAAGCCAAATTGATCTCTAAGCTCATCCGATTTCAAAGGCCCCACGGTTCACTCTTCTTCGAAGCGAATTCATTGTATCTATCTCTTTTCAAATGCCTGCAAAAGTTGAGAAAGATGTAACGAAAATCTCCCATACAAAACTGATTTCTACTATGAATTTATTCCAATTAATTAAACAGCGATCTGGAAAATATGGTAGAAAAATTGACATTTTAAAGGCCCTTTGCTGGGTGGTAAAATACAACGAAAATAAACATTATGCGAGAGATGTTTTTTAATAATCATAAATAACACAAGATTTAGAAACTTTTAAACAAAAACATGTGTAGCTTCCCATTTAAAATGTTTCACAATATCGCGTCAAACTTTGCAATTATATCTGACATTTGCGAAAAATCCAACAACATCGAAAATGCACATCGTTCTCAGCCTGTTAAATCGGTAGATATTTGACATGTTTATTTATTTTCTTTAACCTTGCAATACTGAACATGGAACACTATCCAAAACCACCTGAGGTTTTCAGTCAGGCCATGACACCGTTGGCTGACGTAATTTGTATGGGAAATGTTCTTAAACCAGCGCAGGTGTTCGATTTTCAGGCTTTGCTTGAGGTGGTTATGACAACTTTTATCGGTTGTCTTGCCATATAGATAAAATATTGTTTTAGAATATTTTGATGAACTAGGTAGGTACCCTGAAAATTACATAAACGGATAAATAATTATCCACGGGTATCATCTATAAATTATAGCTCATGAACGACTGGTCCAAATTGGATAATTCTTTTTGAGTTGGTTTCGTTATTGTTCGGGCAAGGTTTGTATAAGACGACTGATGAGCTCTGGAATAATAAAATTTGTTTAAAATGAATCGCCGAAATCTATAAATGCGCATAGCTTCCGAGCGAATGCACAAAATTGAATAATTCTTTCGTTGTTGTATTTGTTATTACTAGGACAAGTTTTGAATAAAATTACTGGTGAGCTCTGGCATAACGAAATTTGTTTAAAAATGATTCGCCGAAATGTAAGTACGCTCATAACTTCAGAACGACTGCACGCAATTGAATAATTCTTTTTTTGTTGCGATCCTTATTGTTAGGACAAAGATTGTATACAACTACTGGTGAGCTCTGGCATTTTGAAATATGTTTAAAAATTAATCGATGAAATGTAAGAACGCGCATAACTTCGGAACGACTGCACCTAATTGGGTAATTATTTTTTTGTTGTTATCGTTATTGTAAGGACAAGTTTTGAATAAAACTACTGGTGAGCTCTGGCATTATGAAATTTGCATAAAAATGAATCGTCGAAATGTATGTACGCGTATAACTTCCGAAAGACTGCACCAAATTGAATAATTCTTTTTTTGATATGTTTGTTTATTGGCTGGTGAGCTTTGGCATTACGAAATTTGCATAAAAATATTTCAATAGGTGGCACGCGAGCTGTTTGAAAACTAAATGTAACGGCAATGAAAGGTGAATTTATATACATTTAATTATTTTTTTACATGAGCTCAACGCAGGAGACCCTGAGGAAAATAATTTCCCTCAGGGTCATGTCATCTTTGGAGATGCTGGGTGAAGGGTTTTTTAAGGCAAAGAAGGAGATGAGAGTTCTGGGAAGGAAAAGGGTTTAAGGGGTGGGTAGGGGTCTGGGGTTCAGTGTGTCCTGGTCATCCGCATCCAAGACCTAGACAAACCTCACCCCATGAACCCGGGCACCCCTACTAAATCACCAAACGTAGCGAACCACTTGGAGTGACCTACGGCATAGGTGTTGGTTATCCAATAAAGGTCAACTTTGGGGATTTGTATTTCTACATAACATTATAAACAACGGGTACCCGGCATGCGTTGCAACATCACTGTAACCTCAGGGTCAATAAAACTGTAATGGTTCCATTCCAAGTTCCGGGAAACTACATTAAAATGCAAGCGCCTTGCAAACGCATGCAATGTATTATAAAATTATATACAAAGGGTACCCGGCATGCGTTACAAGGTCACTGCAACCTCAGGTAGAACTCAGGATGAAATTATGCAGTGTTAAACTTTTTTTTTACATTAGCCCCACACAGGAGGCTCCAAGGAAAACAATTTCCCTAGGGGCCTATGTCATCTTTGAGGATGCTGTGTGGAGGGTTTTTAAGGGAAAGGAAGGAGAAAAAGATATGGGAAGGAAAAGGGTATGAGGGGTGTTAAGTAATCTGGGGGTCAGTGTGGCCAGGAGTGACGGACGTGTGAATCTATTCCTCACACTGCGGTGCAAGGCGAAGGGTTGGGAGAATCTGGGTGGAGAGGTCGACATCCTCCCTTAATCAGTCTCCTCCAATCCAACCCGCCACGCAGTGCTATGTCATCTTTGAGGATGCTGTGCGGAGGGTTTTTTAAGGGAAATGGTGGAGAAGAAGATATGGGAAGGAAAAAGGTATGAGGGGTGGGTAGGAATCTGGGGGTCAGTGTGGCCAGGAGTGACGGACGTATGAATCTATTCCTCACACTGCGGTGCAAGGCGAGGGGTTGGGAAAATCTGGGTGGAGAGGTCAAAATCCTTCCTCAATCAGTCTCTTCCGATCCAACCCGCCACGCAGTGGTTGGGCAAACGTATCCTCCACCAAGACCTAGACAAATACATTTCTTTCAAGACCTAGACAAATACATACAGTTTCTGAATACAATAATGATCTCTGGCATCACGAAATTACGCGAGTAAAGGCCCGTTCTGAATCCTAGGGGCCTATGTCATCTTTGAGGATGCTGTGCGGAGGGTTTTTCAAGGGAAAGGATGGAGAAGAAGATGTGGGAAGGAAAAAGGTATAAGGGGTGGGTAGGAATCTGGGGGTCAGTGTGGCCAGGAGTGACGGATGTATGAATCTATTCCTCACACTGCGGTGCAAGGCGAAGGGTTGGGAGAATCTGGCTGGAGAGGTCAGAAGCCTCTTAGAATTTGAACAGACCTCTCACAGAACGTAAAAAGTAACTTGAAAAAATGGAAGATTTTTAACCTTTTTTTTACAACTCAACAGTGTTAAACTTTTTTTTACATTAGCTCCACACAGGAGGCTCCAAGGAAAACAATTTCCCTAGGGGCCTACGTCATCTTTGAGGATGCTGTGCGGAGGGTTTTTTAAGGGAAAGGAATGAGAAGAAGATATGGGAAGGAAAAGGGTATGAGAGGTGGGTAGGAATCTGGGGGTCAGTGTGGCCAGGAGTAACGGACTATGAATCTATTCCTCACACTGCGGTGCATGGCAAAGGATTGGGAGAATCTGGCTGGAGAGGTCGAGATCCCCCCTCAATCAGTCTCCTCCGATCCAGTCTGCCACGCAGTGGTTGGTCAAACGTATCCGCTTCCAAGACCTAGACACACCTCACCCCATGAACCCGGGCACCCCTACTAAATCACCAAACGTAGCGAACCACTTGGGGTGACCTACAGCAGAGGTGTTGGTTATCCAATAAAAGTCAATTTTGGGGATTTGTATTTCTACATAACATTATATAACACGGGTACCCGGCATGCGTTGCAAGATCACTGAAACCTTGGGGAGAACTCAGGATGAAATTATGCAGTGTTAAACTTTTTTTTACATTAGCTCCACACAGGAGACTCCAAGGAAAACAATTTCCCTAGGGGCCTATGTCATCTTTGAGGATGCTGATCGGAGAGTTTTTAAGGGAAAGGAAGGAGAAGAAGATATGGGAAGGAAAAAGGTATGAGGGGTGTTAAGGAATCTGGGGGTCAGTGTGGCCAGGAGTGATGGACGCATGAATCTATTCCTCACACTGCGGTGCAAGGCGAAGGGTTGAGAAAATCTGGCTGGAGAGATAAAAAGCCTCCCTCAATCAGTCTCCTCCGATCCAGCCCGCCACGCAGTGGTTGGGCGAACGTATCCGCCACCAAGATCTAGACAAATACATACAGTTTCAGAATACAATAGTGAGCTTTGGCATCATGAAATTACACAAGAAAAGGCCCGTTCTAAATCCTAGGGGCCTGCGTCATCTTTGAGGATGCTGTGGGGTGGGTTTTTTAAGGGAAAGGAAGGAGAAGAAGATATGGGAAGGAAAAAGGTCTGAGGGGTGTTTAGGAATCTGGGGGACAGTGGCCAGGAGAGACGGACGTATGAATCTATTCCTCACACTGCGGTGCAAGCCGAAGGGTTGGGAGAATCTGGCTGGAGAGGTCAAAAGCCTTCCAATAATTATGGTAACAAGGGAAAGGATAAGAGGGAGATTAATGGACTTTTTGTGCGTAAATAAATAAATTATATACAGCGGTTCCCGGCATGCGTTGCAAGGCCACTTTAACCTCGGGAACCATTAAACTGTAATGGTTCCATCCCGAATCTCGGAAAACAACATTTTAATGCAAGCGCCTGTAATATATAACATTATAAACAACGGGTACCTGGCATGCGTTGCAAGGTCACTGTAACCTCGGGGTCAACTTTATTGTAATGGTTCCATCCTAATTCCCGGGAAATAACATTTTAAAGCAAGTGCCTGCAATATATAATATGATATACAATGGTTACTCGGCATGCGTTGCAAGGTCACTGTAACCTCGGGGTCAACTTAACTGTAATGGTTCCATCCCGATTCCCGGGAAATAAAATTTTAATGCAAGCGCCTGCAATTTATAACATAATATACAACGGATACCTGGCATGCGTTGCAAGATCACTGTAACCTCGGGGTCAACTTTACTGTAATGGTTCCATCCCGATTCTCGGGAAATAAAATTTTAATGCAAGCGCCTGCAATTTATAACATAATATACAACGGTTACTTGGCATGCGTTGCAAGGTCACTGTAACCTCGTGGTCAACTTAACTGTAATGGTTCCATTCCAATTCCTGGGAAATTACATTTTAATGCAAGCGCTGCACTACATACCATTATATACAACGGGTACCCGGCATGCGTTGCAAGGTCACTGTAACCTCAGGTTTCTTCATATATTTAATTTAACACACACTCTTCCTCGCTTCTTCCACGTTCACACGTCAAATCGCATAGTGTTTAAACCCGTCAGTTGCTTCTGCAACGGGCAAAACCTAGTATATATAGTATTGTTCACTTTGGGAAAGCTCTTTTTCCGCGCACTTTTTTGTTGACACAAAAACGACCAGTACGACCTTTGCGTTTCACCCACCTCAAGGTTCACTTTCGGTTGAAGCAAATTCCGAATGAAAACTGTAAGTCAATTTTTTTCGACAAAATGAAATATATACAGGGATTTATTCTCCGATACGAATCGGCGGCGAAAACTAGAAGCTCTACTCGAATCACTCGATTCGGCTCGGTTGTATTTCCCGCCGACAGATGGCGTTTGAAAAAAAAAAATGACGAAAAAACCCGCTTATTTCACAAAGGAAAATGCTAGGACCGTTGACGCAGATCTCAAATGTCAAAGTTTTAGCCTAACAAAACGGAACTCTCGGCGGTTTCGGTCGTTGTGTTTCGGAAAACGACATTACCGCCGAAAAACCGATTCCGGGCTAGATGTTTTTTGAAAATACGATAGCCGGATAGATTCCGCAACTTTTAACACTAATAAAACATATGATTCTCATATAAAATACGTCAGGAGATGCTGACAAAACTCGAAATTTTCCGAAAAAAAATCATCAAAATACGCACTCACAGATTCCATCGGAAGTTTAAATATTTGCTGGCCAGTTCAAATTAACACGTTTTTCATTCGGGGTAGGTACCTACTTATTTCGGTAGTATTGCAAATATGATGAAAAAAGCTAAGATTGCCGGAATCTAAGGAAATGCGCAGGTACCTACCTGAATGGGTACCTACACAACGAATTAGGTTTTAATGCAATAAATACTAAGGTAAGGTTGTTTCGATGATAGAGAATAATTGAACTTTTTTTTTAAGTTAATTTTCACGTTCTGTGATGGTTCTACTCAAATTCTATTGTTTTATCATTACAGACCAGTTACATCACAAAACTGAAATAATTACAGAACTCGAACGGAACTTTATAGAACTGAAAATTTACTAGAAAAATTTAAAGAATTGTCAATTTTTTTAATTAATTTTTTTTTTTTATTTTTAAGTGTGTTCTATTTGAACATTGTATATATATATATACATTACGCGTGTTCTAGGTAGGTACTTACTTGCGGGGACTTTTTTCATTTAAAAATCAAAACATGATATTGAATGAATTTATTTGTAGTGAAAATTATTTTATGCTCAACAGCATAATGGCGTCGTTTTGGTGAAATATTACAACAAAGTACCTACTTAGTACTTACACTTGCAAAATGAAATACAATACAACTACAATAGTGAGCTCCGGCATAATGAAATTTTGCACTGCTAAACCGTGCAACCGATTGTTATTGCTAATGGACTATTTGTGCGTAAATAAATTAATTATATACAGCGGGTACCCGGCATGCGTTGCGAGGCCACTTTAACTTCGGGGTCAACTAAACCGTAATGGTTCCTTACCAAGTCCCGGGAAACAACATTATAAAATAATGCACTTTATAAAATTATATACAACGGGTACCCGGCATGCGTTGCAAGGCCGCTTTAACCTCGGGGTCAATAAAACTGTAATGTTTCCATCCGAAGTCCTGGGAAACTACATTATAATGCAAGCGCCTGCACTATGTAACATTATATACTACGGGTACCCGGCATGCGTTGCAAGGCCACTTTAACCTCAGGGTCAACTAAACTCTAATGGTTTCATCCCAAGTCCCCGGAAACTACATTATAATACAAGCGCCTGCACTATATAACATTATATACAACGGGTACCCGGCATGCGTTGCAAGGTCACTGTAACCTAGGGGTCAACTTTACTGTAATGGTTTCATCCCGATTCCCGGGAAACAAAAATTTTAATGCAAGCGCCTGCAATTTATAACATAATATATAACGGGTACACGGCATGCGTTGCAAGGTCACTGTAACCTCGGGGTCAACTTAACTGTAATGGTTCCATCCCAATTCCCGGGAAATAACATTTTAAAGCAAGCGCCTGCACTATATAACATTATATACAACGGGTACCCGGTATGCGTTGCAAGGTCACTGTAACCTAGGGGTCAACTTTACTGTAATGGTTTCATCCCGATTCCCGGGAAATAAAATTTTAATGCAAGCGCCTGCAATTTATAACATAATATACAACGGTTACTCGGCATGCGTTGCAAGGTCACTGTAACCTCGGGGTCAACTTAACTGTAATGGTTCCATTCCAATTCCTGGGAAATTACATTTTAATGCAAGCGCCTGCACTATATAACATTATATACAACGGGTACCCGGCATGCGTTGCAAGGTCACTGTAACCTAGGGGTCAACTTTACTGTAATGGTTTCATCCAGATTCCCGGGAAATAAAATTTTAATGCAAGCGCCTGCAATTTATAACATAATATACAACGGTTACTCGGCAAGCGTTGCAAGGTCACTGTTACCTCGGGGTCAACTAAACTGTAATGGTTCCATTCCAATTCCTGGAAAATTACATTTTAATGCAAGCGCTGCACTACATAACATTATATACAACGGGTACCCGGCATGCGTTGCAAGGTCACTGTAACCTTAGGTTTCTTCATATATTTAATTTAACACACACTCTTCCTCGCTTCATCCACGTTCACACGTCAAATCGCATAGTGTTTAAACCCGTCAGTTGCTTCTGCAACGGGCAAAACCTATATATATATAGTATTGTTTGGTTTTGGGGTAGGTCAGGAAAACTCACTTTTTTTTTAATCCTCCGAGTACAGGCGAAAATCGACCACTCTACCTGTCGAGTTTCACCGACCGCAGAGGTCGATTTGGCCGAGCAAGGCTTGTGGACCGGGATTTCATACAAACGGCCGTTCCAAAAAAACGCGTTTTGGTGATCCGATAATCGACTCTTTTTCCCCTCGATCCGCAAGACCTTACGGCGTATTGTCGCTTAAAAACGAAAAAGACGCTTACGCCCTTTCAGATAAAAAAATTCAGTGCACGTTTCAGTACTTTGACTTTGCGACAAAAATTAAGCGTTTTTTGGCCTACAAAATTTAAAGAAAAAAACTGGCGGCGAAAACTTGAACTCTAATAAATTCACTCAATTCGGCTCGGTTACACTTCCCGCCGACAGGTTCGCATTAAAAACCAAGAGATGTCTTTATCCATTAGTTTCAATGCAAATTAAAATGCTAAGAATATCGAATCAGGTCAGGATTAACCCATCTCTTTTTGCATGCTCGCGAATGCTGAGATAGCTATATGTACATTTGAAATGTCAGTTTATGCTATCGAAACGGACCTCTCAGCGGTTTCGGTTGGGGAATACGGAATTGCGGCCCAGAAAACGATTTCAGCTTTGATATTTTAAAAAAATTTAATAGAGTAAAGGAATACGCATGTTTTGATAGCAATATTATATAAGCATCTCTTATAAAATATGTCAGTAGAAGCTGACAAACATCACACATTCCCTGAAAAATTCATGTCGAAAATGCGTTCTCAAATTATCCGAGAGTATTGAATTACTGGCCATATGAAAAAAATGCAATTTATAACGGGGCAGGTACCTACCGTTTCCATCGAAAGAAAAGTAACAAAATACGCAATGTTGACGCAAATTTTATTGAGAACACGGGTAGGTACCTAGAGCAAAATTATTTTTCTCGCGGTTTACTAGGTAGGTACCTACCGGCTTAGGAACAGAATTCTTTCATTTAAATATTTAATGATATGAAATTAAATTAATCACTCCAGATGGTCACTTTTTGAATCTATGCAGGTACCTTCCTGCACATAACTACTCGGAATCATCTGATGATTTTGCTTATGTATTTTTTTTGTAAATGTATAACGAAATTGCTTGAAGTTGAACGGGATAATTATTATGAAAAATATTAAATTAACATAACGCTTTTTTTTTAATTTTGCATTTTAATGATAATCATTGAACGTGAGATTGGTACCGCTGCCCCGGGAACCATTCATTGGTTTCTATATACAATAGTGAGCTCTAGCATCCCAAGTCCCGGGAAACTACATTTTAATGAAAGCGCCTTGCAAATATTATAATATTATATACAACGGGTACCCGGCATGCGTTGCAAGGTCACTGCAACCTCAGAGTTAACTCAGGATGAAATTATGCAGTGCTAAACTATTTTTTTTACATTAGCTCCACACAGGAGGCTCCAAGGAAAACAATTTCCCTAGGGGCCTACGTCATCTTTGAGGATGCTGTGCGGAGGGTTTTTTAAGGGAAAGGAAGGATAAGAAGATATGGGAAGGAATAAGGTATGAGGGGTGGGTAGGAATCTGGGGGTCAGTGTGGCCAGGAGTAACGGACGTATGAATCTATTCCTCACACTGCGGTGCAAGGCGAAGGGTTGGGAGAATCTTGCTATCCGTCACTAAGACCTAGACAAATACATACAGTTTCAGAATACAAAAGTGAGCTTTGGCATCACGAAATAACGCTAGAAAAAGCCCGTTCTGAATCCAAGGGGCCTGTGTCATCTTTGAGGATGCTATGGGGTGGGTTTTTTAAGGGAAAGGAAGGAGAAGAAGATATGGGAAGGAAAAACGTATGAGGGGTCTTTAGGAATATGGGGGACAGTGTGGCCAGGAGTGACGGACGTATGAATCTATTCCTCACACTGCGGTGCAAGGCGAAGGGTTGGGAGAATCTGGCTGGAGAGGTCAAAAGCCTTCCAATTATTATGGAAACGGAAATAATTACAGAACTCGAATAGAATTTGAACAGAACTTGCGCAAAACGTTAAGATTAACTTTAAAAAAGGAAGATTTTAAATTTTTTTTTTAAACAACAGCTTAAATTATATTCTACATAGAATCTACGTAGGTACCTACCTGCACATAACAATTTGGATTCATCTGATGATTTTGCTTATGTTTTTTTTTTGTAAATGTATAATAAAATTGCTCGAAGTTGAACGGGATAATTATAATGAAAAATATTAAATTAATAAAACGCTTTTTTTGCATTTTGCATTTTAATGATAATCATTGAACGTGAGATTGGTACCGCTGCCCGGGGAACCATTCATTGGTTTCTATATACAATAGTGAGCTCTAGAATCCCAAGTCCTGGGAAACTACATTATAATGCAAGCGCCTTGCAAATATAATAACATTATATAAAACGGGTACCCGGCATGCGTTGCAAGGCACTGTAACCTCCGGGTCAACTTAACTGTAATGGTTCCATTCCAAGTTCCGGGAAACGACATTAAAATGCAAGCGCCTTGCAAACGCCTGCCCTACATTAAAACATTATATACAACGGGTACCCGGCATGCGTTGCAAGGCACTGTAACCTCCGGGACAACTTTACTTAACTGTAATGGTTCCATCCCAATTCCTGGGAAATTACGTTTTATTGCAAGCGCCAGCACTACAGTACATTATATACAACGGGTACCCGGCATGCGTTGCAATATCACTGTCACCTCGGGGTAAACTTAACTGTAATGGTTCCATTCCAAGTTCCGGGAAACTACATTATAACGCAAGCGCCTTGCAAACGCCTCCACTATATTATAAAATTATATACTACGGGTACCCGGCATGCGTTGCAAGATCAATGTAACCTCGGGGATGGTTCCATTCCAAGTTCAGGGAAACTATATTATTATGCAAGCGCCTTGCAAATGCCTGCACTTTATTATAACATTATATACAACGGGTACCCGGCATGCGTTGCAAGGTCACTGTAACCTCAGGTTTCTTCATATATTTAATTTAACACACACTCCTCCTCGCTTCATTCACGTTCGCACGTCAAATCGCATAGTGTTTTAACCCGTTAATTGCTTTTGCAATGGGCCCAGCTAGTATATAGTATTGTTTGGTTTTGGGGTAGGTCAGGAAAACTCACTTTATTTTTTAATCCTCCGAGTACAGGCGAAAATCGACCACTCTGCCTGTCGAGTTTCACCGACCGCAGAGGTCGATTTGGCCGAGCAAGGCTTGTGGACCGGGATTTCATACAAACGGCCGTTCCAAAAAAACGCGTTTTGGTGATCCGATAATCGACTCTTTTCCCCCTCGATCCGCAAGACCTTACGGCGTATTGTCGCTTAAAAACGAAAAAGACGCTTACGCCCTTTCAGATAAAAAAATTCAGTGCACGTTTCAGTACTTTGACTTTGCGACAAAAAATAAGCGTTTTTTGGCCTACAAAATTTAAAGAAAAAAACTGGCGGCAAAAACTATAACTCTAATAAAATCACTCAATTCGGCTCGCTTACACTTCCCACCGACAGGTTCGCATTAAAAAACAAGAGATGTCTTTTTCCATTAGTTTCATAAAATGCTAGGAATATCGAGTCAGGTCTGGATTAACCCATCTCTTTTCGCATGCTCGCGAATGCTGAGACAGGTATATCTAGATTTTAAATGTCAGTTTATGCTAGCGAAACGGACCTCTCAGCGGTTTTGGTTGGGGAATACGGAATTTCGGCCCAGAAAACGATTTCAGCTTTGATATTTTTAAAAAATTTAATAGAGTAGAGGAATACGCATCTTTTGATAGCAATATTATATAAGCATCTCTTATAAAATATGTCAGTAGAAGCTGACAAACATCACACATTTCCTGAAAAATTCATGTCGAAAATGCGTTCTCAAATTATCCGAGAGTATTGAATTACTGGCCATATGAAAAAAATGCAATTTATAACGGGGCAGGTACCTACCGTTTCCATCGAAAGAAAAGTAACTAAATACATAATGTTGACGCAATTTTTATTGAGAAAACGGGTAGGTACCTAGAGCAAAATTATTTTTCTCGCGGTTTGCTAGGTAGGTACCTACCGGCTTAGGAACAGAATTCTTTCATTTAAATAATTAATGATATTATATTAAATTAATCACTCCAGATGGTCACTTTTTGAATCTATGCAGGTACCTTCCTGCACATAACTACTCGGAATCATCTGATGATTTTGCTTATGTATTTTTTTTGTAAATGTATAACGAAATTGCTTGAAGTTGAACGGGATAATTATTATGAAAAATATTAAATTAACATAACGCTTTTTTTTGTATTTTGCATTTTAATGATAATCATTGAACGTGAGATTGGTACCGCTGCCCCGGGAACCATTCATTGGTTTCTATATACAATAGTGAGCTCTAGCATCCCAAGTCCCGGGAAACTACATTTTAATGAAAGCGCCTTGCAAATATTATAACATTATATACAACGGGTACCCGGCATGCGTTGCAAGGTCACTGCAACCTCAGAGTTAACTCAGGATGAAATTATGCAGTGCTAAATTTTTTTTAACATTAGCTCCACACAGCAGGCTCCAAGGAAAACAATTTCCATAGGGGCCTACGTCATCTTTGAGGATGCTGTGCGGAGGGTTTTTTACGGGAAAGGAAGGATAAGAAGATATGGGAAGGAATAAGGTATGAGGGGTGGGTAGGAATCTGGGGGTCAGTGTGGCCAGGAGTAACGGACGTATGAATCTATTCCTCACACTGCGGTGCAAAGCGAAGGGTTGGGAGAATCTGGCTATCCGTCACTAAGACCTAGACAAATACATACAGTTTCAGAATACAATAGTGAGCTTTGGCATCACGAAATATCGCTAGAAAAAGCCCGTTCCGAATCCTAGGGGCCTGGGTCATCTTTGAGGATGCTGTGGGGTGGGTTTTTTTAAGGGAAAGGAAGGAGAAGAAGATATTGGGAAGGAAAAACGTATGAGGGGTCTTTAGGAATTTGGGGCACAGTGTGGCCAGGAGTGACGGACGTTTGAATCTATTCCTCACACTGCGGTGCAATGCGAAGGGTTGGGAGAATCTGGCTGGAGAGGTCAAAAGCCTTCTTATTATTATGGAAACAGAAATAATTACAGAACTCGAATAGAATTTAAACAGAACTTTCGCAAAACGTTAAGATTAACTTTAAAAAAGGAAGATTTAAATTTTTTTTTTAAACAACAGCTTAAATTATATTCTACATAGAATCTACGTAGGTACCTACTTGCTAATTATAATGAAAAATATTAAATTAATAAAACGCTTTTTTTGCATTTTGCATTTTAATGATAATCATTGAACGTGAGATTGGTACCGCTGCCCCGGGAACCATTCATTGGTTTCTATATACAATAGTGAGCTCTAGAATCCCAAGTCCTGGGAAACTACATTATAATGCAAGCGCCTTACAAATATAATAACATTATATAAAACGGGTACCCGGCATGCGTTGCAAGGCACTGTAACCTCCGGGTCAACTTAACTGTAATGGTTCCATTCCAAGTTCCGGGAAACGACATTATAATGCAAGCGCCTGCCCTACATTAAAACATTATATACAACGGGTACCCGGCATGCGTTGCAAGGCACTGTAACCTCCGGGACAACTTTACTTAACTGTAATGGTTCCATCCCAATTCCTGGGAAATTACGTTTTATTGCAAGCGCCAGCACTACAGTACATTATATACAACGGGTACCCGGCATGCGTTGCAATAACACTGTCACCTCGGGGTAAGCTTAACTGTAATGGTTCCATTCCAAGTTCCGCGAAACTACATTATAACGCAAGCGCCTTGCAAACGCCTCCACTATATTATAAAATTATATAGTACGGGTACCCGGCATGCGTTGCAAGATCAATGTAACCTCGGGGATGGTTCCATTCCAATTTCGGGGAAACTATATTATTATGCAAGCGCCTTGCAAATGCCTGCACTTTATTATAACATTATATACAACGGGTACCCGGCATGCGTTGCAAGATCACTGTAACCTCGGGTTCAACTTAACTGTAATGGTTCTATTCCAAGTTCCTGGAAACTACATTATAATACAAGCGCCTTGCAAACGCCTGCTTTATATTATAACATTATATACAAAGGGTACCCGGCATGCGTTGCAACATCACTGTAACCTCGGGGTCAACTTAACTGTAATGGTTCCATTCCAAGTTCAGGGAAACTACATTATTATGCAAGCGCCTTGCAAATGCCTGCACTATATTATAACATTATATACAACGGGTACCCGGCATGCGTTGCAAGGTCACTGTAACCTCAGTTTTCTTCATATATTTAATTTAACACACACTCCTCCTCGCTTCATCCACGTTCACACGTCAAATCGCATAGAGTCTTAACCCGTTAGTTGCTTCTGCAACGGGCAAAACCTAGTTTATATTAATGTTTGGTTTTGGGGTAGGTCAGGAAAACTCACTTTTTTTTTTAGCCCTCCGGGTACAGGCGAAAATCGACCACTCTGCCTGTCGAGTTTCACCGACCGCAGAGGTCGATTTGGCCTAGCAAGGCGTGTGGACCGGGATTTCATACAAACGGCCGTTCCAAAAAAACGCGTTTTGGTGATCCGATAATCGACACTTTTCCCCCTCGATCCGCAAGACCTCACGGCGTATTGTCGCTTAAAAAAAAAAAAGACGCTTACGCCCTTTCAGATTAAAAAATTCAGTGCACGTTTCAGTACTTTGACTTTGCGACAAAAATTAAGCGTTTTTTGGCCTACAAAATTTAAAGAAAAAAACTGGCGGCGAAAACTAGAATTCTAATAAAATCACACAATTCGGCTCGCTTACACTTCCCGCCGACAGGTTCGCATTAAAAAAAAAGAGATGTCTTTTTCCATTAGTTTCATAAAATGCTAGGAATATCGAGTCAGGTCTGGATTAACCCATCTCTTTTCGCATGCTCGCGAATGCTGACATAGGTATATTGTAGATTTTAAATATCAGTTTATGTTAGCGAAACGGACCTCTCAGCGGTTTCGGTTGGGGAATACGGAATTTCGGCCCAGAAAACGATTTCAGCTTTGATATTTTAAAAAAATTTAATAGAGTAGAGGAATACGCATCTTTTGATAGCAATATTATATAAGCATCTCTGATAAAATATGTCAGTAGAAGCTGACAAACATCACACATTTCCTGAAAAATTCATGTCGAAAATGCGTTCTCAAATTATCCGAGAGTATTGAATTACTGGCCATATGAAAAAAATGCAATTTATAACGGGGCAGGTACCTACCGTTTCCATCGAAAGAAAAGTAACTAAATACATAATGTTGACGCAAATTTTATTGAGAACACGGGTAGGTACCTAGAGCAAAATTATTTTTCTCGCGGTTTACTAGGTAGGTACCTACCGGCTTAGGAACAGAATTCTTTCATTTAAATAATTAATGATATTATATTGAATTAATCACTCGAGATGGTCACTTTTTAAATCTATGCGGGTACCTTCCTGCACATAACTACTCGGAATCATCTGATGATTTTGCTTATGTATTTTTTTTGTAAATGTATAACGAAATTGCTTGAAGTTGAACGGGATAATTATTATGAAAAATATTAAATTAACATAACGCTTTTTTTTGTATTTTGCGTTTTAATGATAATCATTGAACGTGAGATTGGTACCGCTGCCCCGGGAACCATTCATTGGTTTCTATATACAATAGTGAGCTCTAGCATCCCAAGTCCCGGGAAACTACATTTTAATGAAAGCGCCTTGCAAATATTATAACATTATATGCAACGGGTACCCGGCATGCGTTGCAAGGTCACTGCAACCTCAGAGTTAACTCAGGATGAAATTATGCAGTGCTAAACTTTTTTTTTACATTAGGTCCACACAGCAGGCTCCAAGGAAAACAATTTCCCTAGGGGCCTACGTCATCTTTGAGGATGCTGTGCGGAGGGTTTTTTACGGGAAAGGAAGGATAAGAAGATATGGGAAGGAATAAGGTATGAGGGGTGGGTAGGAATCTGGAGGTCAGTGTGGCCAGGAGTAACGGACGTATGAATCTATTCCTCACACTGCGGTGCAAGGCGAAGGGTTGGAAGAATCTGGCTATCCGTCACTAAGACCTAGACAAATACATACAGTTTCAGAATACAATAGTGAGCTTTGGCATCACGAGATATCGCTAGAAAAAGCCCGTTCCGAATCCTAGGGGCCTGGGTCATCTTTGAGGATGCTGTGGGGTGGGTTTTTTTAAGGGAAAGGAAGGAGAAGAAGATATGGGAAGGAAAAACGTATGAGGGGTCTTTAGGAATTTGGGGGACAGTGTGGCCAGGAGTGACGGACGTTTGAATCTATTCCTCACACTGCGGTGCAATGCGAAGGGTTGGGAGAATCTGGCTGGAGAGGTCAAAAGCCTTCCAATTATTATGGAAACAGAAATAATTACAGAACTCGAATAGAATTTGAACAGAACTTTCGCAAAACGTTAAGATTAACTTTAAAAAAGGAAGATTTTAATTTTTTTTTTAAACAACAGCTTAAATAATATTCTACATAGAATCTACGTAGGTACCTACTTGCTAATTATAATGAAAAATATTAAATAAATAAAAAGCTCTTTTTGCATTTTGCATTTTAATGATAATCATTGAACGTGAGATTGGTACCGCTGCCCCGGGAACCATTCATTGGTTTCTATATACAATAGTGAGCTCTAGAATCCCAAGTCCTGGGAAACTACATTATAATGCAAGCGCCTTGCAAATATAATAACATTATATAAAACGGGTACCCGGCATGCGTTGCAAGGCACTGTAACCTCCGGGTCAACTTAACTGTAATGGTTCAATTCCAAGTTCCGGGAAACGACATTATAATGCAAGCGCCTTGCAAACGCCTGCCCTACATTAAACATTATGTACAACGGGTACCCGGCATGCGTTGCAAGGCACTGTAACCTCCGGGACAACTTTACTTAACTGTAATGGTTCCATCCCAATTCCTGGGAAATTACGTTTTACTGCAAGCGCCAGCATTACAGTACATTATATACAACGGGTACCCGGCATGCGTTGCAATATCACTGTCACATCGGGGTAAACTTAACTGTAATGGTTCCATTCCAAGTTCCGGGAAACTACATTATAATGCAAGCACCTTTCAAACGCCTGCACTATATTATAACATTATATACAACGGGTACTCGGCATGCGTTGCAAGATAACTTCAACCTCGGGGTCAACTTAACTGTAAAGGTTCCATTCCAAGTTCCGCGAAACTACATTATAACGCAAGCGCCTTGCAAACGCCTCCACTATATTATAAAATTATATACTACGGGTACCCGGCATGCGTTGCAAGATCAATGTAACCTCGGGGATGGTTCCATTCCAAGTTCGGGGAAACTATATTATTATGCAAGCGCCTTGAAAACTCACTTTTTTTTTTAATCCTCCGAGTACAGGCAAAAATCGACCACTCTGCCTGTCGAGTTTCACCGACCGCAGAGGTCGATTTGGCCGAGCAAGGCTTGTGGACCGGGATTTCATACAAACGGCCGTTCCAAAAAAACGCGTTTTGGTGATCCGATAATCGACTCTTTTCCCCCTCGATCCGCAAGACCTTACGGCGTATTGTCGCTTAAAAACGAAAAAGACGCTTACGCCCTTTCGATTTCCGTCGCCCGCCTCGACCCGCAGGCGATAATCGACCTCCGCTCCTCGAGTTTCGCCGACCGCAGAGATCAATTTGGCCCGAAAGGGGGCACGGACGACGTTCTCTGCGCGTCAGACCAGATTTCATATAAAAAAGATGACGCAGGGTCAACAGCGCTCCCAAACGGTGAAAACTATAATTAGATCTCTCACCGACGAAGAAATTCGACCTCAGTTATATTTCTCGCCGACAGGTTCACCCGTTAAAAAACGTCGAACCGTTTAGTAAAAAGATTTCCCATACAAAACTGATTTCACTAGGAATTTATTCCGATCAATTAAACGGCTATCTCTAAAATAACGTACAAAAAATGACATTTTAAAGGCCCTTTGCGGGGTGGTAAAATACAACGAAAAAAAAAGTTTTGCGAGACATGTTTTTTAATTATCATAAATTATACAAGATTTAAAAACTTTTAAAACAAAAACATGTGTAGCTTCCCATTTAAAATGTTACACTATATCGCATTAAAGATTGAATTTTTTCTGACATTTGCGAAAAATCCATTTGCATCGATAATGCACATCGTTTTCAGCCTGTAAAATCGGAAGATATTTTAAATATTTATTTAATTTTTCCCAAACTTGCTATACTGAGCATGGAATATTATCCAAAACCACCGCAACTTTTCAGCGAGGCCCTGACAGCGTTAGCTGACGTAATTTGTATGGAAAATGTACTAAAACGTGCGCAGGTGTTCGATTTTCAGGCTTTGCTTGAGGTGGTTACGACAAAGTTTGACGGTGGTCTTGCCATTTAAATAAAATATTGTTTTAGAATATTTTGATGAAATAGGTAGGTACCCTGAAAATAACATAAACGGATAAATAATTATCCACGGTAATCATTTATAAATTATAACTAAAGAACGACTGGACCAAATTGGATAATTCTTTTTGATTTGGTTTCGTTATTGTTTTGGCAAGGTTTGTATAAAACTACCGATGAGCTCTGGAATTATAAAATTTGTTTAAAAATGATTCGCCGAAATGTAAGTACGCTCATAACTTCAGAACGACTGCACGTAATTGAATAATTCTTTTTTTGTTGCGTTCCTTATTGTTAGGACAAAGTGTGTATTCAACTACTGGTGAGCTCTGGCATTATCAAATTTGCATAAAATGAATCGTTGAAATGTATGTACGCGTATAACTTCCGAAAGACTACACCAAATTGAATAATTCTTTTTTTGTTATGTTTGTTTATTGGCTGGTGAGCTTTGGCATTACGAAATTTGCGTAAAAATATTTCAATAGGTGGCACGCGAGCTGTTTGAAAACTAAATGTAACGGAAATGAATCATTGAAGCGCAGGAGGGTGGAAAGAAAAAACTCCATACAGGAGACCCTGAGGAAAATAATTTCCCTCAGGGTCATGTCATCTTTGGAGATGCTGGGTGGAGGGTTTTTTAAGGCAAAGAAGGAGATGAGAGTTCTGGGAAGGAAAAGGGTTTAAGGGGTGGGTAGGAATCTGGGGTTAAGTGTGTCCTGGTCATCCGCCTCCAAGACCTAGACAAACCTTACCCCATAAATCCGGGCACCCCTACTAAATCACCAAACGAAGCGAACCACTTGGGGTGACCTACGGCATAGGTGTTGGTTATCCAATAAAGGTCAATTTTGGGGATTTGTATTTCTAAATAACATTATATACAACGGGTACCCGGCATGCGTTGTAAGATCACTGTAACCTCGGGGTCAACTTAACTGTAATGGTTCCATTCCAAGTTCCGGGAAACTACATTAAAATGCAAGCGCCTTGCAAACGCATGCAATGTATTATAAAATTATATACAAAGGGTACCCGGCATGCGTTACAAGGTCACTGCAACCTCAGGTAGAACTCAGGATGAAATTATGCAGTGTTAAACTTTTTTTTTTACATTAGCTCCACACAGGAGGCTCCAAGAAAAACAATTTCCCTAGGGGCCTATGTCATCTTTGAGGATGCTGTGCGGAGGGTTTTTAAGGGAAAGGAAGGAGAAGAAGATATGGGAAGGAAAAGGGTTTGAGGGGTGTTAAGGAATCTGGGGGTCAGTGTGGCCAGGAGTGACGGACGTGTGAATCTATTCCTCACACTGCGGTGCAAGGCGAAGGGTTGGGAGAATCTGGGTGGAGAGGTCGAAATCCTCCCTTAATCAGTCTCCTCCAATCCAACCCGCCACGCAGTGCTATGTCATCTTTGAGGATGCGGAAATGGTGGAGAAGAATATATGGGAAGGAAAATGTATGAGGGGTGGGTAGGAATCTGGGGGTCAGTGTAGCCAGGCGTGACGGACGTATGAATCTATTCCTCACACTGCGGTGCAAGGCAAAGGGTTGGAAAAATCTGGGTGGAGAGGTCAAAATCCTTCCTCAATCAGTCCCCTCCGATCCAACCCGCCACGCAGTGGTTGGGCAAACGTATCCTCCACCAAGACCTAGACAAATACATTTTTTTCAAGACCTAGACAAATACATACAGTTTCTGAATACAATAATGATCTCTGGCATCACGAAATTACGCGAGTAAAGGCCCGTTCTGAATCCTAGGGGCCTATGTCATCTTTGAGGATGCTGTGCGGAGGGTTTTTCAAGGGAAAGGATGGAGAAGCAGATGTGGGAAGGAAAAAGGTATGAGGGGTCTTTAGGAATCTGGGGGACAGTGTGGCCAGGAGTGACGGACGTATGAATCTATTCCTCACACTGCGGTGCAAGCCGAAGGGTTGGGAAAATCTGGCTGGAGAGGTCAAAAGCCTTCCAATAATTATGGTAACAAGGGAAAGGATAAGAGGGAGATTAATGGACTTTTTGTACGTAAATAAATAAATTATATACAGCGGGTACCCGGCATGCGTTGCAAGGCCACTTTAACCTCGGGGTCCATTAAACTGTAATGGTTCCATCCCAAATCTCGGAAAACAACATTATAATGCAAGCGCCTGTAATATATAACATTATAAACAACGGGTACCTGGCATGCGTTGCAAGGTCACTGTAACCTCGGGGTCAACTTAACTGTAATGGTTCCATCCCGATTCCCGGGATATAAAATTTTAATGCAAGTGCCTGCAATATATAACATGATATACAATGGTTATTCGGCAAGCGTTGCAAGGTCACTGTAACCTTGGGGTCAACTTAACTGTAATGGTTCCATCCCGATTTCCGGGAAATAAAATTTTAATGCAAGCGCCTGCAATTTATAACATAATATACAACGGGTACACGGCATGCGTTGCAAGGTCACTGTAACCTCGGGGTCAACTTAACTGTAATGGTTTCATTCCAATTCCTGGGAAATTACATTTTAATGCAAGCGCTGCACTACATAACATTATATACAACGGGTACCCGGCATGCGTTGCAAGGTCACTGTGAACTCAGGTTTCTTCATATATTTAATTTAACACACACTCCTCCTCGCTTCATCCACGTTCACACGTCAAATCGCATAGTGTCTTAACCCGTCAGTTGCTTCTGCAACGGGCAAAACCTAGTATATAGTATTGTTCACTTTGGGAAGGCTCTTTTTCCGCGCACTTTTTTGTTGACGCAAAAACGACCAGTACGCCCTTTGCGTTTCACCCACCTCAAGGTTCACTTTCGGTCGAAGCAAATTCAGACATGGAAGCTGGGAGTTTTTTTTTTTCGACAAAAAAAATATATACAGGGATTTATTCTCCGATACGAATCGGCGTCGAAAACTAGAAGCTCTACTCGAATCACTCGATTATATTTCCCGCCGACAGACGGCGTTTGAAAAAAAAAAATGACGAAAAAACCCGCTAATTTCACAAAGGAAAATGCTATATAGGACTATTGACATAGGTCAGGATCTTAGATGTCAAATTTTTAGCCTAACTAAACGGAACTCTCGGCGGTTTCGGTCGTTGTTTTTCGGAAAACGACATTACCGCCGAAAAACCGATTCCGGGCTAGATGTTTTTTGAAAATACGATAGCCGGATAGATTCCGCAACTTTTAACACCAATAAAACATATGATTCTCATATAAAATACGTCAGGAGATGCTGACAAAACTCGAAATTTTCCGAAAAAAATCATCAAAATACGCGCTCACAGATTCCATCGGAAGTTTAAATATTTGCTGGCCAGTTCAAATTAACACGTTTTTCATTCGGGGTAGGTACCTACTTATTTCGTAGTATTGCAAATATGATGAAAAAAGCTAAGATTGCCGGAATCTAAGGAAATGCGCAGGTACCTACCTGAATGGGTACCTACACAACGAATTAGGTTTTAATGCAATAAATACTAAGGTAAGGTTGTTTCGATGATACAGAATAATTGAACTTTTTTAAGTTAATTTTCACGTTCTGTGATGGTTCTACTCAAATTCTATTGTTTTATCATTACAGACCAGTTACATCACAAAACTGAAATAATTACAGAACTCGAACGGAACTTTATAGAACTGAAAATTTACTAGAAAAATTTAAAGAATTGTCAATTTTTGTTATTAATTATTTTTTTTATTTTTAAGTGTGTTCTATTTGAACATTGTATATATATATATACATTACGCGTGTTCTAGGTAGGTACTTACTTGCGGGGACTTTTTTCATTTAAAAATCAAAACATGATATTGAATGAATTTATTTGTAGTGAAAATTATTTTACGCTCAACAGCATAATGGCGTCGTTTTGGTGCAATATTACAACAAAGTAACTACTTAGTACTTACACTTGCAAAATGAAATACAATACAACTACAATAGTGAGCTCCGGCATAATGAAATTTTGCACTGCTAAACTTTAACTTTAACTTCGGGGTCAACTAAACCGTAATGGTTCCCTACCAAGTCCCGGGAAACAACATTATAAAATTATGCACTTTATAAAATTATATACAACGGGTACCCGGCATGCGTTGCAAGGCCGCTTTAACCTCGGGGTCAATAAAACTGTAATGTTTCCATCCGAAGTCCTGGGAAACTACATTATAATGCAAGCGCCTGCACTATGTAACATTATATACTACGGGTACCCGGCATGCGTTGCAAGGCCACTTTAACCTCAGGGTCAACTAAACTCTAATGGTTCCATCCCAAGTCCCCGGAAACTACATTATAATGCAAGCGCCTGCACTATATAACATTATATACAACGGGTACCCGGCATGCGTTGCAAGGTCACTGTAACCTAGGGGTCAACTTTACTGTAATGGTTTCATCCCGATTCCCGGGAAATAAAACTTTAATGCAAGCGCCTGCAATTTATAACATAATATACAACGGGTACACGGCATGCGTTGCAAAGTCACTGTAACCTCGGGGTCAACTTAACTGTAATGGTTCCATCCCAATTCCCGGGAAATGAAATTTTAAAGCAAGCGCCTGCACTATATAACATTATATACAACGGGTACCCGGTATGCGTTGCAAGGTCACTGTAACCTAGGGGTCAACTTTACTGTAATGGTTTCATCCCGATTCCCGGGAAATAAAATTTTAATGCAAGCGCCTGCAATTTATAACATTATATACAACGATTACTCGGCATGCGTTGCAAGGTCACTGTAACCTCGGGGTCAACTTAACTGTAATGGTTCCTTTCCAATTCCTGGGAAATTACATTTTAATGCAAGCGCTGCACTACATAACATTATATACAACGGGTACCCGGCATGCGTTGCAAGGTCACTGTAACCTCAGGTTTCTTCATATATTTAATTTAACACACACTCTTCCTCGCTTCATCCACGTTCACACGTCAAATCGCATAGTGTTTAAACCCGTCAGTTGCTTCTGCAACGGGCAAAACCTAGTATATATAGTATTGATCACTTTGGGAAAGCTCTTTTTCCGCGCACTTTTTTGTTGACACAAAAACGACCAGTACGCCCTTTGCGTTTCACCCACCTCAAGGTTCACTTTCGGTCGAAGCAAATTCAGACATGGAAGCTGGGAGTTTTTTTTTTCGACAAAAAAAATATATACAGGGATTTATTCTCCGATACGAATCGGCGTCGAAAACTAGAAGCTCTATTCGAATCACTCGATTATATTTCCCGCCGACAGACGGCGTTTGAAAAAAAAAAATGACGAAAAAACCCGCTAATTTCACAAAGGAAAATGCTATATAGGACTATTGACATAGGTCAGGATCTTAGATGTCAAATTTTTAGCCTAACAAATCGGAACTCTCGGCGGTTTCGGTCGTTGTTTTTCGGAAAACGACATTACCGCCGAAAAACCGATTCCGGGCTAGATGTTTTTTGAAAATACGATAGCCGGATAGATTCCGCAACTTTTAACACCAATAAAACATATGATTTTCATATAAAATACGTCAGGAGATGCTGACAAAACTCGAAATTTTCCGAAAAAAAATCATCAAAATACGCGCTCACAGATTCCATCGGAAGTTTAAATATTTGCTGGCCAGTTCAAATTAACACGTTTTTCATTCGGGGTAGGTACCTTCTTATTTCGGTAGTATTGCAAATATGATGAAAAAAGCTAAGATTGCCGGAATCTAAGGAAATGCGCAGGTACCTACCTGAATGGGTACCTACACAACGAATTAGGTTTTAATGCAATAAATACTAAGGTAAGGTTGTTTCGATGATACAGAATAATTGAACTTTTTTAAGTTAATTTTCACGTTCTGTGATGGTTCTACTCAAATTCTATTGTTTTATCATTACAGACCAGTTACATCACAAAACTGTAATAATTACAGAACTCGAACGGAACTTTATAGAACTGAAAATTTACTAGAAAAATTTAAAGAATTGTCAATTTTTTTTTTTTATTATTTTTTTTTATTTTTAGTGTGTTCTATTTGAACATTGTATATATATATATATACATTACGCGTGTTCTAGGTAGGTACTTACTTGCGGGGACTTTTTTCATTTAAAAATCAAAACATGATATTGAATGAATTTATTTGTAGTGAAAATTATTTTATGCTCAACAGCATAATGGCGTCGTTTTGGTGAAATATTACAACAAAGTACCTACTTAGTACTTACACTTGCAAAATGAAATACAATACAACTACAATAGTGAGCTCCGGCATAATGAAATTTTGCACTGCTAAACCGTGCAACCGATTGTTATTGTTAATGGACTATTTGTGCGTAAATAAATTAATTATATACAGCGGGTACCCGGCATGCGTTGCGAGGCCACTTTAACTTCGGGGTCAACTAAACCGTAATGGTTCATCCCGATTCCCGGGAAATAAAATTTTAATGCAAGTGCCTGCAATTTATAACATAATATACAACGGTTACTCGGCATGCGTTGCAAGGTCACTGTAACCTCGGGGTCAACTTAACTGTAATGGTTCCATTCCGATTCCTGGGAAATTACATTTTAATGCAAGCGCTGCACTACATAACATTATATACAACGGGTACCCAGCATGCGTTGCAAGGCCGCTTTAACCTCGGGGCCAATAAAACTGTAATGTTTCCATCCGAAGTCCTGGGAAACTACATTATAATGCAAGCGCCTGCCCTATGTAACATTATATACTACGGGTACCCGGCATGCGTTGCAAGGCCACTTTAACCTCAGGGTCAACTAAACTCTAATGGTTCCATCCCAATTCCTGGGAAATTACATTTTAATGCAAGCGCTGCACTACATAACATTATATACAACGGGTACCCGGCATGCGTTGCAAGGTCACTGTAACCTAGGGGTCAACTTTACTGTAATGGTTTCATCCCGATTCCCGGGAAATAAAATTTTAATGCAAGCGCCTGCAATTTATAACATAATATACAACGGGTACACGGCATGCGTTGCAAGGTCACTGTAACCTCGGGGTCAACTTAACTGTAATGGTTCCATCCCAATTCCCGGGAAATAACATTTTAAAGCAAGCGCCTGAACTATATAACATTATAAACAACGGGTACCCGGTATGCGTTGAAAGGTCACTGTAACCTAGGGGTCAACTTTCTGTAATGGTTTCATCCCGATTCCCGAGAAATAAAATTTTAATGCAAGTGCCTGCAATTTATAACATAATATACAACGGTTACTCGGCATGCGTTGCAAGGTCACTGTAACCTCGGGGTCAACTTAACTGTAATGGTTCCATTCCAATTCCTGGGAAATTACATTTTAATGCAAGCGCTGCACTACATAACATTATATACAACGGGTACCCGGCATGCGTTGCAAGGCCGCTTTAACCTCGGGGTCAATAAAACTGTAATGTTTCCATCCGAAGTCCTGGGAAACTACATTATAATGCAAGCGCCTGCACTATGTAACATTATATACTACGGGTACCCGGCATGCGTTGCAAGGCCACTTTAACCTCAGGGTCAACTAAACTCTAATGGTTCCATCCCAAGTCCCCGGAAACTACATTATAATGCAAGCGCCTGCACTATATAACATTATATACAACGGGTACCCGGCATGCGTTGCACGGTCACTGTAACCTAGGGGTCAACTTTACTGTAATGGTTTCATCCCGATTCCCGGGAAATAAAATTTTAATGCAAGCGCCTGCAATTTATAACATAATATACAACGGTTACTCGGCATGCGTTGCAAGGTCACTGTAACCTCGGGGTCAACTTAACTGTAATGGTTCCATTCCAATTCCTGGGAAATTACATTTTAATGCAAGCGCTGCACTACATAACATTATATACAACGGGTACCCGGCATGCGTTGCAAGGTCACTGTAACCTCAGGTTTCTTCATATATTTAATTTAACACACACTCTTCCTCGCTTCATCCACGTTCACACGTCAAATCGCATAGTATTTAAACCCGTCAGTTGCTTCTGCAACGGGCAAAACCTATTATATATAGTATTGTTTGGTTTTGGGTAGGTCAGGGAAAACTCACTTTTTCCGCTCACGCCATTGGTCGGAAAACTCACTTTTTCCGCTCACGCCATTGGTCGAAAAAACTCACTTTTGATTTGAGGGGAAAAGCTACCACTTTGCCCCTCGGGTGGGTGAAACCTCACGGGTCACTTTGGCTCGCGGCAGTTTGGTAAAATTTGGCAAGCCAAATTGACCTCTGAGTTAATTCAATTTCAAAGGCCCCACGGTTCACTCTCCTTCGAAGCGAATTCATTGTATCTATCTCTTTTCAAATGCCCGTAAAAGTTGAGAAAGATATAGCGAAAATCTCCCATACAAATCTGATTTCTGCTAGGAATTTATTCCAATTATTTAAACGGCGATCTGCAAAATACCGAAGAAAAATTGACATTTTAAAGGCCCTTTGCGGGGTGGTAAATTACGATGAAAATAAACATTTTGCGAGAGATGTTTTTTAATAATCATAAATTATACAAGATTTAGAAACTTTTAAAATAAAAACATGTGTAGCTTCCCATTTAAAATGTTTCACAATATCGCGTCAAACTTTGCAATTATATCTGACATTTGCGAAAAATACAACAACATCGAAAATGCACATCGTTCTCAGCCTGTTAAATCGGTAAATATTTGAAATGTTTATTTATTTTCTTCAACCTTGCCATACTGAACATGGAACACTATCCAAAACCACCTGAGGTTTTCAGTCAGGCCATGACACCGTTGGCTGACGTACTTTGTATGGGAAATGTTCTTAAACCAGCGCAGGTGTTCGATTTTCAGGCTGTGCTTGAGGTGGTTACGACAAAGTTTAACGTTTGTGTTGCCATATAAATAACATATTGTTTTAGAATATTTTGATGAACTAGGTAGGTACCCTGAAAATTACTTAAACGGATAAATAATTATCCACGGGTATCATCTATAAATTATAGCTCATGAACGACTGGTCCAAATTGGATAATTCTTTTTGAGTTGGTTTCGTTATTGTTCGGGCAAGGTTTGTATAAGACGACTGATGAGCTCTGGAATAATAAAATTTGTTTAAAATGAATCGCCGAAATCTATAAATGCGCATAGCTTCCGAGCGAATGCACAAAATTGAATAATTCTTTCGTTGTTGTATTTGTTATAACTAGGACAAGTTTTGAATAAAATTACTGGTGAGCTCTGGCATAACGAAATTTATTTAAAAATGATTCGCCGAAATGTAAGGACGCTCATAACTTCAGAACGACTGCACGTAATTGAATAATTCTTTTTTTGTTGCGTTCCTTATTGTTAGGACAAAGTTTGTATACAACTACTGGTGAGCTCTGGCATTTTGAAATATGTTTAAAAATTAATCGATGAAATGTAAGTACGCGCATAACTTCGGAACGACTGCACCTAATTGGGTAATTATTTTTTTGTTGTTATCGTTATTGTAAGGACAAGTTTTGAATAAAACTACTGGTGAGCTCTGGCATTATGAAATTTGCATAAAAATGAATCGTCAAAATGTATGTACGCGTATAACTTCCGAAAGACTGCACCAAATTGAATAATTCTTTTTTTGTTATGTTTGTTTATTGGCTGGTGAGCTCTGGCATTTTTGCAAAATTTGCATAAAAATATTTCCATAGGTGGCACGCGAGCTGTTTGAAAACTAAATGTAACGGCAATAAAATAATGAAGCACGGGAGGGGGGAAACAAACCATGGAGGGGGGAAGGTAACCTGGGAAGGGGGAGGGGAACACGGGAAGGGGTTTTTGCGGGATGGAGGAAGGGGGGGGGGGGAGTAGAGTTCACTATGAAAGGAAATTTTTTCTGTTCTTTTTTTTACTCGAATAAAACAAAATTTTAAAAGGATAAATAACAGGAGTGCAGAACTAGCAAGGGAAAATATGTTAAGGACATGTTTTTTTTTCAATTATTTCTGGCTTTTTGGGAAAGGTGAATTTATATGCATTTAATTATTTTTTTTACATGAGCTCCGCACAGGAGGCCGTGGGAAAAATAATTTCCCTCAGGTCCTATGTCATCTTTGGGGATGCTGTGTGGAGGATTTTTTTTAGGAAAGGAAGGAGATGAGAGTTCTGGGAAGGAAAAGGGTTTAAGGGGTGGGTAGGAATCTGGGGTTCAGTGTGTCCTGGGCATCTGCCTCTCAGACCTAGACAGACATCACACCATGAACCCGGGCACCCCTACTAAATCACCAAACGTAGCGAACCACTTGAGGTGACCTACGGCAGAGGTGTTGGTTATCCAATAAAGGTCAACAATGGGGATTTGTATTTCTACATAACATTATATACAACGGGTACCCGGCATGCGTTGCAAGCTCACTGTAACCTCGGGGTCAACTAAATTCTTATGGTTCCAACCCAAGTCCCGGGAAACTACATTATAATGCAAGTGCCTGCAATATATAACATTATAAACAACGAGTACCCGGCATGCGTTGCAAGGCGACTTTAACCTCGGGTCAACTAAACTGTATAGGTTCGATCCCAAATCCTGGAAAACTACATTATAATGCAAGCACCTGCACCATATAACATTATATACAACGGGTACCCGGCATGCGTTGCAAGGTCTCTTTAACCTCGGGTCAACTAAACTGTTATGGTACCATTCCAAGTCCCGGAAACTACATTATAATGCAAGTGCCTGCACCATATAACATTATAAACAACGAGTACCCGGCATGCGTTGCAAGGCGACTTTAACCTCGGGTCAACTAAACTGTATTGGTTCCATCCAAAACCCTGGAAAACTACATTATAATGCAAGCACATGCACTATATAACAATATATACAACGGGTACCCGGCATGCGTTGCAATGCGACTTTAACCTCGGGTCAACTGAACTGTATTGGTTCCATCCCAAATCCTGGAAAACTACATTATAATGCAAGCACCTGCATTATATAACATTATATACAACGGGTACCCGGCATGCGTTGCAAGGTCACTGTAACCTCGGGGTCAACTTAACTATAATGGTTCTATCCCAAGTCCCGGGAAAATACATTATAATGCAAGCACTTGCACTTTGAAACATTATATACAACGGGTACCCGGCATGCGTTACAAGGCTACTTTAACCTCGGGGTCAATAATATTTGATATTTAACCGATTGATATTTGATTTAACACATACTCCTCGCTTCATCCACGTTCACACGCAAATCGCATAGTGTTTTAACCCGTTAGTTGCTTTTGCAACGGGCCCAGCTAGTATATATATAGTATTGTTCAGTTTTGGGGTAGGTCAGGGAAAAGCTTTTTCCGCTCACGCCATTGGTCGAAAAAACTCACTTTTTCCGCTCACGCCATTGGTCGAAAAAACTCACTTTCGATTTGAGGGGAAAAGCTACCACTTTGCCCCTCGGGTGGGTGAAACCTCACGGGTCACTTTGGCTTGCGAAAATTGTGTAAAATTTGGCAAGCCAAATTGATCTCTAAGCTCATCCGATTTCAAAGGCCCCACGGTTCACTCTTCTTCGAAGCGAATTCATTGTATCTATCTCTTTTCAAATGCCCGGAAAAGTTGAGAAAGATATATCGAAAATCTCCCATACAAAACTGATTTTTGTTAGAAATTTATTCCAATTAATTAAACGGCGATCTCGGAAATAACGTTGAAAAAATGACATTTTAAAGGCCCTTTGCGGGGTGATAAAATACGACGAAAAAAAACATTTTGCGAGACATTTTTTTTAATAATCATAAATTATACAAGATTTAGAAACTTTTAAAACAAAAACATGTGTAGCTTCCCATTTAAAATATTTCACAATATCGCGTCAAACTTTGCAATTATATCTGACATTTGCGAAAAATCCAACAACATCGAAAATGCACATCGTTCTCAGCCTGTTAAATCGGTAGATATTTGAAATGTTTATTTATTTTCTTCAACCTTGCAATACTGAACATGGAACACTATCCAAAACCACCTGAGGTTTTCAGTCAGGCCATGACACCGTTGGCTGACGTAATTTGTATGGGAAATGTTCTTAAACCAGCGCAGGTGTTCGATTTTCAGGCTTTGCTTGAGGTGGTTATGACAACTTTTATCGGTTGTCTTGCATATAGATAAAATATTGTTTTAGAATATTTTGATGAACTAGGTAGGTACCCTGAAAATTACATAAACGGATAAATAATTATCCACGGGTATCATCTATAAATTATAGCTCATGAACGACTGGTCCAAATTGGATAATTCTTTTTGAGTTGGTTTCATTATTGTTCGGGCAAGGTTTGTATAAGACGACTGATGAGCTCTGGAATAATAAAATTTGTTTAAAATGAATCGCCTAATTCTATAAATGCGCATAGCTTCCGAGCGAATGCACAAAATTGAATAATTCTTTCGTTGTTGTATTTGTTATAACTAGGACAAGTTTTGAATAAAATTACTGGTGAGCTCTGGCATAACGAAATTTGTTTAAAAATGATTCGCCGAAATGTAAGTACGCTCATAACTTCAGAACGACTGCACGCAATTGAATAATTCTTTTTTTGTTGCGTTCTTTATTGTTAGGACAAAAATTGTATACAACTACTGGTGAGCTCTGGCATTTTGAAATATGTTTAAAAATTAATCGATGAAATGTAAGAACGCGCATAACTTCGGAACGACTGCACCTAATTGGGTAATTATTTTTTTGTTGTTATCGTTATTGTAAGGACAAGTTTTGAATAAAACTACTGGTGAGCTCTGGCATTATGAAATTTGCATAAAAATGAATCGTCGAAATGTTTGTACGCGTATAACTTCCGAAAGACTGCACCAAATTGAATAATTCTTTTTTTGATATGTTTGTTTATTGGCTGGTGAGCTTTGGCATTACGAAATTTGTATAAAAATATTTCAATAGGTGGCACGCGAGCTGTTTGAAAACTAAATGTAACGGCAATGAAAGGTGAATTTATATGCATTTAATTATTTTTTTACATGAGCTCAACACAGGAGACCCTGAGGAAAATAATTTCCCTCAGGGTCATGTCATCTTTGGAGATGCCGGGTGAAGGGTTTTTTAAGGCAAAGAAGGAGATGAGAGTTCTGGGAAGGAAAAGGGTTTGAGGGGTGGGTAGGGGTCTGGGGTTCAGTGTGTCCTGGTCATCCGCATCCAAGACCTAGACAAACCTCACCCCATGAACCCGGGCACCCCTACTAAATCACCAAACGTAGCGAACCACTTGGAGTGACCTACGGCATAGGTGTTGGTTATCCAATAAAGGTCAATTTTGGGGATTTGTATTTCTACATAACATTATATAACACGGGTACCCGGCATGCGTTGCAAGATCACTGAAACCTTAGGGGGAGAACTCAGGATGAAATTATGCAGTGATAAACTTTTTTATACATTAGCTCCACACAGGAGGCTCCAAGGAAAACAATTTCCCTAGGGGCCTACGTCATCTTTGAGGATGCTGTGCGGAGGGTTTTTTTAAGGGAAAGGAAGGAGAAGAAGATATGGGAAGGAAAAGGGTATGAGAGGTGGGTAGGAATCTGGGGGTCAGTGTGGCCAGGAGTAACGGACTTATGAATCTATTCCTCACACTGCGGTGCATGGCAAAGGATTGGGAGAATCTGGCTGGAGAGGTCGAGATCCCCCCTCAATCAGTCTCCTCCGATCCAGTCTGCCACGCAGTGGTTGGTCAAACGTATCCGCTTCCAAGACCTAGACACACCTCACCCCATGAACCCGGGCACCCCTACTAAATCACCAAACGTAGCGAACCACTTGGGGTGACCTACAGCAGAGGTGTTGGTTATCCAATAAAGGTCAATTTTGGGGATTTGTATTTCTACATAACATTATATAACACGGGTACCCGGCATGCGTTGCAAGATCACTGAAACCTTGGGGAGAACTCAGGATGAAATTATGCAGTGTTAAACTTTTTTTACATTAGCTCCACACAGGAGACTCCAAGGAAAACAATTTCCCTAGGGGCCTATGTCATCTTTGAGGATTCTGAGCGGAGGGTTTTTAAGGGAAAGGAAGGAGAAGAAGATATGGGAAGGAAAAAGGTATGAGGGGTGTTAAGGAATCTGGGGGTCAGTGTGGCCAGGAGTGATGGACGCATGAATCTATTCCTCACACTGCGGTGCAAGGCGAAGGGTTGAGAGAATCTGGCTGGAGAGATAAAAAGCCTCCCTCAATCAGTCTCCTCCGATTCAGCCCGCCACGCAGTGGTTGGGCGAACGTATCCGCCACCAAGATCTAGACAAATACATACAGTTTCAGAATACAATAGTGAGCTTTGGCATCATGAAATTACACGAGAAAAGGCCCGTTCTAAATCCTAGGGGCCTGCGTCATCTTTGAGGATGCTGTGGGGTGGGTTTTTTAAGGGAAAGGAAGGAGAAGAAGATATGGGAAGGAAAAAGGTCTGAGGGGTGTTTAGGAATCTAGGGGACAGTGTGGCCAGGAGTGACGGACGTATGAATCTATTCCTCACACTGCGGTGCAAGCCGAAGGGTTGGGAGAATCTGGCTGGAGAGGTCAAAAGCCTTCCAATAATTATGGTAACAAGGGAAAGGATAAGAGGGAGATTAATGGACTTTTTGTAGGTAAATAAATAAATTATATACAGCGGGTACCCGGCATGCGTTGCAAGGCCACTTTAACCTCGGGGTCCATTAAACTGTAATGGTTCCATCCCAAATCTCGGAAAACAACATTTTAATGCAAGCGCCTGTAATATATAACATTATAAACAACGGGTACTCGGCATGCGTTGCAAGGTCACTGTAACCTCGGCGTCAACTTAACTGTAATGGTTCCATCCCGATTCCCGGGAAATAAAATTTTAATGCAAGCGCCTGCAATTTATAACATAATATACAACGGGTACACGGCATGCGTTGCAAGGTCACTGTAACCTCGGGGTCAACTTTACTTTAATGGTTCCATCCCGATTCCCGGGAAATAAAATTTTAATGCAAGCGCCTGCAATATATAACATGATATACAACGGTTACTCGGCATGCGTTGCAAGGTCACTGTAACCTCGGGGTCAACTTAACTGTAATGGTTCCATTCCAATTCCTGGCAAATTACATTTTAATGCAAGCGCTGCACTACATAACATTATATACAACGGGTACCCGGCATGCGTTGCAAGGTCACTGTGAACTAAGGTTTCTTCATATATTTAATTTAACACACACTTCTCCTCGCTTCATCCACGTTCACACGTCAAATCGCATAATGTTTTAACCCATCAGTTGCTTCTGCAACGGGCAAAACCTAGTATATAGTATTGTTTGGTTTTGGGATAGGTCAGGGAAAGCTCACTTTTTCCGCTCACGCCATTGGTCGGGAAAACTCACTTTTTCCGCTCACGCCATTGGTCGAAAAAACTCACTTTCGATTATAGGGGAAAAGCTACCACTTTGCCCCTCGGGTGGGTGAAACCTCACGGGTCACTTTGGCTTGCGAAAATTGGGTAAAATTTGGCAAGCCAAATTGATCCCTAAGCTCATCCGATTTCAAAGGCCCCACGGTTCACTCTCCTTCGAAGCTAATTCATTGTATCTATCTCTTTTCAAATGCCCGCAAAAGTTGAGAAAGATATAGCGAAAATCTCCCATACAAAACTGATTTCGCTAGGTACGCAGATTTTAAATGTCATCTTTCATTTTTCGTTTTCCCACCGGCCGACTGGCATACGCGATTTTGTCGAAAATATCACGCTTGGAAGCCAAAATTTAGTGAAATTCCGTCAACAAGAGTTTTTCAAAGGTCAATTGACCGTCGTAATTATCACTTTTCTCAAAAACATCGTTGTAATATTCGTTTCAAAACTGACATGTGCAAAAAAACAACATAAAAGTCGAGTATTGAAACTAATCTTTAAAATTATGTACTGTTTTCACGGCGCCGCCAGTCGACAGGACATAGAATTAAAACATTTCATTAGAAAAATTTAAAAATAGACTAAAATTCAAATTCGAACGCGAAACAAAATTGGAGTGTCTTAAATTGGCGTTGTTAGCAGGTTTTAAAATCGAATTTCATCATTCATGAATCGTTATTATGCCGGTACACTGTGGTAAAAAAAAGACTGCTCGAAATATAATAATTATTTTTTTAATTATTTTGAATGATAATTTTCTTGATATTTTTTTTTCGAAAATATAGTCGGGCCTTCACGACTAACGTTTGAGCGGCGTAGAAACATTTCTCAAATGACGATGCTTAGAATTTCCGTTTTTTTCCATACATGTATCGTTGTGAATAATTATTTATTACGAAAGTAGTATGCGCGTTCGTGAATTTAAAAGTTGGATATTTGACCGATGTCATTTCTAGAAAAATATTTTTAAAAAAAGACGATTTTATTTTTATTTTTAAAAAAATATTATTATTTAATCAATTTATTTTTACCAAAAATGAGTAACGCAGTTTTGGCGGACCCTGTTATTTAGAATACACAGATAAACCATGCAACTTAGTGATGGAAATAAGTGCTTAGGTACCTACCTACCGGCTTACCGACTTACTACCGTGGTTTTTTTGCGAAAATGAGTAGGTACCTAGACGAATTATGTAGGTACTTACATTGGATGCCGGGTTGTTGCAATAAAATTGAAGAATTCAACATTTCTTTAAAGTTAATTCTAACGTTCTGCGTAAGTTCTATTCGAGTTCTGTTGTTATATCATTTTATCCAGTTGCACCACAAAACTGAAATAATTACAGAACTTTAAAATAACTTTCACAAAACGTGATAATTAACTTGAAAATTTTAAAGAATTATTAAATTTTTTTGAAAGAACCTATCAAAATATTTTTCATTTACGAATGTGTAGGTAAAGTTTCGTTCTTTTTGGACATTCTTAAATAATAATACCAGTAATGGCCAGTACCTACTTATGAGGGAACGTTGTTGTCGAAATAATGAGAAATTAATATATTGTGTAAATTTAATAGCAAAGATGGTACAATTTTTTTTTCAAATGGTGTAGGTACTTTAAAATTGTACGGAAATTAATTGTTTTATACATTATTACCTAAATTTTAATGATAATGCGGCACAAGAGTCCCAACTACTGAAGTCAGTGAAACTATGGCATCCCCAGTTGGGGTATGTTGTGAGGCTAAAGGTAGTGGGGAGGGGAGGGAGATGGAGATGAGGAAGGTGGGGAAGTACCTGGCTATTCAGATCTGGTCACCAAAAACCGCCAAATCCATTTCAAGCAACGTTATGAAAATTAATAAATTTAAATATCTTAACATGGTCAATTTTTTGCCAAATTATGCAGGTAAAAGCACACTTTTTTAAAGTTAATTTTCACGTTCTGTGTTAATTCTTCTTCGATTCCGATGAAACTTTGGGGACCTTCGATTCTGATTGTATAAAATGGTGAGCTCTGGCATCATGAAATTATGCATTGCTAAACCGTTCATCCGATTGCGATGAAACTTTGGGAATTTGATGTGTGCATGCCTCCGATGGCGTCTAGATACTTCTGTTTGACAGGTTTCAGCTGCTAGGCCCTGCGGGTGGCCTTATACATACGTATGTTTAACCACTGAGCGTTGCTCTCCTCGCCTTATTTGCCTTTAAAAACCCTCAACACAACATCTCCAAAGATGAAATGACCCCGAGGGAAATTATTTTCCTCAGGGTCTCCTGTGTGTAGCTCATGTAAAAAAAGGATAAATACCAGGAGTGCAGAACTAAGCAAGGGAAAAAATATTAAGAAAATGTTTTTTTTTTTTTCAATTATTTCTGGCTTTCACCATCCAAGGGTATTCTATGTAGGTCATCATTTAAGACTGACATAGACAGGAAAGGTGAATTTATATACATTTTTTTTTTTTACATGAGCTCCACACAGGAGGCCGTGGGGAAAATAATTTCCCTCAGGACCTATGTCATCTTTGGGGATGCTGTGTGGAGGATTTTTTTTTTGGAAAGAAAGGGGATGAGAGTTCTGGGAAGGAAAAGGGTTTAAGGGGTGGGTAGGAATCTGGGGTTCAGTGTGTCCTGGTCATCCGCCTCCAAGACCTAGAAAAACCTCACCCATGAATCCGGGCACCCCCACTAAATCACCAAACGTAGCGAACCACTTGGGGTGACCGACGGCAGAGGTGTTGGTTATTCAATAAAGGTCAATTTTAGGGATTTGTATTTCTACATAACATTATATACAACGGGTACCCGGCATGCGTTGCAAAATCACTGTAACCTTGGGGAGAACTCAGGATGAAATTATGCAGTGTTAATTTTTTTTTAATTTAGCTCCACACAGGAGGCTCCAAAGAAAACAATTTCCCTAGGGGCCTATGTCATCTTTGAGGATGCTGTGCGGGGGGTTTTTTAAGGGAAAGGAAGGAGAAGAAGATATGGGAAGGAAAAAGGTATGAGGGGTGTTTAGGAATCTGGGGGTCAGTGTGGCCAGGAGTGACGAACGTATGAATCTATTCCTCACACTGCGGTGCATGGCGAAGGTTTGGGAGAATCTGGCTGGAGAGGTCAAAAGCCTTCCAATAATTATGGTAACGAGGGAAAGAATAAGAGGGAGATATAAGTTAGATACGTATTTTAACAATCAACTTTACTGTAATGGTTCCATCCCGATTCCCGGGAAATAACATTTTGAAGCAAGTGCCTGCAAAATATAACATGATATACAACGGTTACTCGGCATGCGTTGCAAGGTCACTGTAACCTCGGCGTCAACTTAACTGTAATGGTTCCATCCCGATTCCGGGGAAATAAAATTTTAATGCAAGCGCCTGCAATTTATAACATAATATACAACGGTTACTCGGCATGCGTTGCAAGGTCACTGTATCCTCGGGGTCAACTTAACTGTAATGGTTCCATTCCAATTCCTAGGAAATTACATTTTAATGCAAGCGCTGCACTACATAACATTATATACAACGGGTACCCGGCATGCGTTGCAAGGTCACTGTAACCTCAGGTTTCTTCAAATATTTAATTTAACACACACTCTTCCTCGCTTCATCCACGTTCACACGTCAAATCGCATAGTGTTTAAACCCGTCAGTTGCTTCTGCAACGGGCAAAACCTAGTATATATAGTATTGTTTGGTTTTAGGGTAGGTCAGGAAAACTCACTTTTTTTTTAGCCCTCCGGGTACAGGCGAAAATCGATTACTCTGCCTGTACAGTTTCACCGACCGCAGAGGTCGATTTGGCCGAGCAAGGCGTGTGGACCGGGATTTCATACAAACGGCCGTTCCAAAAAAACGCGTTTTGGTGATCCGATAATCGACACTTTTCCCCCTCGATCCGCAAGACCTTACGGCGTATTGTCGCTTAAAAAAAAAGACGCTTACGCCCTTTCAGATAAAAAAATTCAGTGCATGTTTCAGTACTTTGACTTTGCGACAAAAATAAAGCCTTTTTTGGCCTACAAAATTTAAAGAAAAAAACTGGCGGCAAAAACTAGAACTCTAATAAAATCACTCAATTCGGCTCGCTTACACTTCCCACCGACAGGTTCGCATTAAAAAACAAGAGATGTCTTTTTTCATTAGTTTCATAAAATGCTAGGAATATCGAGTCAGGTCTGGATTAACCCATCTCTTTTCGCATGCTCGCGAATGCTGAGATAGATATATGTAGATTTTAAATGTCAGTTTATGCTAGCGAAACGGACCTCTCAGCGGTTTCGGTTGGGGAATACGGAATTTCGGCCCAGAAAACGATTTCAGCTTTGATATTTTTAAAAAATTTTATAGAGTAGAGGAATACGCATCTTTTGATAGCAATATTATATAAGCATCTCTTATAAAATATGTCAGTAGAAGCTGACAAACATCACACATTTCCTGAAAAATTCATGTCGAAAATGCGTTCTCAAATTATCCGAGAGTATTGAATTACTGGCCATATGAAAAAAATGCAATTTATAACGAGGCAGGTACCTACCGTTTCCATCGAAAGAAAAGTAACTTAATACATAATGTTGACGCAATTTTTATTGAGAAAACGGGTAGGTAGGTACCTAGAGCAAAATTGTTTTTCTCGCGGTTTACTAGGTAGGTACCTACCGGCTTAGGAACAGAATTCTTTCATTTAAATAATTAATGATATTATATTAAATTAATCACTCGAGATGGTCACTTTTTGAATCTATGCAGGTACCTTCCTGCACATACCTACTCGGAATCATCTGATGATTTTGTTTATGTATTTTTTTTGTAAATGTATAACGAAATTGCTTGAAGTTGAACGGGATAATTATTATGAAAAATATTAAATTAACATAACGCTTTTTTTGTATTTTGCATTTTAATGATTATCATTGAACGTGAGATTGGTACCGCTGCCCCGGGAACCATTCATTGGTTTCTATATACAATAGTGAGCTTTGGCATCCCAAGTCCCGGGAAACTACATTTTAATGAAAGCGCCTTGCAAATATTATAACATTATATACAACGGGTACCCGGCATGCGTTGCAAGGTCACTGTAACCTCGAATTGAACTTAACTGTTATGGTTCCATTCCAAGTTCCAATAAACTACATTATAATGCAAGCGCCTTGCAAACGACTGCAATATATTATAACATTATATACAACGGGTACCCGGCATGCGTTGCAAGATCACTGTAACCTCGGGGTCAACTAAACTGTAATGGTTCTATTCCAAGTTCCGGGAAACTACATTATAATACAAACGCCTGCTTTATATTATAACATTATATACAAAGGAGACCCGGCATGCGTTGCAACATCACTGTAACCTCGGGGTCAACTTAACTGTAATGGTTCCATTCCAATTCCTGGGAAATTACATTTTAATGCAAACGCTGCACTACATAACATTATATACAACGGGTACCCGGCATGCGTTGCAAGGTCACTGTGAACTCAGGTTTCTTCATATATTTAATTTAACACACACTCCTCCTCGCTTCATCCACGTTCACACGTCAAATCGCATAGTGTCTTAACCCGTCAGTTGCTTCTGCAACGGGCCCAGCTAGTATATATATTAATGCTCAGTTTTGGGGTAGGTCGGGAAAAGCTCACTTTTGATTTGAGGGGAAAAGCGACCACTCTGCCCCTCGGGTGGGTGAAACCTCACGGGTCACTTTGGCTCGTGGCCGTTTTGTAAAATTTGGCAAGCCAAATTGACCTCTAAGCTCAACCAATTTCAAACGCAAGAAGGTACACTCTCCTTCGAAGCGAATTCAGGGTTGCTATCTCTTTTCAAATGCCTGGAAAAGTTGAGAAAGGTATATCGAAAATTTCCCATACAAAACTGATTTTTTGCTAGGAATTTATTCCAATTAATTAAACGGCGTTTTGTAAATAACGTCGAAAAATTGACATTTTAAAGGCCCTTTGCGGGGTGGTAAAATACGACGAAAAAAAACATTTTGCGAGACATGTTTTTTAATAATCATAAATTATACAAGATTTAGAAACTTTTAAAATAAAAACATGTGTAGCTTCCCATTTAAAATGTTACACTATATCGCGTCAAAGATTGAAATTTTTCTGACATTTGCAGAAATCGATCTATCATCAACAATGCATAATTTTCCAGCCAGTTAATATATACCCGAGGTAGGTACTGGCGTTTAAAATGTGAAGGATTTAAATGCAGAAAATGCAGCATTCATATTATCTGCGGTTTTATGAAACCAAATCAGATGACTACTTACGTAGGTACTTAATTCCATTGAAAATCAAATAAGTAGGTAATGCAGCATTTATAACGCGGTAGGTAGTTACCGATCGTTCCATTGAAATATTGCAAATTCGCTAAGTATTTATTGAGAAAACACGTAGGTACTTACACCAATAATATTTTTCTCGGTATGCACTAGGTAGGTACCGACTTTGGTGGTGTTCTTTCCTTTAAATGTTAAATCGAAAATTAATGATATGAAATGAAAAAAGTCACCCAAGATAAACACGGAGGTTGCTTCTGAACACTGTTAGGAACGTTATTTTTAAATTAGTTAAGTTCATTTTCACGTAATGTGTGAGTTTTATTTATTCAATTATCTTCAAAACTTATAATATTTATTATTATTTATTTATACTATTATTTACGGAACTTGAATAGAATTTGAACAGAACTTTCACAGAACGTTAAAATTAACTTGAAAAATTGAAGATTTTTAAATAATTTTTTTGAAAAACCCAGATTAAATATATTTCTATGATAATCATTCAACGTGCAATTGGTATCGCCACCCCGGGAACCATTCATTGGTTTCTATATACAATAGTGAGCTCTGGCATCATAAAATTATACAGTGCAAAAAAAATTTTTTTAACATTAGCTCCACACAGGAGGCACCTAGGAAAACAATTTCCCTAGGGGCCTATGTAATCTTTGAGGATGCTGTGCGGAGGGTTTTTAAGGGAAAGGAAGGAGAAGAAGATATGGGAAGGAAAAAGGTATGAGGGGTGTTTAAGAATCTGGGGGTCAGTGTGGCCAGGAGTGACGGACGTATGAATCTATTTCTCACACTGCGGTGCAAGGCGAAGGGTTGGGAGAATCTGGCTTGAGAAGTCAAAAGCCTTTCAATAATTATGTAAACAAGGGAAAGGATAAGAGGGAGATATAAGTTAGTGACGTATTTTATATTGTTAATGGACTTTTTGTCCGTAAATAAACAAATTATATACAGCGGGTACCCGGCATGCGTTGCAAGGTCACTGTAACCTCGGGGTCAACTTAACTGTAATTGTTCCATCCCAAATCCCGGAAAATAACATTTTAAAGCAAGTGCCTGCAATATATAACATGATATACTACGGTTACTCGGCATGCGTTGCAAGGTCACTGTAACCCCGGGGTCAACTTAACTGTAATGGTTCCATTCCCATTCCTGGGAAATTACATTTTAGTGCAATCGCTGCACTACATAACATTATATACAACGGGTACCCGGCATGCGTTGCAAGGTCACTGTGAACTCAGGTTTCTTCATATATTTAATTTAACACACACTCCTCCTCGCTTCATCCACGTTCACACGCAAATCGCATAATTTTTTAACCCGTTAGTTGCTTCTGCAACGGGCGAAAACCTAGTATATATAGTATTGTTTAGTTTTGGGGCAGGTCGGGAAAAGGTCACTTTTTTGTTGACGCAAAAACGACCAGTACGCCCTTTTCGTTTCACCCACCTCAAGGTTCATTTTCGGTTGAAGCAAATTCCGAATGGAAACTGGGGGTAATTTTTTTCCGACAAAATGAAATATATACAGGGATTTATTCTCCGATACGAATCGGCGGCGAAAACTAGAAGCTCTACTCGAATCACACGATTATATTTCCCGCCGACAGATGGCGTTTGAAAAAAAAAATTTACGAAAAAACCCGCTTATTTCACAAAGGAAAATGCTAGGACCGTTGACGCAGATCTCAAATGTCAAAGTTTTAGCCTAACAAAACGGAACTCCGATCGGAAAAACCGATTCCGGGCTAGATGTTTTTTGAAAATACGATAGCCGGATAGATTCCGCAACTTTTAACACCAATAAAACATATGATTCTCATATAAAATACGTCAGGAGATGCTGACAAAACTCGAAATTTTCCGAAAAAAAATCATCAAAATACGCGCTCACAGATTCCATCGGAAGTTTAAATATTTGCTGGCCAGTCAAATTAACACGTTTTTCATTCGGGGTAGGTACCTACTTATTTCGGTAGTATTGCAAATATGATGAAAAAAGCTAAGATTGCCGGAATCTAAGGAAATGCGCAGGTACCTACCTGAATGGGTACCTACACAACGAATTAGGTTTTAATGCAATAAATACTAAGGTAAGGTTGTTTCGATGATACAGAATAATTGAACTTTTTTAAAGTTAATTTTCACGTTCTGTGATGGTTCTACTCAAATTCTATTGTTTTATCATTACAGACCAGTTACATCACAAAACTGAAATAATTACAGAACTCGAACGGAACTTTATAGAACTGAAAATTTACTAGAAAAATTTTAAGAATTGTCAATTTTTTTTATTAATTATTTTTATTTATTTTTAAGTGTGTTCTATTTGAACATTGTATATATATATACATTACGCGTGTTCTAGGTAGGTACTTACTTGCGGGGACTTTTTCATTTAAAAATCAAAACATGATATTGAACGAATTTATTTGTAGTGAAAATTATTTTATGCTCAACAGCATAATGGCGTCGTTTTGGTGAAATATTACAACAAAGTACCTACTTAGTACTTACACTTGCAAAATGAAATACAATACAACTACAATAGTGAGCTCCGGCATAATGAAATTTTGCACTGCTAAACTGCGGTACACGGCATGCGTTGCGAGGCCACTCGGGGTCAACTAAACCGTAATGGTTCCCTACCAAGTCCCGGGAAACAACATTATAAAATTATGCACTTTATAAAATTATATACAACGGGTACCCGGCATGCGTTGCAAGGCCGCTTTAACCTCGGGGTCAATAAAACTGTAATGTTTCCATCCGAAGTCCTGGGAAACTACATTATAATGCAAGCGCCTGCACTATGTAACATTATATACTACGGGTACCTGGCATGCGTTGCAAGGCCACTTTAACCTCAGGGTCAACTAAACTCTAATGGTTCCATCCCAAGTCCCCGGAAACTACATTATAATGCAAGCGCCTGCACTATATAACATTATATACAACGGGTACCCGGCATGCGTTGCAAGGTCACTGTAACCTAGGGGTCAACTTTACTGTAATGGTTTCATCCCGATTCCCGGGAAATAAAATTTTAATGCAAGCGCCTGCAATTTATAACATAATATACAACGGTTACTCGGCATGCGTTGCAAGGTCACTGTATCCTCGGGGTCAACTTAACTGTAATGGTTCCATTCCAATTCCTAGGAAATTACATTTTAATGCAAGCGCTGCACTACATAACATTATATACAACGGGTACCCGGCATGCGTTGCAAGGTCACTGTAACCTCAGGTTTCTTCAAATATTTAATTTAACACACACTCTTCCTCGCTTCATCCACGTTCACACGTCAAATCGCATAGTGTTTAAACCCGTCAGTTGCTTCTGCAACGGGCAAAACCTAGTATATATAGTATTGTTTGGTTTTAGGGTAGGTCAGGAAAACTCACTTTTTTTTTAGCCCTCCGGGTACAGGCGAAAATCGATTACTCTGCCTGTACAGTTTCACCGACCGCAGAGGTCGATTTGGCCGAGCAAGGCGTGTGGACCGGGATTTCATACAAACGGCCGTTCCAAAAAAACGCGTTTTGGTGATCCGATAATCGACACTTTTCCCCCTCGATCCGCAAGACCTTACGGCGTATTGTCGCTTAAAAAAAAAGACGCTTACGCCCTTTCAGATAAAAAAAATCAGTGCATGTTTCAGTACTTTGACTTTGCGACAAAAATAAAGCCTTTTTTGGCCTACAAAATTTAAAGAAAAAAACTGGCGGCAAAAACTAGAACTCTAATAAAATCACTCAATTCGGCTCGCTTACACTTCCCACCGACAGGTTCGCATTAAAAAACAAGAGATGTCTTTTTTCATTAGTTTCATAAAATGCTAGGAATATCGAGTCAGGTCTGGATTAACCCATCACTTTTCGCATGCTCGCGAATGCTGAGATAGATATATGTAGATTTTAAATGTCAGTTTATGCTAGCGAAACGGACCTCTCAGCGGTTTCGGTTGGGGAATACGGAATTTTGGCCCAGAAAACGATTTCAGCTTTGATATTTTTAAAAAATTTTATAGAGTAGAGGAATACGCATCTTTTGATAGCAATATTATATAAGCATCTCTTATAAAATATGTCAGTAGAAGCTGACAAACATCACACATTTCCTGAAAAATTCATGTCGAAAATGCGTTCTCAAATTATCCGAGAGTATTGAATTACTGGCCATATGAAAAAAATGCAATTTATAACGAGGCAGGTACCTACCGTTTCCATCGAAAGAAAAGTAACTTAATACATAATGTTGACGCAATTTTTATTGAGAAAACGGGTAGGTAGGTACCTAGAGCAAAATTGTTTTTCTCGCGGTTTACTAGGTAGGTACCTACCGGCTTAGGAACAGAATTCTTTCATTTAAATAATTAATGATATTATATTAAATTAATCACTCGAGATGGTCACTTTTTGAATCTATGCAGGTACCTTCCTGCACATACCTACTCGGAATCATCTGATGATTTTGTTTATGTATTTTTTTTGTAAATGTATAACGAAATTGCTTGAAGTTGAACGGGATAATTATTATGAAAAATATTAAATTAACATAACGCTTTTTTTGTATTTTGCATTTTAATGATAATCATTGAACGTGAGATTGGTACCGCTGCCCCGGGAACCATTCATTGGTTTCTATATACAATAGTGAGCTTTAGCATCCCAAGTCCCGGGAAACTACATTTTAATGAAAGCGCCTTGCAAATATTATAACATTATATACAACGGGTACCCGGCATGCGTTGCAAGGTCACTGCAACCTCAGAGTTAACTCAGGATGAAATTATGCAGTGCCAAACTTTTTTTTTACATTAGCTCCACACAGCAGGCTCCAAGGAAAACAATTTCCCTAGGGGCCTACGTCATCTTTGAGGATGCTGTGGGAAGGGTTTTTTAAGGGAAAGGAAGGATAAGAAGATATGGGAAGGAATAAGGTATGAGGGGTGGGTAGGAATCTGGGGGTCAGTGTGGCCAGGAGTAACGGACGTATGAATCTATTCCTCACACTGCGGTGCAAGGCGAAGGGTTGGGAGAATCTGGCTATCCGTGACTAAGACCTAGACAAATACATACAGTTTCAGAATACAATAGTGAGCTTTGGCATCACGAAATATCGCTAGAAAAAGCCCGTTCCGAATCCTAGGGGCCTGGGTCATCTTTGAGGATGCTGTGGGGTGGGTTTTTTTAAGGGAAAGGAAGGAGAAGAAGATATGGGAAGGAAAAACGTATGAGGGGTCTTTAGGAATTTGGGGGACAGTGTGGCCTGGAGTGACGGACGTTTGAATCTATTCCTCACACTGCGGTGCAATGCGAAGGGTTGGGAGAATCTGGCTGGAGAGGTCAAAAGCCTTCCAATTATTATGGAAACAGAAATAATTACAGAACTCGAATAGAATTTAAACAGAACTTTCGCAAAACGTTAAGATTAACTTTAAAAAAGGAAATTTTTTTTTTTTTTTAAACAAGAGCTTAAATAATACTCTACATAGAATCTACATAGGTACCTACTTGCTAATTATAATGAAAAATATTAAATTAATAAAACGCTTTTTTTGCATTTTGCATTTTAATGATAATCATTGAACGTGAGATTGGTACCGCTGCACCGGGAACCATTCATTGGTTTCTATATACAATAGTGAGCTCTAGAATTCCAAGTCCTGGGAAACTACATTATAATGCAAGCGCCTTGCAAATATAATAACATTATAAAAAACGGGTACCCGGCATGCGTTGCAAGGCACTGTAACCTCCGGGTCAACTTAACTGTAATGGTTCCATTCCAAGTTCCGGGAAACGACATTATAATGCAAGCGCCTGCCCTACATTAAAACATTATATACAATGGGTACCCGGCATGCGTTGCAAGGCACTGTAACCTCCGGGACAACTTTACTTAGTACTTAAGTACAGCTGTACAATGTAATTCGCAGGACTTGAAGAATAAAGCCCAACATTTAATTGTACTAAAATTGGTGTTAAATAATGTAGATAATGTAGATTTTCAACATAAAAATCCTTTCTCATGTGCTTACCATATACCTAGTACTCACTTTGATGTTATACTCGTAACTCTTTTACATTAAATTATTTTATACTATTTTGTATTCTATAATATTCTTTAATATTGTATTATTTTATGCATATGTATATTTTCTTAATACTCTCACACATTCTTTATATTGTATATGATAATTTACCGTATAAAAAATCGACCACCACAACACGGGCATGTGCCTAGCATGGTGGTCGTAAATCCCCAACTTTTGTACAAAAAGATTTTTTCAATGAATAAAGAAACTTAAAAAAAAAAAAAAAAACTTAACTGTAATGGTTCCATCCCAATTCCTGGGAAATTACGTTTTATTGCAAGCGCCAGCACTACAGTACATTATATACAACGGGTACCCGGCATGCGTTGCAATATCACTGTCACCTCGGGGTAAACTTAACTGTAATAGTTCCATTCCAAGTTCCGGGAAACTACATTATAATGCAAGCACCTTTCAAACGCCTGCACTATATTATAACATTATATACAACGGGTACTCGGCATGCGTTGCAAGATAACTTCAACCTCGGGGTCAACTTAACTGTAATGGTTCCATTCCAAGTTCCGCGAAACTACATTATAACGCAAGCGCCTTGCAAAGACCTCCACTATATTATAAAATTATATACTACGGGTACCCGGCATGCGTTGCAAGATCAATGTAACCTCGGGGATGGTTCCATTCCAAGTTCGGGGAAACTATATTATTATGCAAGCGCCTTGCAAATGCCTGCACTTAATTATAACATTATATACAACGGGTACCCGGCATGCGTTGCAAGATCACTGTAACCTCGGGGTCAACTTAACTGTAATGGTTCCATTCCAAGTTCCTGGAAACTACATTATAATACAAGCGCCTTGCAAACGCCTGCTTTATATTATAACATTATATACAAAGGGTACCCGGCATGCGTTGCAACATCACTGTAACCTCGGGGTCAACTTAACTGTAATGGTTCCATTCCAAGTTCAGGAAAACTACATTATTATGCAAGCGCCTTGCAAATGCCTGCACTATATTATAAGATTATATACAACTGGTACCCGGCATGCGTTGCAAGGTCACTGTAACCTCAGTTTTCTTCATATATTTAATTTAACACACACTCCTCCTCGCTTCATCCACGTTCACACGTCAAATCGCATAGTGTCTTAACACGTTAGTTGCTTCTGCAACGGGCAAAACCTAGTATATATAGTATTGTTCACTTTTGGGAAAGGTCAGGAAAAACCTCACTTTTGATTTGAGGGGAAAAGCGACCACTCTGCCCCTCGGGTGGGTGAAACGACAAGGGTCACTTTGGCTTGCGGCCGTTTGGTAAGGGTCAAAGCTCACTTTCGATTTGAGGGGAAAAGCGACCACTTTGCCCCTCGGGTGGGTGAAACCTCACGGGTCACTTTGGCTCGCGGCAATTTTGTAAAATTTGGCACGCCAAATTGACCTCTAAGTTAATTCAATTTCAGAGGCCCGACGGTTCACTCTCCTTCGAAGCGAATTCATTGTATCTATCTCTTTTCAAATGCCCGCAAAAGTTGAGAAAGATATAGCGAAAATCTCCCATACAAAACATATTTTGATAGGTACATAGATTTTAAATGTCATCCGTCATTTTTCGTTTTCCCGCCGGCCGACTGGAATACGCGATTTATTCGAAAATATCACGCCTGGAAGCCAAAATTTAGTAAAATTACGTCAACAAGACTTTTTAAAAGGTCAATTGACCGTCGTGATGATCGCATTTCACAAAAACATCGTCGTAATATTCATTTGAAATCTGACATGTGCGAAAAAACTACGGAAAAGTTATATTTTGAAACTAATGTTTAAAAAAATGTATACTTTTAACGGAGCCACCTATCGGCAGAGTCGAGAAGCAAAGCTTTTCGTTAGAAAAAATCAAATTTCTATTAAAAACTTCAAACGTTCTACGTTCGAAATTGGAGTAAGAAAATTATGCATCGTGTAGGCAGAATTCCATGGGCAGTTTCATTCTTTATTGTCGTTTTGAGGGTGATTAAAAAGAGACCGCTCGAAAAATTATTAATTTTTTTTTCTTTATTATTTCTGACTTTTGATTTTTTTTTTTGTTACAGAAAATCGATTCGGACAGTCGCATTAAGATTTGGGAAGAGCAGATTCATATCTGAAATGAAGATGTGAATAATTTTTTAGTTTTTCAAACATTTCTCATAAAAAAATATACATTTTTTAATAAAAGAGCATGTGTGTCAATGAATTCAAAAGATTGATACATAAAAAATGTCTATTCCAAAAAAAAAGGGTTTAAAAAATATTTTTTTTAAAACGCAGAGTTAATTTAAATATTTTTAAATTGTTTTTAAAAATAACTTCAATCCTGAACTACGTGCGATTTAGGAAATTTACCCGAAGCCCGCTGATTGGCTGGAACGTGATTGACTGGGAACTCCAACCAATCAAAACGACATTAGGGGTGCCGTATTACTAGAGGCCCCCTGATTGGCTGACGGTATTTGGGCGTGGCGACGGCCATTATTAAATGTTTTATTTTTAATTTTTATTGGCTGTGCGTATTTGGGCGTGGCGACGGCCATTATTAAATGTTTTATTTTTCATTTTTATTGGCTGAGCGTATTTGGGCATGGCGACGGCCATTATTAAATGATTTTTTTTGTATTTAAGCTTGATGACGTTATATTGGTTGGATTACTGATTTGACGATTGCTTTTGCTTGAATTCAGGATTCATATTATTATTTTTTTAATGCGCTAAAATTCAGTTTCAAGATTTTTTTTTTCCTAAATAATAAAAAAAAAATTATAGCGCAATTTTTGTGAAATATAAACATAGGAATTCTGTACTACGTTCTGGCATCATGAAATTATGCATGGCTAACCGTTCATCCTATTGCGATGAAACTTTTAGGATTTGATGTGAGCATGCCTGTAATGGTGTCTTTATATTTAAGCTTGGCAGATTTCTGCAGCTAGGCCCTGCGGGCGGCTTTATATATAAGTATGTTTAAACGCTAAGCTTTGCCAAACCATTCATCCGATTGCGATGAAACTTTAAGAATTTGATGTGTTTATGCCTGCAATGGTGTATTTATACTTCAGCTTGGCAGATTTCAGCTGCTAGGCCCTGCGGGCGGCTTTATATATGAGTATGTTTAAACGCTAAGCTTTGCCAAACTATTCATCCGATTGCGATGAAACTTTGGTTATTTGATGTGTGCATGCCTGCAATGGTGTTTATATACTTCTGTTTGGCAGGTTTCTGCTGCTAGGTCCTGTGGGTGGCTTTATATATGAGTATGTTTAAACGCTAAACTTTGCCAAACCATTCATCCGATTGCAATGAAACTTTAAGAATTTGATGTGTGCATGCCTGCAATGGTGTCTTTATACTTCAGCTTGGCAGTTTTCCGCTGCTTGGCCCTGCGGGCGGCTTTATATGTAAGTATGTTTAAACGCTAAGCTTTGCCAAACCATTCATCCGATTGCGATGAAACTATGGAAAGTTGATGTGTGCATGCCTCCAATGATGTATATATACTTCTGTTTGGCAGGTTTCTGCTGCTAGGCCCTGTGGGCGGCTTTATATATAATTATGTTTAAACGCTAAGCTTTGTCAAACCATTCATCCAATTGCGATGAAACTTTAAGGATTTCATGTGTGCATGCCTGCAATGGTGTCTTTACACTTCAGCTTGGCAGGTTTCTGCTGCTAGGCCCTGCGGGCGGCTTTATTTATAAGTATGTTTAAACGCTAAGCTTTGTCAAATAATTCATCCGATTGCGATGAAACTTTAAGGGTTTGATGTTTTCATGCCTGCAATGGTGTCTTTACAGTTCAGCTTGGCAGGTTTCTGCTACTAGGCCCTGCGGGGCGGCTTTGTATATAAGTATGTTTAAACGCTAAGATTTGCCAAACCATTCATCCGATTGCGATGAAACTTTAAGGATTTGATGTGTCCATGCCTGCAATGGTGTCTTTATACTTCAACTTGGCAGATTTCATCTGCTAGGCCCTGCGGGCGGCTTTATATATGAGTATGTTTAAACGCTAAGCTTTGCCAAATCATTCATCCGATTGCGATGAAACTTTGGTGATTTGATGTGTGCATGCCTTCAATGATGTATATATACTTCTGTTTGGCAGGTTTCTGCTGCTAGGCCCTGTGGTCGGCTTTATATATAATTATGTTTAAACGCTAAGCTTTGTCAAACCATTCATCCAATTGCGATGAAACTTTAAGGATTTGATGTGTGCATGCCTGCAATGGTGTCTTTACACTTCAGCTTGGCAGATTTTTGCTGCTAGGCCCTGCGGGCGGCTTTGTATATAAGTATGTTTAAACGCTAAGATTTGCCAAACCATTCATCCGATTGCGATGAAACTTTAAGAATTTTGATGTGTGCATGCCTGCAATGGTGTTTATATACTTCTGTTTGGCAGGTTTCTGCTGCTAGGCCCTGCGAGCGGCTTTATATATGAGTATGTTTAAACGCTAAACTTTGCCAAACCATTCATCCGATTGCAATTAAACTTTAAGAATTTGATGTGTGCATGCCTGAAATGGTGTCTTTATACTTCAGCTTGGCAGTTTTCTGCTGCTAGGCCCTGCGGCCGGCTTTATATGTAAGTATGTTTAAACGTTAAGCTTTGCTAAACCATTCGTCTGATTGCGATGAAACTTTGGGGATTTGATTGCTGCATCCCTTCGATTCTTTCTGCCTAAAATAGTGAGCTCGGGCATCATAAAATAACTCATTGCTAAACCGTTCATCCGATTGGGATGAAACTTTTGGGATTAGAAGTGCACATCCCTTTGATTTGATGTGTGTATGCCCGCGATGATTTTTGTATACAATAGTAAGCTCTGGCATCATAAGATTATGCATTGCTAAACCGTTCATCCGATTGCGATGAAATTTTGGGTATTTGATGTGCACATGCCGGCGATGGTTTCTGTATACAAAAGTGAGCTCTGGCATCATGACATTATGCATTGCTAAACCTTTAACCGATTGCAATGAAAATTTGATAATAATCCGATTGATATTGATATTTAATTTAACACACACTCCTCCTCGCTTCATCCACGTTCACACGTCAAATCGCATAATGTTTTAACCCGTTAGTTGCTTCTGCAACGGGCAAAACCTAGTATACATAGTATTGTTTGGTTTGGGCCGGAACCTCACTCTTTCCTGGATGCAAAAAACGACCTTCGCGCCCTCGCGTTTTAACCGCCTCGGGATACACTTTCGCATCAGGCACTTTAAGCCATACCTGTCACGCCAAAACGACCTTTCGGCTCCTCAAGATTCGTACACTTTGAGGGGTCAGTTTCGGTCAACGGGCAGCGTAACTAAAATCGTTTGAGAATTTTTCAGCCCATAAATCTCAAGCCAAAGTGGACCTTAGCGTTTAGCATTTCGGATGACTTTAAAAATCAACTTTCTCTGTAGCTTTCGGCACGAGCTTTTGTTTTTTTTTCTGGATCGGGAAACATTTTTAATTTTTATTTATATGTTTGCCAAAACTTTACGGGAGACATCTAGCGGTGCGGAATACAAGTATGGATTGTTCACATTAGAAAAAATCAAATGTCTATCGGATACGGTTGTAGTTCTATTTTTATCCGTTCGAATGGCGGGGTTGTCTGATTTCACACAAAAATGTCCAATTCACGAAAAAGGAGGACTCAACATAACGACTTTCTTAATATAATGTTGCCAGGTGCTTGATTTTGGAATGGCTGATTTTGGAATGTAGTCTCATTGATTTTAAATACGGGTTCACAATGTCTCTTACTAAAATTGTTAATTTTATCAATAAATAATATGGATACGTTTAAATATAAAATACCTTTCATATAAATTTAATTGGATACCTAAATTAACTGCTGTAAATATACCTACACTAACTAGAAAAAATAAATTATTGAAGTTGTGGTAGAATTTCTTTTACCTCATATGAAATTGTTTGTTCTTTTTTTTTCAACTCATTATACTATCATATTATTATTTGGAAATATATTTTAAATGGAGTTCTGCATATTAAGTTTGAAAACAGCAAAAAAAATGTGTAAAAAAAATATTTTTCGGGTGTGTTTGTTGTTAATTTTTCAAAAACATGTTTTTTTCATTCTATTTGCAGGTATATTGTAAAATATTATGAATAATAAAGCATCAAAGTTCATATATTTATGTTTCGTTGCTTTCTTATATTCTTAATTAAAAGTTTACGAAAAACTTCTTACTAAACATAAGATTATTTTACCTCTGAAATAGGTTTTTTTTAGAAACGGCAACACTGAACTTGGTGTTCAACAAAGTTCAAAATGACAACTATTTGTTTTCGTAAACAATATGGCGGGCTGTCGCTCATGGCTTTGTTCATTTATTGACATGACGGAACTAAATTGCTGACTGCAAATAGGTAGGATAATATATGAAATAATACTCCATTAATAATTTTATGCAACTTATAGATAGATTAGCTCGAAAATGAGCTAACACGTCAGACGTATGATATAACCTAAATCGTCATTTCTTACGGGAAAGATTTTGAAAATGATCTAAATCGTAATTTATTTACTTACAGGAAAGATTTTGAAAATTCCCCCATAGATATTGGATATATATTTATTCCATAAATTAAGATGTTGGTATGATGAAAGTGAAAGTGACACGAAAACGCAAAGTGCGTAGATATTTAACGAAGCAAGCTTACAAAAAAAATACTCTTGATCAAAGGAATTCATTTTAAAAAGGTATTTATTTATTATTTTCTTTAAAAAATAGAGCAATCTACCAGATAATTATGTATTTCCTATTGTTTTAACCTTCAAAAGTGCCGCGGTCACCTCGCGGCCACCGGGTGACAAACGGCAATCCAGAAGATAATGACTTCGAAGGAAAATGACAAATGATCGGACGTCATACAAAGCATTTTGTAGAAAATAAACAACCTTATTTTGGTTAGGTATTTTTCTAAAGTAAATACGCTGACATCCCTACAATAACTTTCTGAACTTTGTGGGTACAAACATTTTCATAATGACAAAATGAAGGGAAATGACAAACGCATCATACTAAGCAGACTCATATTTATTTATTTATTTATTTTATTTGTTTATTTAGCACAGTAATATACATTTACATACATAATTTATTAAATTTTGACTGCCCAACTAGGAGTATTATCCCGTTTTAGGACAGTCAAATAATTATGGGTATGAACATGTGGATAAAAAGAGGAAATAAAAAGAAGAGAAAGAATATAAAATAAAATAATTAAAAAAAGTTTAAAACATAGTACCTAACTGTTATTTGTTTAGCATAGCAAAAGAAAAAAGAAGAGAAGAGAAAGAATAAAATAAAAATGAAGTAACCAATTAAAACATAAAATAGTCGTGGGTTATGTACAAAGCATTTTGATAATAGAGTGATCTATTCTAAAATAATACTAAAATTCTAAAGTAAATACGCTGACATCTTCCGTACAGACCCGCTCCATGTACCTACTGGTTACTTCCAGAAGCATTACCGTCTATAATTTTCAAATACATCTGTTAAAATTTTCATCAGTTATGTTCTGCTGTTTGAACAGTTAAACCGTCATGGTTGAATTCTGCATGTTTGAAACAATTGTAAATGGTACTTTGTGACATTTTAAGCACAAGATTCTTTCTAAAATTAGTTTTGAGTGACCGTTTATTCCTTGATCCATTGGCTGTAAGACTGATGTTATATTGGACGCAAGGAAAGCAAGTGTTATATGCTTAAGCTGGGTCCACACATGTTCTTTTGTCCGTTCCGTTCCGTACCTCCGTTCCGTATCAAAAACTCTGGACGCAAGTAAAAATAGCCCGTACCTCCGTAACGTCGCTGCGATCATCGCATAGCATTGCGTGTTCATTCCATTCAACAGAGAGAACGACCTGCGCATGCCGCGATCGCGTCCAGACTGGCGCATACCCGTATCGTATCGCCTTTGAACGGGCTGAATAAACCGACTCCCGATGGATCGGGGCGTACCTCTACCCATATCGTACCTCCGTAACACCGTACTGTTCCGAACGGGCGTCCAAACTAGCGTTCTTGATCGCGACGCTGATACGGAACGGAGGAACGGAACGGACAAAAGAACATGTGTGGACCCAGCTTTAAAATCAACTGTGTAAGGAATCATGTCAATCGCTATAAGCGAAGTCATTATATATCTGATTTTGTTATAAAGAATTTTATTTGAAAATCAAACTTCGTTGTGTAATTACTGAATTTAAATAATATTTATGTTTCAAGATACTACGATACGAAGCTGCACTGATATCGACTGGCTGTACCGACGCAAAATTGATTATATCCCGTGGAGATTCTTCATTGCTGAGGATCGTGTGCTCTACTCCAATTTCCATGGTGGATAAGGCTCTTTCTTCCGGTCCCCGCAGTCCTGCGCTATGTGGAGAGCGAAGGACATCGACGTACCAGAGACGCCAGTGATACTTGGTCACTTCAGCGCTGCGGTGACCTTCCTCTGCCTTCTACTTTGTCAGTGACTATGAGTTTCTCCAAGTTGGAGTCCTCAGTTTGGCGATCAACGTGTTCAAAGTATTTTAAAGATACGTTATAGGCAGATAAATTTAAAAAAAATAGAAAAATCAAATATTGTTGATTATTTTGACCATTTAGATTGGTCATTTTAAGAGACTGCCTAGCGATTCCTTATTTTTTGTGAGATCGTTATTGGATAACGGACGTAATCTCCTGTCAAATTTGTGTGATTTTTATGGCTGTTATTTGCGTATTCTATGTACAACGTACATTAAATGAGAAAATAATCATGCTTACTTGCAGGAATTCATGTTTAAATCGATCTAAACTAAAATATATGACTTAAAAATCACACAAATCTGACAGGAGATTACGTCCGTTATCCAATAACGATCTCACAAAAAATACGGTATCGCTAGGCTGGTAACAATATAACTGATCAAGCACAAAAATTTTATTCATTCTTAAACACTTCGAAGGAACTTATTGTTTTTCTTTAACTTATGTTCCTATAATTAATTTTTAAGGCTTCTCATTATCCCATAAGGTTTTCAAAAGAATTTATTTTCAATAAAAAACAAATGCATTAATTATATAAGCAATCTAGAAACTTTAACGATTGTACAAATTTTACTAACTGTCAGACGGATGAATCCATCCCTACCACTGTGGTGCAAGGCGATGTTCCGTGAGAGTACGGCTGTAGAAGTCTGTGAATGTAATTTAATTTCCCTCAAATAAAATTAAATAAATAATATGTTCATCAATTTTTTTGCATTATAAATATTATACAAATCTTGATTTCTGACTTTTTGTTTGCTTCAAAATGTGTAATTTTTTTATTTTATGTTATGCTGAATAATACAATTGAAGCAAGAAAACTTATAAAAAGGTTATTTTTTCTTCATGTATTTATAGTACTTATAAGTAGTCTGTTTTTTAAATGAAATAAATACTAAAATGCATTATTTTCCATTTCTGGAAATTAAAAAACTTTTACATTATTATCAAATTCGAGCCGCATGACGCTTTTGTTATTTGAGGAATACAATTTATGTATCCCTTAATAACATAATATTTTGTTATCAATGAATAAAATTTTATTATCAAATTTTATTCAGCGTACCCATAATTTAATGAAGTACTAAAATTATGATAAATGTTTACTAAATCAAACAGATTTGGTCTCAATTTTTTTTTTAATCGTTATAATGCACAGATTTGGCTAATAAGTTTGCCGACCACTAAATGATACTGAGTATTTTGAAAAAAAAGTAAGTAAATATTTACTGGTTATATTTATGAATAGTACAATAGAACAAAAGTGATTATGAAATTGGGAGACTGATTGAGGGAGACCTTTGTTCTTTCCAGGACTCAACCCTTTGCCTTTCATCGCAGCGGGAAGGATGGATTCACACATCATTCCTGTAGTGTTGCCAACTCGGATTTTGAAAAAGGCGTAGGCCAGATTAGAAAATTATGTAGTATTAGTAAAATTTGTATATGAAAAGTTCATAGATCCACATACTTTTTTTTTCATGAAATGAAGAAGTTAGGGTAGGTGAAACTGAATTAAACATGTATTTTGTTTTACAATTGAATTAATCCATAAGCTGCTGAATTATTCTGCAGTATTATTTTGGCTGGTGTATTTTCCTGAATAAAAAACGTGTTTTTACTTACTCATTTCTGAGGAAACTCCTGAATGTCATAAGATATTACATTGTCAATGTTTACAAATACCTATACCAAAAGCTTTAGTAATTTCGTTTATACACATAATTATTTACAAAAACGAAATAACATTAAAAACGACTATACATGCGATCCGCAGTTTACGGGTTAGAGAGATAGAACTCCCAGAAGAAACGCTGTACTGACACCATTTGAACCATTCTTCATACTTGCAATATTAGCGCATTAACCCCTTTTCATCTCTGGTTTTGTAAATTATGGTTTAAGAATATAATACTCAATTTTCAGTCAAATTATATTTATTAAAATATTAATGAAGGCTCGCTGTTTGTTTTTTAGCCACTTTTTATGAAAAGTAAGCGTGTCATTAGAAAGTCTGTTTCTGACTTTAGTTTTTGTCAAATTGATCGCAGAAAACAGATGCTCGACATTCGCACTGCTTTGAGGCAAGTTAATAAATTTTGTAGTGTAATGTTGTCGTATAAGTGCTGTGTGTCTGATGGGTGGAACTCGGTAATGAAGAGAGTAGGTATAATCGGTACTGGTATTGGGGAGCTGCTGGTAGCAAAAGAGACATACTTCTTTATATAAACTGGACCAGTAAGGGAAACATTTGAGAGTTCACCTTTTCTTATTTTTGAAATATGACATTAAAACTCATCAGCTTTGATTTGCTGATCTTCTTGAAATGGAAGATTTGTGTTTCTTGGAGTTCTCCATTCACGGTCCAACTTGGTAAGATTTGTTGGAAATAATCCTGAAAATAGTCAAGCACTTCCATCTGCAGGACTTCTTATGTGGCACGGACTCTAGCAGTATGAAACAGAATGTTTGTTGGAGTCCGCGCTACATAATTTGTCCCGCAGACAGGGGCGCCTCTGTCTTTAAATAAAGTAACTGAAAATATACTTATTCAGCCTAATGAGTTAAGTTATTTTTCCAATTTGTACAATTTCAAAGTAAATATGTAGATTCTGCGACTGAAGTTCATAGGTGTACAGGAAAGGCCTAAAATACGTAGATCTAAAAAGTCATAGAGTTGGCAACGCTATCACTTCAGCTTTTCAATTGCTACCTGAACTGTAAACATACATTCTGTTACGTTACGGAATTGATTCCCGTGCGAGCTAATAGCGAATTGACCCCTTGCACAGGCCCTCCGCCCCCCTCTCCCCGCGCCGCGCGGCGCCCGTAGCTAAGCGCCGAGCGGCTCCCCGCATTCATTCCTCGGCCGACCTTCGGCATAACAACTGTGTCCCCGTGATTGCGCTCCCCGTAAACTGAACTCGCGATGTTTTACTTTGATTGTGCATTGTGCTCAAGAAGCTCCCGCCTAACCAGTACCCGTCTGACGACTGCCTATCTCCTGTTTGTGAGTACCAATAAACCTTGCTTTCCCTCTGTGTGCTAAAAACTGATATTTAACTTCACTATATACGCGTAGAGAGAGAGTCGATAGAACAATAGCATTTTAGTTAGCCAAATAACCATGTGTTTTAGTGCCGAGGCTGGCTTGTGTATAATCCTGTTCACCTTTAAATGAATAAACCCTTTTTCGTGCATAACTACTGTGTTCTGATTGAGGAAGGAGACCTGGAGATTTTGAGGAAAGGAAGGGGAGTAGGAATTTACAAGCGAACCACAAACACTCGCCCTGGGTTTAAGAGGGACCTTGCTCGCGCCGGCTGTGCAGAGCTAGCCGCCGGCTTGTTTATTGCATCTCCTTTCCAGGTTTTGGGTTTAGCGTTGGCCGCAAGTAGCGCCAATGCTAGCACTGTCGCCCGACGTGTGGCATTTTTTTTCCTCCCTCTTCACGGTCCCACAGTCTCGTTCTTCAATCAGCAATTGTTTAAACTTTATAATGTATAATGTTTTGTCTCGTTATCCCCAATTTGTCTAGCATTTCCATCAAGAACCCCGGCGCGATTGTAACTTCGAATTGCAATTTAAATTATCACGGGCACGATTCCTTCATTTTCGAGTCGTCACTCGACAAAACATTATCACCGGTATTCCTACGTAAAGTGCTCAACCAAGAAAGTTGCCGTCGTGAATAATATAGTGTTTACAAGTGTCGACCGACTAAATTTGCTAGTTTCAAATACAAGATTAATAGTGGAAATGTACACAAATATTTAAAACAAAGTTATTCAACAATTAAAATCCTGTATATGATAAACCAATTACCCGCTTCGTTTCCCGAAAGTTAATTAACCAGTTTTTATTAATAAACTTATTCCGCAGAGTGCTGGTCTGTATTTGATATCGACATATTCTGCGGGTAGGGGTCTATTTCGCAAAATACTGGCCTGTATATATAACGGCATATTTTGCAGCTTAAGGGAAACAAGTGGATTAAATTCTTTCTACCTTTTGACATTGGGCATTTTTTTTGTACTCCTGTCGTCCGTTTATCCCTTTTTCTTGCGCACCTATCATCTTTCATAAAGAAACAGACGACATAATTCGAAAAATGCCTAGTTCGCGTTGACGTCGATTCCTCGAAAGCTAACATTATATCCGTATGCACATTTCTGCATATAACTTGTTATGACGAAAGGAAGTTGGCGTGTAAATACCAATAAGTGGTGATGCTTAAATCAGGCTAGTCTAGCCACGTAAATAAAAAAAACTATTCCCCAAGACATTGTTGAATTTTCAAACAAATACTTCCACGAAAACTTGTATAAAAGAAAAAATATTTCTTTCCTTTTCTGAAGAACCCCCCTTTGGAAAGGAAATGGAAATATTCTAAAAACATATTCGTTTAAGGCGAACCTCGTTTCCGTTTTTTATTTCCGGACTTTTGCAAATTTGCAAACATTTTTCAAAAACATCGGAATAAATTCTAAAAACGTGTTTCATTAAGGTGAATCTCGGCCCGTGAAATTTTCATATCCGGACTTTGAAAATTTTCAACAAATTTCCAAAACATCTGGATTTTTTCACAAAATCACGTTTTTTAAGGGAAACCGCTGCCCAATTTTTTCTCGTTTCGGACTTTGAAAAATTTTCAACAAATTTCCAAAACAGCTGGATTTTTTCACAAAATCACGTTTTTTGAGGCAAACCGCTGCGCAATTTTTTTTTCATTTTATGGACTTTGAAAATTTTCAACAAATTTTCAAAACATCTGGATTTTTTCACAAAATCACGTTATTTGAGGCAAACCCCTGCCCAAATTTTCAAATAAACCAAACACTTATAAAAAACGTGTTTTTTTTTTTCAAAAACTTTTTGTAAAAAATACGTCCCCAGTGGTCAATCTCTGCCAATTTCTTTCCAATTGCGAGTCTAGTTCTCACTTTTCCAACATAAGGTCACTCTGATACGATCTTATACACCATGGAAGTTCCTCAAGTCACGCTGGGTATAATCCCGCACATTTTCACTTCAAGAAAGGAAGAACTACTACAGGCCCTGAGAAATAGAAAGATTTCTCCTAGGAATAATTCCAAAATGCCTTACTGTGACGGAATCAGTAAATTCCATCACATCAAGTACTCAGGCGTTATCAAATTGGCAAAACTCTTGTCATAAGTGACGTGAGTTACATGTAAATATTAAATGTAAATAATCACCCATATGGGCATTCGTAAGGTAATCCTTACACCCGAAGGCACATTAATGTCAACGGTAGCCTAACTCCTGTACATTCTTTTTCTTTTTGCATAATTTTATATGTTCTTGTACATCCTGCGTGCCTTGCCTGCTGTACCACAAGAGCACCTCTTGGGGCACCGTTTTCATACTTGTATGCATCCTCTTCCTGAAATTGATCACTTCGGGAAAGGGCCTCCTTTTCCTCCTACCATCAACGGTTCCGGAAAACTCTTGCTCCAAGACGTCGCTTTTCTTTTCACAATTCTTGCAGCATCCGCGCGTTTTTTTTCTCACCTCATCACCTCATCTTGTCATATCACCTTTTTTTAATTGTTTTGTGTCGGGTTTTGTCGTACCAGTACGTCCCTACCCTAATGTTGTAAATATAAAATCTTAAGTGCAAGTCTGTATAATAACCATTGGTTTCAGACCATTGCCGCAGCTCACTACTATGGTCACAGCACCATATTGTAAGAATGTCGCGACGATTTCCGTTATAATAGGAAATCCTCCCGTTTTTTCTTTTTTCTTTTTCCTCTTCACCCCATCCTAACACATTCATAGTAATGTTGTATATTGGGGATCGTTTCGAATACACCAAATGTACACACCTATCAGGTCACATTCGCTGGATTCGAAACAATTCAAGGGCAACCTTGTTGCTACTTGTGGTTTTTCTTCTTTTTCCAAAAATTAAAATGGCGCTCAACCCAATTGCTCTATTTTTTTCCAGAATCGTATTTTGTCGGATTCTGAGAAAAATATTTGTTATAAAAGTGACAATACATTTCGTCCCTTCATTAACATTGTTCTTTGTACATATACAACTTCATTATGAGGTACAATATTTTATCATGACATCAGTTTCTTTTGTCCTTTATTGTACCATTATTCTTGTTTGAAGTTTAAAATCTTGGCCAGATCTTCAATAAAATTTGTGTTGATCGCCTTTTGGCAAGTCTTGTAACGTATGCTAATATGAAATTATTAAGCTACAGCAGTGCCGTATTAATTACATCATTGCAAACCGCCGTCTGTATTGAATGGGGACCCACATTTTCGAACGTGTACTTTTGTAACATTATAGGCGCGAGCCTTACAATATCTACTATTATAGGTGTGAACCTTACAATATCCACTGCTATAGATGCGAATCTCATAATATCTTTGTGTTTTTACACGTCACGGGGAGTCCGTCATAACTACTCATTGTTTGCTCGTCAACACAGGGTTGCTGATCGAGAGGGTGATTTATCTCATTAAATTGTTTTAAATACCTATTGGGTTACTGTCTTTCAATACTGGGCAAAATTTGTTGTAAATCGTTCATTCCTGTCACGTGAGACGTGAAAACGTGACAATATCTACCATCATAGGAGAGATCCTCAAAACATCCGCCATGATTTTTTTTTTTTTTTTTTACATTAACTCCACACAGGAGGCCCTGAGGAAAATAATTTCCCTCAGGGCCTATGTCATCTGGGATGCTGTGTGGAGGGTCTTTTTGAGGAGAGGAAGGAATGAACATTGGTCTTGAAGAGACCCATGTTGTAGGAAGGAGGAAACACAGAGGCCGGCAAATCATTCCACAGCCGAGCTGTTGAACACAAGAACGAGTCGAAGAAACGACCCGTTCTCATGTGACAAATGTCAACCGTGTACAAATGTTGGGCACGCGTTTGGCGTGTTTCCCGACTATGCACCGGTGCCGAAGGGATCAATGATGCTAGTTCCTCGGAGCATCTTCCATTGTAATACCGGTAGAACAAGGACAGCATTCCCACCCGACGCCTGTGCTCTAAAGATTGCAATCCGTCTGTTAAGATGGGAGAATCTATCAAACGGACCGCCCGTTTCTGCACAGAGTCGAGGGTATTTTTCAGGTATTTTGGAGCTCCAGACCAGAGATGGCTGCCAAATTCAACCGTGGGGCGTACTTGTGATTTGTACAAGGTTAGCAGTTGTGTACTATTAAAGTATCTGCGGGCCCTGTACAGTACGCCCAGTTTTTGGGAGGCTAGCTTTACTCTGGCTTCAATGGAGCCCCCATACCTGAGCTGGTCACTTAGGGTTACACCAAGCATATCAATGGAGGGCCTGTTCGGAAGATTGCTTCCGTTGAAAGAGACTAGATTTTCATTTCGATCCCTTTTGGACGTAATCAGACAAGATTGGGTCTTTGAAACATTAAATTCAACGAGATTATTTTTACCCCAAGAGAAAACACTTTCGAGGTAGCCGTCCATTCTTTGCTTCAAAGCCCTACGAGCTGTTGGAGTTTGTGAGCCCTTTGGGGGCTTGTCAAACAAAAAGCTATCATGAACTGTACTGTCATCCGCATAACAGTGAATGAATGAATGAATATGATACGAGAAGTTCGTTATAATTACTTTATACTCTTAACTAAATGTTATTGAGTTGGTCGTGTGTCTTTTGGCATGAGAACCGCCCCTTTTTGGTCGTGTGTCTTTTGGCATGAGAACCGCTTTGTTATAACTGTGTACTTATATAATCTGTGCACCAAACGTGAAGACGTTACAATACTCACCATGAGTCGTGCGAACGAAATAATATCTACCCCATGTTTGTGTGACCTACCAAGTGTACATCACACGCCTTTTATTTTCTGTTATCAGAAAATTATTGCTTTTGCAGCAGAGTACTCATTAACATGCCCGTGGACTTCCTGTCACAAGAACCCAGGAACTATCCACTATCTCAAAAGGACTAATCATACGCTTCACTCATGATTATGGGGCATCGTGTCGTAGGAGTTAAGTTGATGGACACAAAAAAAACACCTAACTCGTTGTCTGGGAGACGAACAAGAAAACCCCCCAGGTTTGTGAGATTTGAGCAAGGGTCTGTCATTTCTCGCAAACAAGTAGGAGAATAAAACGACCCTCTAATCTTCTACCCAATACACGTGGAGGATTAGACTCTTTTATGTCAGTGTATTCCTTTTGTCCCACACTACCAAATGGTATTGTAATGTGCCAGGATAACTGCTGTAGACCTTGTTTCACTTTCCACTCAGAGGTCAAATTTCGGAAATAGCCGAGTCCTCAGCAGTTTTTTTCGTTCAAATGTTCCCAATTGTCACCCTTTCCCTTCCTCGAAATTATCCGTGAATGGGGATATATGCGTTACGCACTTGGCGTTTCGTTTGTCAAATGGGACAACCTTCATACACGGATCCTTTCAACTTCCTACTCCTTTCCCACTTTTCATAACTTATTTGTACTCAATGTTTTTGTTCTTCGAAAGTAGAAAAAATGCTTCCGTATAGACGTGAGCATAGGTCATGGAAGACCAACTTCTTTCGAACGTGGCATTTTGTCATACGTACAAACCCTTACCTACGTGTTCTTGGAAATGTATTTAGTTTAAAAAAAAACTAAATGGGTTAAACAGAACCTTCCTTGAATACGTACCTTTGTAATATGTATAAGTCTGTAGTTGCATTTAGTTAACTCTCTCTCCGTCTCTCTCTCTCTCTCTACACGTCAAACAAATCCAATCTTTCTCAACATGCACACCTTGTTTCTCTCCAAACCTTTTCATCATTGGTCTACCAGGCAGGTAAACTTCAAGAATTTTGTTCTAATAATAATTTTTTCGCCGGATTAATAAGAAGACCAGCAGCTCTTCACCCCATCTACACCTGCGCCTCTCTTCATGCTGCCTTCACTACCGTCACGGAGGTCGCATGCCTTCAAACCCTACGTACCAAAAGCACCCGACCACACCTAAGATAACCTAGTGTGAGTCGTGCGTGTAGTTGCGAATTGTATCATCACAAAACCATCACTCAAACAAACCCGAGCACGTCAGCTCTAAGTTGGTTCATGTTCCTGTTGCCATCGTGCAAATGTTCCTGCGGCATCTCGCAAATGTTCCTGTTGCCATTGTGCAAATGTTCCTGCGGCATCTCGCAAATGTTCCTGTTGCCATTGTACAAATGTTCCAGCTGCACCTTGCAAATTGCTCTGTTGCCATCATGCCAATGCTCCTGTGCCCTTGCGCAAATAACAATACCAACAATTGTTCATACAACAATCCCACTGTATACAAACCAGTGTACCAACCACCATCACAACAACGGCTGTCATGCACACAAACCACCTCCTCTATAAAGGACCAACCACCAATTACAATTCCACTCTCCAGTACCTCAATGATGTCATACTGGCCCACCCACAGGATCCGGAAGCAGCTACCTTTTTGACCTCTGTGACAGGTAGAACCCTCTCCACCACCAAGAAGCCTCATCCTGCGTTCTCGTCTTCGTGTTTTCTTTAAGGCCCTAGTGTTCCTTGAGTGTAATCTCAAACGGGCCAGGTTACTGTGACAAAGTAACCTTGTAACTTCAGTGCAACGTTCAAACACCCCAAACATCCTACGCAAACCACGCTACGCAAACTTAGCTCACAGACCAATGATACAATTTAGAGTCATTTTTTTTCTATCACTGCATAACCCTTGTATCTTTCTCCAGCAGGTCCTTGTTTATATTTATGTATGCCACTGCTCTTTCATGTACATTCATGTATAATTCTTTGTTCACCATGCTTTTTTTTCTCTTTTGTTTTTGTTTCTACTATTTTGTAGCTAGCAACTTTTTCTTTTTCTCTCTCTCTCTCTCCCCTTTCTCTTGGATTTTTTTTTGTTGTTTTGGCACAAGTGCTAGAAGGGTAAGAGGATTTCTTAGCCCTACTGCTCCATTACCACGTCGCTTTTTTTGCGGCGAGGGGGGAAGTGTTACGTTACGGAATTGATTCCCGTGCGAGCTAATAGCGAATTGACCCCTTGCACAGGCCCTCCGCCCCCCTCTCCCCGCGCCGTGCGGCGCTTGTAGCCAAGCGCCGAGCGGCTCCCCGCATTCATTCCTCGGCCGACCTTCGGCATAACAACTGTGTCCCCGTGATTGCGCTCCCCGTAAACTGAACTCGCGATGTTTTACTTTGATTGTGCATTGTGCTCAAGAAGCTCCCGCCTAACCAGTACCCGTCTGACGACTGCCTATCTCCTGTTTGTGAGTACCAATGAACCTTGCTTTCCCTCTGTGTGCTAAAAACTGATATTTAACTTCACTATATACGCGTAGAGAGAGAGTTGATAGAACAATAGCATTTTAGTTAGCCAAATAACCATGTGTTTTAGTGCCGAGGCTGGCTTGTGTATAATCCTGTTCACCTTTAAATGAATAAATCCTTTTTCGTGCATAACTACTGTGTTCTGATTGAGGAAGGAGACCTGGAGATTTTGAGGAAAGGAAGGGGAGTAGGAATTTACAAGCGAACCACAAACACTCGCCCTGGGTTTAAGAGGGACCTTGCTCGCGCCGGCTGTGCAGAGCTAGCCGCCGGCTTGTTTATTGCATGTCCTTTCGAGGTTTTGGGTTTGGCGTTGGCCGCAAGTAGCGCCAATGCTAGCAATTCATACGTAGAGTGAGAGAGTTGGTAAGTCTTCTTTGCAGCAGGAAATTATGCGTACAGGTATCAAATTACGCGTATCGACCTGTACAACCGGAATGTCGCAGTGAAAAACTGAGCTGGCATCTCCGCGGCCCCCTTTTGCGAGAGAAGGCCCGTACTGAACGCCTTGAACCGGGCGACCGAATCGGCCCGAGAGCAGGTATATGGAATTGAGCGGTCGACTTCCTGTGCCCTTTGTAGGCGTACACTCCTCGCCTTATCCACATTCAAACATCGTTTTTTCTTTGTATATTTAATTCAACAAGCGCTCCTCGTTAAATCCACATTCACCTGTCAAATATCCGATTGCTATGAAACGTTGGCGATTTGATGTGTGCATCCAGTTCTTTCTGTATAGAATAGTGAGCTCTGGCATTGTGAAATTATGCATTGCTAAACCGTTCATCCGATTGCGATGAAACTTTGGGGATTTGGTGTACGAATGCCCGCGATGGTTTTTGTATAAAATAATGAGCTCTGGCATCATGAAATTATGCATTGCTAAACCGTTCATCCGATTGCGATGAAACTTTGGGGGAGCGGTCGGAGAGGAGAGTTCTGGGAAGGAAAAGGGTTTAAAGGGTGGGTAGGAATCTGGGGTTCAGTGTGTCCTGATCATCAGACCTAGACAAACCTCATCCCATGAACCCTGGCACCTCTGCTAAATCACTAAATGTAGCGAATCACCTAGGGTGACCTATGGCAGAATTATCGTAATTTTGGATAATTATTCGCAACATTATTATTATTAATTAATTGTTAACATTTTTCGCAGAATTGTCGTAATTTTGGATAATTATTCGCAACATTATTATTAATTAATTATTAACATTGTAAAATTATTGTAAAATTTTGTGGTAATCTTTTCGCATATATAAAAAATGCCAAGAATTACGGAGGAGGGTTTTGATGAGGCTCAAGATAGATCGCTTATTCTTTTAACCGCAAAAAAGGAAAATCTTTTTTTTCGTATGAACGATCTGTATAATGCAACAAATAATATATCTAATTTTGAGTCAAGAAATAACGAAGTGTTTATGGCTCAGTCAGAGATGATTGATCAAATGCGAAGTCAATTTGAAAATATTATAGATAGCATCAATGATCGTCAGTTAACTTTAAATCCAGAATTTAAACCAGATTTTCAAGCTTTAAATGCTTTTGATGATCTTTTTTTGAAGGTCAAACGAACTAGATCGAATATGAAAACTTCTGTAAGAGAATCACTGACGTCACAAAATAAGTCGCGGGAGCCGTGTATGATTAATCTTCCTGCAATAGATCTTCCAACCTTCGATGGTAAGAATGAAAGCTGGTCGAAATTTTTTGAGTCATTTAAAGCCAATATCCATAATAATAGACAGCTAACTGACTCGCAGCGTGTGCAGTACTTAGTCGGAAAACTCACACACGGGGCTTTGAACATAACCGCAGGCATTGTGCCTTTGGGTGATACATATCAGATCATTTGGGAGAGTTTAGTTAAAAAATATCAAGATAAACGTACACTAGGAACACATTATTTAAATAATATTCTCGATGCGAAAAACTGCACGAATACATCTGCCAGTCTCAATTCTTTCATTGAAAGATATTCTTCGTCAGTGTCGGCATTAAAGCAGTTAGGTATTGAAGATTTAACTGATTTTATTTTGTTTCACTGCGCGGTAAGAAAAATTGATTCACAGACGGCTCAGAACTTTGAGCTGACAGTTCGTAATAAAGAAATTCCTTCTTATAATGAGTTAGTTTCGTTTGTACAAGATCAAGTAAAGATTTTAGAACGAACGAGTAACTCGCATGGTGTCCTAAATAAAACGCATCCCATTTCGTCCTCCCGATCAAATAATACTAAATCGTTCGTCGCGAGTAATGCGAATATTCCGCGCTTCCCAGCTCCGCCGAAAGGATGTATTCTGTGTAACAAAACTGATCATTTAGTCAACGTTTGCTCAAAGTTTAAATGTATGAGTTCCCCACAGGCTCGATTTGAATTTATAAAATCGAAAAATGCCTGTGTAAATTGCCTTAGAGGTTCACATACAATCAAGTCATGCAAATCGGGGTTAGTTCGTGATTTGTGCAATAAACGTCATCATACATTCTTAAATTTCGGCAGTGTGAATAATATGAAAACCAATACTCATGTACATACGTCGCAAGTACCTACCAGTGAAGAAACGTCAGTCCCCCCTCCAGTGTCATCCAGCATCAATGGAACTGGCATTGGTGATAAGCAAGTGGAGGGGACTGCAAATGTCAATCCTTCGTGTTCGCTTTGTGCCAAAGTAACACCGAACTCTTCTATTTTACTTTCGACCGCACAAGTATACGCGAAGCTTAAAAACGGAAATAAAGTTATTGTTCGGTGCCTAATTGATAATGGCTCTCAAAATAATTTGATTACGGTCGATTGTTGTAAGACGCTGAATTTACCAATAATTCCTTTGAGTAATTCGTTTGTCAAAGGAATTGGATCAACGTCTCGACCAATTTTCGGTTACGTGTATTTGGATATTAAGTCTCGCGTATACCCAGAGAATAAATATAATATACATGCGCTTGTCGTTGACAGTATCACCGACCAATTACCTAATCACTATATAGCCAAGGGTGACATGAGGTACTTAGAGGGCATACCTCTCGCAGACTTAACGTGGAATATTCCTGGATGCGTGGATGTCGTCATTGGTGCGCAACTGTTCCCATATATTTATTTAGGGAACAGGGTTGAATCGGGTACTAGTGCACCCCCCGCGTTATCGACCGCTTTCGGTTTCGTGTTGATGGGTGATTACCCCAATAATGTGCTCAACACAATCACATCATTTTCGGCACTCGCACTGAATGATTTAGTGCAAAAATTTTGGCTGTTAGAAGAGATACCTAATATGAAATTTCTAAGTCCGGAGGAGACAGAATGTGAGAATCTCTTTACTTCATCAATTTCTCGCACTGATGATGGTAGATATTCTGTTGCTTTACCTTTCTGTAAAGATCCAAGACAATTGGGTAATTCTCGTACTCCAGCCCAACGCCGATTTTTGGCATTGGAGCGAAAATTTAAACATTCACCTGCTTTGCAGGAGAATTATAACAAGGTTATCAGTGAATATATTGAAAATAATTACCTATCAGAAGTCTAAGAGTCTGATATCACAGAAGATGGATATTACATCCCACATCATGCTGTCACTCGTCCAGACAAACCAATGCCTCGTATTGTGCTCGATGCTAGTGCTAAAACACACACACTGAATGACATTATTCATACTGGTCCCAATTTGCAAGCCGATTTGTTTCTGCTTTTGCTTGACTTTCGTCTTTTTCCCATCGCTATGACTGCGGATATAAAGCAAATGTATTTACAGATTGAAGTTCCTAGCAAGCATCGCAGATACCTGAGGATCTTATTTCGATTCTCAAATAATGGTCTCATACGAACTTTTCAGTTCAATCGAGTTCCTTTCGGCTTGACGGCAAGTCCATACTTAGCAATGCGGACGGTTCGCCAGTTGGCCCAGGATATGAGACCACATTACCCGGACGCTGCCAAAGTGGCAGAGTCCAAGCTGTATATGGACGACCTGGTCTATTCTATTGCAGATGAGCCCAGCGCCATACGTCTTTCTCGAGAATTAATCTCGTTGTTTAAGTCCGGTGCCTTTGATTTAGTAAAATGGACTAGTAATTCTCAAGTTGTACTTGAGAACCTCCCGGATTCTCACCGCAGCACAGTGGACTTCACTGTTGGTTCTAACAATACCTCTAAGGTGTTGGGCCTTTTGTGGGAACCAGCTGATGACAGCTTCTTCTTTACGACATCTTATGTTCAGGAGAAGTGCACAAAGCGGAGCATACTCTCCATAGTCGCCCGCTTATTTGATGTCCTCGGCTTGGTCGCCCCTGTCATTCTGTACGCTAAATTATTTATCAAAGAGCTATGGCTGTGCAACATTGGTTGGGATGATACACCCCCTGATAGCGTTATTCGTCGGTTTTCGGCGCTTACACAGGAATTTCCTCTAATTTCAATGATAAAAATCCCTCGCCATGTTGGTGTCCTGAAAGACAGTACGGTGCTCGTTGTTGCTTTCTGCGATGCAAGCATGAATGGTTACGGCTGTGTGATTTATTTGCACACCACTGATCTGTTTGGAAAAATTACAGTGAGATTGTTGTGCGCAAAATCAAAGGTTTATCCCACCAAAGTGACGACCCTCGCTCGTTTGGAGCTCTGTGCCGCAGTATTGATGTCCAAATTAATACGGACGGTTCAAGATAATTATTCTGAGCGTCTTCCTATTGCAGGAACATATGCGTTTTCCGATTCTACCGTTGCGCTCTCTTGGATACATTCTTCACCGCATCGCTGGTCGGTGTTTGTTAGTAATCGCGTAGCTCAGTGCCAAGAAAATTTGTCTCCAGAGAACTTTTACCATGTTGTTGGTAGTGAAAACCCGAGCGACTGCCTTTCTCGTGGCATGCTTCCTTCCCAACTCGTTTCACATGATTTATGGTGGAACGGCCCATCATGGATTCGCAGCCCACCTTTGGAATGGCCATTAAAACCGTTTCACCCTACCAATACTGGTGAAATGCCTGAACACAAGGCTAATGTGCTCATTGCAACATTTCAGGGTGAAAAATCGGTCCTGAGTGAACTGGCTCAGCGTATATCCACTTGGGATAAACAACTAAGGATTGTTGTTTATGTCCTCCGATTCATAAAAAAGATATCACTTTCCTCTGGAACGGTCAATAATCTTATGACTGCTGAAAAGGCTGTGATTCGTGCTGTGCAGAGTATTCATTTTGCAGGAGATATTGCTGCACTCCAGAAAGGCAAATTTCATTCCAAAAGACTTCAGAGTTTATCTCTATTTCTTGATGGAGATAATCTGTTACGTATTGGGGGGCGGCTTTCTAAATCGGATTTACCTTTTGAGGTTAAGCATCCGGTTTTACTTCCCAAACATGACTGTGTTGTCGATCTGATCATCGCTCACTTTCATGTCGTGAACTGTCATACAGGCCCAGGACTTCTTATGTCTATCTTACGTCAACGCTATTGGATATAAGATGCTAGGACTGTTATTAGGGCGATGGTGCGGAAATGCAATTGTTGCTTCCGCTTAAATCCATCGCATCCTACACCGAAGATGGCAGATTTACCGTCATATCGTGTTGCAGAAGCAAAGGCCTTCGTACATACCGGTGTAGATTACGCAGGTCCCCTCCGTATTACGCTGACTCGTCGGAGAGGACAACATTCTCAAAAGGCATATATTTGTCTATTCGTATGCCTTGTGACCAAGGCTATTCATATTGAGTTGGTCTCTGACTTAACTTCAAATGCTTTCCTGGCTGCTTTCAGCCGTTTTATTTCTCGGCGTGGCCCGGTAACATGCTTGTATTCAGATAATGGTACTAATTTTGTGGGTGCGAAGGCACAATTAGATGACCTCTACAAGTTTTTGGTTGAATCTGAATATGAGCCCTCATTAAAGCGCGAACTCGCTAAGCGTCGTATCGAGTGGAAAATGATTCCACCACGCGCGCCTCATTTTGGGGGTATGTGGGAGTCGAACATAAAGAGCATGAAGACACACTTGTACCGTGTGATTGGAACTCAGCTTCTCACCTATGAGGAGTTACAGACTGTGCTAGTTCAAATTGAGTGCATAATGAATTCGCGTCCACTTACAGTTATGTCTTCTGACCCTTATCCAGAAGTCCTTACGCCTGCGCATTTTTTAATGTCGACACCATTGCAGTACTTGCCTGCTTCTGTCCTGGCAGACGGTAAAATCAATTTGACTCAGCGTAAGCAATTATTAGACAGCATGGTTCAGTCCTTCTGGAAGAAGTGGCGTTCAGAGTATCTGCACACCTTGCAAGTCAGGCAGAAGTGGACTACTTCTGATCATCCGATTGATATCGGAACTGTCGTACTAGTGGGACAAGAAGATTCCCCTCCGTTAAATTGGCCTTTAAGCGTGATAACTGAAATCCATCCCGGAATGGATAAAATTGTTCGCGTTGCGACGGTAAAGACAAGATTTGGTTCTTTTAAACGTCCGGTTGTCAAATTATATCCCATTCCAACGCAATAATTTTATATTTTATCTATTTTTGTTTATTTTTATTTATTTATTTTTTGTTTTTAGTCATTGTTTCAATGATCTCTGACCCAGACATGGCATTACTTAATATCCGTTATCTTGGTCAATTGAACTTTATTACATTGTATTTTTAGTTATTTTTCTTTATTTTGTGAGATTCTGCGAATTTCCAATGCGTGTCATTCCTGAATATTACCGGTGAATAGTCACTTTATTTCATTTCTTGTTTCATTTGTATTTTTATACTCTTTCTTTTGTAAGCTCTACGAACTTCCAAGGCGGGGAATATGGATATGCGCCATAAATATATTTGGGCATTAATTTCTTTAAATTAATAATTTATGCTATAAGACCATAAGGGCGCCATCTATGGTTTTTGTATTGTATTGAATTTAATCTATGTGACTTGAGATGCAGTGTATTCATGCATATCCTAACCTCTGTGAGGCAAGCAATTGCTTCTGACGGGAGTGTCAGTGAAAGGCCAACAGATGTCACTGGTCAGTCATTATCCAGTGGTTCACCCAGTGGGTGAATTATTGTTGTACCTAAGATTGGATTTTGGCACGCATTATTAATATGCAAATTTTTCATTGTTGAAACTTCCTTGCTGTGCGAAACATCTGTTAAGATTATGCAATATCGCCTTGACATTTTTATTGAAAAGAAGTGTCTTTTTGTGTGGACATCGTGGCTGAGCTGCATTCTCTGAGTGAGTATTTGTTTGTTTTCACTTTGGTTTTTGGAATTGCTGGGTCAACTGTTTTTTGTGTCACATAGGGAAGAATTCAATTTTCGTTAATTTTACATAGGGTATTCATTCCCTCGTGTCAGGGGCTATTTACACGCCCCTACAGGTGCCATATTACTAGAGGCCCCCTGATTGGCTGACGGTATTTGGGCGTGGCGACGGCCATTATTAAATGTTTTATTTTTCATTTTTATTAGCTGAGCGTATTTGGGCGTGGCGACGGCCATTATTAAATGATTTTTTTTTGTATTTAAGCTTGATGACGTTATATTGCTTGGATTACTGATTTGACGATGGCTTTTGCTTGAATTCAGGATTCATATTATTATTTTTTTAATACGCTAAAATTCAGTTTCAAGAATTTTTTTTTCGTAAATAATAAAAAAAAAAATATAGCGCAATTTTGTGAAACATAGGAATTCTGTACTACGTTCTGGCATCATGAAATTATGCATGGCTAACCGTTCATCCTATTGCGATGAAAGTTTTAGGATTTGATGTGAGCATGCGTGCAATGGTGTCTTTATATTTAAGCTTGGCAGGTTTCTGCAGCTAGGCCCTGCGGGCGGCTTTATATATAAGTATGTTTAAACGCTAAGCTTTGCCAAACCATTCATCCGATTGCGATGAAACTTTAAGAATTTGATGTGTTTATGCCTGCAATGGTGTATTTATACTTCAGCTTGGCAGATTTCAGCTGCTAGGCCCTGCGGGCGGCTTTATATATGAGTATGTTTAAACGCTAAGCTTTGCCAAACCATTCATCCGATTGCGATGAAACTTCAAGAATTTGATGTGTGCATGCCTGCAATGGTGTCTTTATACTTCAGCTTGGCAGATTTCTGCTGCTAGGCCCTGCGGGCGGCTTTATATAAAATTATGCTTAAACGCTAAGCTTTGCCAAACCATTCATCTGATTGCGATGAAACTTTAAGGATTTGATGTGTGCACGCCTGCAAGAGTGTTTTTACACTTCAACTTGGCAGGTTTCTGCTGCTAGGCCTTGTGGGCGGCTTTATATATAATTATGTTTAAACGCTAAGCTTTGCCAAACCATTTATGCAATTGCGATGAAACTTTAAGGATTTGATGTGTGCATGCCTGCAATGGTGTTTTTATACTTCAGCTTGGCAGATTTCAGCTGCTAGGCCCTGCGGGCGGCTTTATATGTAAGTATGTTTAAACGCTAAGCTTTGCCAAACCATTCATCCGATTTCGATGAAACTTTAAGGATTTGATGTGTGCATGCCTGCAATGGTGTCATTATACTTCAGCTTGGCAGATTTTAGTTGCTAGGCCCTGCGGGCGGCTATATATGTAAGTATGTTTAAACGCTAAGCTTTGCCAAACCATTCATCCGATTGCGATGAAACTATGGAAAGTTGATGTGTGCATGCCTCCAATGATGTATATATACTTCTCTTTGGCAGGTTTTTGCTGCTAGGCCCTGTGGGCGGCTTTATATATAATTATGTTTAAACGCTAAGCTTTGCCAAACCATTCATCCGATTGCGATGAAACTTTAAGGATTTGATGTGTGCATGCCTGCAATGGTGCCTTTACACTTCAGCTTGGCAGGTTTTTGCTGCTAGGCCCTGCGGGCGGCTATATATATGAGTATGTTTAAACGCTAAGATTTGCCAAACCATTCATCCGATTGCGATGAAACTTCAAGAATTTGATGTGTGCATGCCTGCAATGGTGTCTTCATTCTTCAGCTTGGCAGATTTCAGCTGCTAGGCCCTGCGGGCGGCTTTATATGTTAGTATGTTTAAACGCTAAGCTTTGCCAAACCATTCATCCGATTGCAATGAAACTGCGGTGATTTGATGTGTGCATGCCTGCAATGGTGTTTATATATTTCTGTTTGGCAGGTTTCTGCTGCTAGGCCCTGTGGGCGGCTTTATATATGAGTATGTTTTAACGCTAAACTTTGCCAAACCATTCATCCGATTGCAATGAAACTTCAAGAATTTGATGTGTGCATGCCTGCAATGGTGTCATTATACTTCAGCTTGGCAGATTTCAGCTGCTAGGCCCTGCGGGCGGCTTTATATGTAAGTATGTTTAAACGCTAAGCTTTGCCAAACCATTCATCCGATTGCGATGAAACTATGGAAAGTTGATGTGTGCATGCCTCCAATGGTGTACATATACTTCTATTTGGCAGGTTTCTGCTGCTAGGCCCTGCGGACGGCTTTATATAAAATTATGTTTAAACACTAAGCTTTGCTAAACCATTCATTCGATTGCGATGAAACTTAAAGGATTTGATGAGGGCATGCCTGCGATAGAGTCCGCATACTTCCGTTTGGCTGGTTTCTGCTGCTAGGCCCTACGGGCGGCTTTATGTATAAGTGTGTTTAACCGCTAAGCATTAGTAAACCATTCATTAGATTGCGATCAAACTTTGGGGAATTGATGAGTGCATGCCTGCAATGGTGGTAATATACTTTTGCTTGGCAGGTTTTTGCTACTAGGCCCAGCGGGCGGCTTTATATATAAGCATTTTTAACCGCTTAATGTTGATTAACCATTCATCCGACTGCGATGTAGCTATGGATATTTGATGTGTGCATGCCTCCGATGGTATCTATATACTTCTGTTTGGCAGGTGTCTGCTGCTAGGCCCCGTGGGCAGCTTTATATATAAGTATGTTTAAACGCTAAGTTTTGCTAAACCATTCGTCTGATTGCGATGAAACTTTGGGGATTTCATGTGTGCATACCTGCGATGGAGTCTGAATACTTCTGTATGGCAGGTTTCTGCTGCTAAACCCTGTAGGCGGCTTAATATATAAGTATGTTGAACCGCTAAGCTTTGCCAAACCATTCATTCGATTGCGATGAAACTTTGGGGATTTGATTGCTGCATCCCTTCGATTCTTTCTGCATAAAAAAGTGATCTCGGGCATCATAAAATTACTCATTGCTAAACCATTCATCCGATTGGGATGAAACTTTTGGGATTAGAAGTGCACATCCCTTTGATTTGATGTGTGTATGCCCGCGATGGTTTTCGAATACAATAGTAAGCTCTGGCATCATAAGATTATGCATTGCATAACCGTTCATCCGATTGCGATGAAATTTTCCGGCGATGGTTTCTGTGTACAAAAGTGAGCTCTGGCATCATGAAATTATGCATTGCTAAACCTTTAACCGATTGCGATGAAAATTTGATATTCATCCGATTGATATTGATATTTAATTTAACACACACTCCTCCTCGCTTCATCCACGTTCACACGTCAAATCGCATAACTTTTAACCCATTAGTTGCTTCTGCAACGGGCAAAACCTAGTATATAGTATTGTTTGGTTTCGAGGAAAGGTCAGGAAAAAGCTCGCTTTTGATTTGAGGGGAAAAGCGACCACTCTGCCCCTCGGGTGGGTGAAACAACAAGGGTCACTTTGGCTCGCGGTCGTTTTGTAAAATTTGGCAAGCCAAATTGACCTCTAAGCTCAACCAATTTCAAACGCAAGAAGGTACACTCTCCTTTGAAGCGAATTCAGGGTTGCTATCTCTTTTCAAATGCCTGGAAAAGTTGAGAAAGATTTAGCGAAAATCTCCCATATAAAACTGATTTCTGCTAGGAATTTATTCCAATTAATTAAACGGCGATCTAGAAAATAACGTTGAAAAATTTACATTTTAAAGGCCCTTTGCGGCGTGGTAAATTATGTCAAAAAAAAAAAAACATTTTGCGAGAGATGTTTTTTAATAATCATAAATTAAACAAGATTTAGAAACTTTTCAAACTAAAATCAAACTAAAATCGAACATAGCCAAAGAACAGCTGTTAGCGGATGTGAAATCATACAATAAAAACAACCCAAATTTGGAAGACAAATTGAATACCTCGAACATTGGAATTGCGGGACCGAGTACCAGGATCTACGTCTCCGAACAGCTGAAATTTCGAGGCAAGCAACTATTTTGGAAGGCTAGACAAGAAGCGAAAACGAAAGGTTACCGATTCATTTGGACGAAAGCGGGTCAGGTGTACGTTAGACGAGATACGGGGTCTAATGCAATCTGCATATCCGATGAACGCAAACTCGCAGCTATGTGATTCAACTGAAAGAATCAAACTACCGAGGTATGTACCGGCTCACGCGTTTCCAGGTATATGCAATAAATCGTTAACTCGGCGAGATAGCGAATTCACCAATCTTCATTATACTATTAACCAACTTTTAAATCGATTAGCGATAATTAAATATTTTACTTCACAAAGGAGGTACGAGCACACCCAGTTTCGCTCATTTACACTTATTATTTTGTTACCTTATATATATAATAATTTGTTATCACTACTTTCAGTTACTTTAAACATTCTGCATTATATTATCAAATTACGGTCAATTTATTTCCATACATTTATTTCTATATATGCAATTACATTGGGAATAGTTTATAAATGTAACAATATATTAGTGGAACACTGTTCGCTATTTCACATACAAATAACTTTTAATTATGTTTGATTTAACTTGTGATATTGGTAACCATTCAGGTATTTTCTGTAACATGAATATTATTGATGATCGGAATAAAATAAAAAACTATAAGTGGGGCTCATACAGTCTAAAAGTTATACATCAGAACATAAGAAGCATATCCAAACTTGACGATTTCCTAATTTTCCTAGATCAATTTAATTACGCATTCGATGTCATAATTTTATCAGAATGCTGGATAAATAAAGAGAACACCTCAAAAGTAATTCCCAATTATTCAGAACATCACACAAACATATATTTAAATAAATCCAGTGGAATTGTAATTTACATCAGAGACGGTATACAAGCACAAGTCGACGAAATTTTACTACCACAAGCAAACTGCATGAAAATTGTATTGAACAATAGTTTATGTATCTTCGCAATCTATAGATCACCCTCATTCCAAAATATTGACACTTTTTTGAATTCTCTACAATCAATCATCAACAGTTCAAAACAATTAGATCGGCAAATAATTGTAGGCGATTTAAATATTAATACGATTCCGGAGTACCACCGTCAATCCGAAGACTATCTATGTCTGCTTACGGAAAATGGGTTCACGCAGACAATTCACAGCCCTACTCGAGAACAGGGTACGAGTAAATCTTGTCTAGACCATATTAACGTAAAAAAAATTAAACATATCGACTCATTTGTTATCCACACCACAATTTCTGACCACTACACTACAGCCCTCTGCTTTAAAAATAAGCCTCCCACCGCAAACAAAATTAAATACATACCTCGAATAAACTACTCCAATCTTCTTGAGGACTTAAATTCAGAAAAATGGGAAAACGTTCTAGACCAAAGGGATACTGACTCAGCAATGTTGGAATTCATCAACAAGTTAAATGATTATATATCCCAAAACACTAGTAACAAACTCATACCTAATAAACAATTAAAACTAACGCCATGGATCACCCCTGGCCTTGTTAAATCAATCCATAGAAGGAACCAACTCCACAAAAAGGCGAAAAGGAGCCCTGAGAATAATATATTACAAACTTAATATAAAAAGTATAGAAACTTGTGTAAAAATTTAATCATCTCAACTAAAGAAAACTATTTTAAAAACATTATTTACGAAAATAACTATACACCAAAAAGGCTATGGGAAGCATTTCGCAATATAACAAAGACCAAAATCAATAAATCATCGGAAATTAAATCACTGCACATTGATAACACTATCACGACAGATTTAAAAAAGATTGTGAATTTTGCAAATAACTATTTCACGTCAGTAGGAACTACTCTAGCTAAAAAAATTCTAGATAAAAATAACACAACTGAAGCTGATCTCGCTAAGAAAACTGGCTGTAATCTCGAGCATAAAATAGATAACATTCGAACTACGTCACATGAAGTGAGGAAAACAATTGACGAACTTAAGTCATCCAATGCGTGTGGCCCAGATAAGATCTCTACAAATCTGTTAAAAATTATAAAATCCGACATAGCATCACCCATAACGTTCATTTGTAATATAAGTTTTAACTCCGGAAAATTCCCCAATCATTTAAAACAATCAATTGTTATTCTACATCACAAAAATGGGGATAAATCACAGATCAATAACTACCGACCGATTTCTTTGATCAACTCTGTATCTAAAATTATTGAGAAAATTGTTAAGAATCGGCTCAGCCTCTACCTAGAAAACAATAACATCCTTTCCAATTGTCAATACGGTTTCCGTCCAGGTATAGGCACTGAAAATGCCATTGCTAAATTGACAAAAATTATCTCTAATAACATAGATAGAGGTACAAAATGCATTGCGCTGTTCCTGGATCTAGCCAAAGCATTCGACACTATCTCTCACAAAATTCTGTTGAACAAACTACAGCGCATTGGTATACAAGGTCAGCTCTTCAAGCTGTTGTGTAGCTATTTAAATAATAGGAGTCAAAGAGTGCTTATCAACGACACTATAAGCGATTCAGCTAATATTAAATTCGGTGTGCCCCAAGGAAGCACTTTAGGACCTCTTTTATTCAATATATATATAAATGATCTATGTAACAGTTCCTTTGCTGATCACATTATCACCTTTGCCGATGACACAGTTCTATTATTTGAAGACAAAAGCTGGAATGTTGTTCACAGTAAAGCGGAAGTAGGTTTAAACAAGGTTAAACAATGGTTAGACAACAATCTCCTCACTCTTAACTTAGATAAAACCAAATTCATCCGTTTCAGCGCAACTCAAGCAGGAAAACCAAAAGAAATACACAACATCCTTATACACCATTGTAATGACCAAACCAATTGTAAATGCTTAAACTTATAATGTGTCGATAGTATAAAATATCTGGGAATCATAATAGATAAATCTCTGAGATGGGACGAACATATTGTTTCAACTTCCACAAAGATCAGAAAACTTACTCATCTATTCATGTCTGTTAGAAATATTCTTTGCGTAAAAGATATGAAACAAATGTACCATGCCTTGTGTAACTCGTTGCTAGAATATGCATCCTTGGGTTGGGGAGGCTGTTCCAAAACAATAATGGATCCCTTAGCAAAAGCACAAAAATCACTTCTAAGGGTCATCCTCAAGAAACCCTTCAGGTATCCTAGTGATCTATTATTTGAAGAGATACGAGTTCTTGATGTACGGCAACTATACATAAGAAAAATTATTTTACATACACAAAAACACCGACACCACTATTCATCCATTGATCATCTCCACAACACCCGCCATGCAGGGAGGAATCCAGCAGTTCCACCTACTACAAACACATCACATGCCCAAAGACAATACTCCTACTTAGGGCCCAAATTGTTCAACGTCATACCTGATGCATGGAAACTGAAAAGTGCAAGCACTTTACGGAAATGGGTTAGCAATTGGCTTCTGGACATGGGGAGAGTCGAGAGCGAACATATGTTAACACAATCTCACATACCTAATATGTACTAAAAAGTTTATGTTATTGCACAAAAAAAATATATCCTTTTGCTCTGTTTTTTGATCCGTGTAAAATAACGACGGTTTTTTGATTCTTGAAAAATAACGACTAGACATATTAAAAATAAGTTTTGAAATTTAATAGATTGGAAATTTATGTTCATATATTCTGGTTTATAAATGGGTAATTTCTATTACTTAGAAAATTCTAAAAAATTATTGTACATTGATTAAAAATTAAATAGTCATAAATGCATTTCAAATTCTTATATCATATGCTGGTGTATAAAAGTGTTAATTCTAATTATGCAATTGCAAATGTTCCCCAAAATAACCTGGAAAACTATTAATGTAATTAAATTTAAGGCCTTTGCAATTTCATTAAAAAAAATTGTTAATTTTTTTTTACCTAAAATATTTAATTCAAAATTGGATGGTTCCGTACTCCTGCAACTGGCAGAGCGAGGTACAGGAGGTAGGTACCATCGATACATCGGTTTGACACTAGCGAAACATACTTAACGTCAATGTACTTAGGTGTTAAACACAATAATATGGTTAATGTTGCAATTTTGCAAACCTATGACCACTTACTTTTAAATTTTCGTTGGTTGTATTTTTATACTAAATTCTTGTTGGTTATATTTTTATTTCATTTATATACTTCTATTTCCATTCCTTTGTAATATTATGAACTAAATATACAATTTGGCTGTCCTGAAACGGGTATCCTTCCCAGTTGGACAGGCAAAGTTTCATTGTGTAATGTTTTGTAATATATATGCATGTATAAATAAATAAATAAAAAATAAATAAATTTTAAGATAAAAACATGTGTAGCTTCCCATTTAAAATGTTTCACAATATCGCGTCAAACTTTGCAATTATATCTGACATTTGCGAAAAATCCAACAACATCGATAATGCACATCATTCTCAGCCTGTTAAATCAGTAGATATTTGAAATGTTTATTTAATTTTCTTCAAACTTGCAATACTGAACATGGAACCCTATCCAAAACCACCGCAAGTTTTCAGCGAGGCCCTGACAGCGTTAGCTGACGTAATTTGTATGGGAAATTTTCTTAAACCAGCGCAGGTGTTCGATTTTCAGGCTTTGCTTCAGGTGGTTATGACAACTTTTAACGGTTGTCTTGCCATATAGATAAAATATTATTTTAGAAAATTTTGATGTACTAGGTAGGTACCCTGAAAATTAAATAATCGGATAAATTATCCACGGGTATCATCTATAAATTATAGCTCATGAACGACTGGACCAAATTGGATAATTCTTTTTGTGTTGGTTTCGTTATTGTTAGTTATCGTTATTTTTATATTAATTTGTTTAAAATGAATCGCCGAAATCTATTCTTCCGAGAGAATGCACCAAATTGAATAATTCTTTCGTTGTTGTATTTGTTATTATTAGGACAAGTTTTGAATAAAATTACTGGTGAGCTCTGGCATAACGAAATTAGTTTAAAAATGATTGGCCGAAATGTAAGTACGCTCATAACTTCAGAACGACTGCACGTAATTGAATAATTCTTTTTTTGTTGCGTTCCATATTGTAAGGACAAAGTTTGTATACAACTACTGGTGAGCTCTGGCATTTTGAAATATGTTTAAAAATTAATCGATGAAATGTTAGTACGCGCATAACTTCGGAACGACTGCATCTAATTGGGTAATTATTTTTTTGTTGTTATCGTTATTGTAAGGACAAGTTTTGAATAAAACTACTGGTGAGCTCTGGCATTATGAAATTTGCATAAAAATGAATCGTCGAAATGTATGTACTATGTATGTAATATTTTTACTGTTCTTTTTTTTACTCGAATAAAACAAAATTTTAAAAGGATAAATACCAGGAGTGCAGAACTAAGCAAGGGAAAATATATTGAGAACATGTTTTTTTAAAATTATTTCTGGCTTTTTGGGAAAGGTGAATTTATATGCATTTAATTATTTTTTTTTACATGAGCTCCGCACAAGAGGCCGTGGGGAAAATAATTTCCCTCAGGTCCTATGTCATCTTTGGGGATGCTGTTTGGAGGATTTTTTTTAGGAAAGAAAGGAGATGAGAGTTCTGGGAAGGAAAAGGGCTTAAGGGGTAGAAATCTCTGTTGTTCAGTGTGTCCTGGGCATCCGCCTCCAAGACCTAGACAGACCTCACCCCATGAACCCGGGCACCCCTACTAAATCACCAAACGTAGCGAACCACTTAAGGTGACCGATGGCAGAGGTGTTGGTTATCCAATAAAGGTCAACTTTGGGGATATGTATTTCTACATAACATTATATACAACGGGTACCCGGCATGCGTTGCAACATCACTGTAACCTCGGGGTCAACTTAACTGTAATGATTCCATTCCAAGTTCCGGGAAACTACATTATAATTCAAGCGCCTTGCAAACGCATGCACTGTATTATAACATTATATACAACAAGTATCCGGCATGCGTTGCAACATCACTGTAATCTCGGGGTAAACTTAAATGTAATGGTTCCATTCCAAGTTCCCGGAAACTACATAATAATGCAAGCGGCTTGCAAACGCCTGCACTATATTATAACATTATATACAACGGGTACCCGGCATGCGTTGCAAGATCACTGTAACCTCGGGGTCAACTTAACTGTAATGGTTCCATTCCAAGTTCCGGGAAACTACATTATAATACAAGCGCCTTGCAAACGCCTTCTTTATATTATAACATTATAAACAAAGGGTACCCGGCATGCGTTGCAACATCACTGTTACCTCGGGGTCAACTTAACTGTAATGGTTCCATTCCAAGTTCAGGGAAACTACATTATTATGCAAGCGCCTTGCAAATGCCTGCACTATATTATAACATTATATACAACGGGTACCCGGCATGCGTTGCAAGGTCACTGTAACTTCAGGTTTCTTCATATATTTAATTTAACACACACTCCTCCTCGCTTCATCCACGTTCACACGTCAAATAGCATAGTGTTTAAACCCGTTAGTTGCTTCTGCAACGGGCAAAACCTAGTATATATAGTATTGTTTGGTTTTGGGGTAGGTCTGGAAAACTCACTTGTTTTAGCCCTCTGGGTACAAGCGAAAATCGACCACTCTGCCTGTCCAGTTTCACCGACCGCAGAGGTCGATTTGGCCAAGCAGGGCGTGTGGACCGGGATTTCATACAAACGGCCGTTCCAAAAAACGCGTTTTGATGATGCGATAATCGACACTTTTCCCCTCGATCCTTGAAGACCTTGCGGCGTATTGTCGGTTAAAAAAAAAAGACGCTTACGCCTTTTCGATTTCCCTCGCCCGCCTCGGCCCGCAGGCGATAATCCACCTCCGCTCCTCGAGTTTTACCGACCGCAGAGATCAATTTTGCCCGAAAGGGGGCACGGACAGCGATCTTAGCGGGTCAGACCAGATTTCATATAAAAAAAGATGATGCAGGGTTAACAGCGCACCCAAACGGCGAAAACTACAATAAGATCTCTCACCGACGAAGAAATTAGGCCTCAGTTATATTTCCCGCTGATAGGTTCACCCGTTAAAAAACGTCGAACCGTTTGGTAAAGAGATTTCCGATACAAAACTGATTTCACTAGGAATTTATTCCAATCAATTAAACGGCGATCTCGAAAATAACGAGATAAAATGACATTTTTAATGCCCTTTGCGGGGTGGTAAAATACAACAAAAAAAAACATTTTGCGAGACATGTTTTTTAATAATCATAAATTATACAAGATTTAGAAACTTTTAAAATAAAAACATGTGTAGCTTCCCATTTAAAATGTTACACTTAAAGATTGACATTTTTCTGACATTTGCAGAAAACGATCTATCATCAACAATGCATAATTTTCCAGCCAGTTAATATAAACTCGAGGTAGGTACTGGCGTTTAAAATGTGAAGGATTTAAATGCAGAAAATGCAGCATTCATATTATCTGCGGTTTTATGAAACCAAATCAGATGAGTATTTGTAGGTACTTAATTCCATTGAAAATCAAATAAGTAGGTAATGCAGCATTTATAACGCGGTAGGTACCTACCGTTTCAGCGAATTATATACCAATAATCGGTATGCACTAGGTAGGTACCGACTTATGAAGGTACTCTTTCCTTTAAATGTTAAATCGAAAATTAATGATATGAAATGAAAAAAGTCATCCAAGATGGTCCCTTTTTGAAATATGTAGGAACACGGAGGTTGCTTCTGAACACTGTTTGTAGGAACGTTATTTTTAAATAAGTCAAGTTCATTTTCACGTAATGTGCGAGTTTTATTTATTCAATTATCTTCAAAACTTATTATATTTATTATTATTTACTTATACTTATTATGTTAAAACTGAAATAATTACGGAACGTTAAAATAGAATTAGAACTTTCACAGAACGTTAAAATTAACTTCAAAAATTGAAGATTTTAAATAATTTTTTTTTTTTAAACCCAGCCTAAATATATTTCATATGTTTTTTAACGTACGTGCAGGTATCTCTACACAGAATCTAAGTAGGTACCTACCTGCACATAACATCTCGGAATCATCTGATGATTTTGCTTATGTATTTTTTTGTAAATGTGTAATGAAATTGCTTGAAGTTGAATGGGATAATTATTTTCAAAAATATTAAATTGACGTAACGCTTTTTTGTATTTTGTATTTAAATGATAATCATTCAACGTGGAATTGGTATGGCCACCCCGGGAAGCATTCATTGGTTTTTATATACAATAGTGAGCTCTGGCATCATAAAATTATGCAGTGCAAAATTTTTTTTTTTTTTAATATTATCTCCACACAGGAGGCACCAAAGAAAACAATTTCCCTCGGAACCTATGTCATCTTTAAGGATGCTGTGCGGAGGGTTATTAAGGGAAAGGAAGGAGAAGAAGATATGGGAAGGAAAAGGTATGAGGGTCGTTTAGGAATGTGGGGGTCAGTGTGGCCAAGAGAAATGGACGTATGAATCTATTCCTCACACTGCGGTGCAAGGCGAAGGGTTGGGAGAATCTGGCTGGAGAGGTCAAAAGCCTTCCAATAAATATGGTAACAAGGGAACGGATAAGAGGGAGATATAAGTTAGTGACGTATTTTATATTGTTAATGGACTTTTTGTCCGTAAAGAAATAAATTATATACAGCGGGTACCCGGCATGCGTTGCAAGGCCACTTTAACCTCAGAGTCAATTAAACTGTAATTGTTGCATCCCAAATCTCGGAAAACAACATTATAATGCAAGCGCCTGTACTATATAACATTATGTACAACGGGTACTCGGCATGCGCTGCAAGGTCACTGTGACCAACTCAACTAGGTCAACTTAACTGTAATGGTTCTATCCCAATTCCCGGGAAAAAACATTTTAAAGAAAGTGCCTGCAATATATAACACGATATACAACGGTTACTCGGCATGCGTTGCAAGGTCACTGTAACCTCGGGGTCAACGTATTTGTAATGGTTCCATTCGAATACCTGGGAAATTACATTTTAATGCAAGCGCTGCACTACATAACATTATATACAACGGGTACCCGGCATGCATTGCAAGGTCACTGTAACCTCAGGGTTCTTCATATATTTAATTTAACACACACCCGCTCTTCGCTTCATCCACGTTCACACGTCAAATCGCATAGTGTTTTAACCCGTAAGTTGCCTCTGCAACGGGCAAAACCTAGTATACATTATTGTTCAGTTCTGGGGTAGGTCAGGAAAAACTCACTTTTTCCGCTCACCCTCACTTTTGATTTGAGGGGAAAAACGACCACTTTGCCCCTCGGGTGGGTGAAACAACAAGCGTCACTTTGGCGGGCCAGCGACGAAAATTCGCTGACCCGCCAAAAGGACCTCTAAGCTCGACCAATCTCAAACGCAAGAAGGTACACTCTCCTTCGAAGCAAATTCAGGGTTGCTATCTCTTTTCAAATGCTTGCAAAAGTTGAGAAAGATATATCGAAAATTTCCCATACAGAACTGATTTTTGCTAGGAATTTATTCCAATTAATTAAACGGCGATCTGGAAAATATCGTAGAAAAATTGACATTTAAAAATGCCCTTTGCGGGGTGGTATATTACGACGAAATAAACATTTTGCGAGGGATTTTTTTTTAATAATCATAAATCATACAAGATTTAGAAACTTTTAAAATAAAAACATGTGTAGCTTCTCATTTAAAATGTTTAACAATGTCGCGTCAAACTTTGCAATAATATTTGACATTTGCGAAAAATTTATTAACATCCATAATGCACATGGTTTTCAGCCTGTTAAATCGGTAGATATTTTATATCTTTATGTAATTTTTTCCAACCTTGTACCCTGAAAATTTCATGAACGGATAAATTATCCACGGGTATGTAGGTATCGCCGAAATCTATATATGCACATAGCTTCCGAGCGAATGCACCAAATTGGATAATTCTTTCTTTGTTATATTTGTTATTAATAGAGCAAGATTCGAATAAAATTACTGGTGAGCTCTGGCATAACGAAAATTGTTTAAAAATGATTCGCCGAAATGTAAGTACGCTCATAACTTCAGAACGACTGCACGTAATTGAATAATTCTTTTTTTGTTGCGTTCCTTATTGTTAGGACAAAGTTTTTTTAAAACTACTGGTGAGCTCTGGCATTATGAAATTTGCATATAAATAAATCGCGGAAAATAATGTACGCGCATTACTTCCGAAAGACTGCACCAAATTGAATAATTATTTTTTTGTTGTCTTCGACCCTGTTAGGACAATGTTTTGTATAAAACTACTGGTGAGCTCTGGCATTATCAAATTTGCATAAAAATGAATCGTCGAAATGTATGTACGCATATAACTTCCGAAAGACTGCACCAAATTGAAAATTTCTTTTTGGTTATATTTCTGGTGAGCTTTGGCATTACGAAATTTGCATAAAAATATTTCAATAGGTGGCACGCGAGCTATTGAAAACTAAATGTAACGGCAATGAAATAATGAAGCGTAGGAGGGGGGGAAGAAAACCAGGGAGGGGGGAGGGTTAGCTGGGAAGGGGGAGGGGAACTCGGGAGGGGGGTTGGCGGGATGGGGGAAGAGGGGGGGAGGGGTTTAGTGAACGCTATGAAAGAATATTTTATGTTTTTGTTTTACTCGAATAAAACTAAATTTAAGTTTCTAGAAATATCTGAATAATACATTTCTGTAGCGCCGTTTTGGGAAAAATTACTACATGTCTATTTAGTACCAACATGCGCACTATGAAATAATATTTTTTTAACTGTAATAAACCTTTGTTGTTGATTCTAATAAAATGTGACGAATACATTTTTATAGCGTTTCTGTAAATCCTTTACTCAGATAAAACACAGTGTAATACCAAGTAATGTAGGTTACCCACCTTTGTCATCCGACAGCCTCCCAGAGCATAAAGAACATCCATCTCAGGATGGTGGAAATAGGGATCAGAGATCATGCATATAAATAAATGAAAGTATTTTCTAGTGAAATGTAAAAAAACGGCTTTATTGCACTTTGCAAATGACATCAAAGAAATGTAAAAAAAAGAAACACAAATACCTTTGGCATCTATCAGATTTGGAGAGAGAGAGTTATGTTAAAATTACGGTTGGTTATCAGAAGCGCGTACGTCTCGTCGTCGTGACTCTCTTCCAGTCGTGTAGAGCAATCCTCAACAGCGATCGTCAACAGCAAACCCCAAAAAACCGTTCCACTCGTCATGGGGCGTTTGGTTAAAGGGAGTCCTCCCAACACAAAAAGCTCGGTTGAGCCTCCATCCATCAGGCGGCATGGGGAATCTCACCGGCCCAAAGGTACAACAAAGGCTAGGAGCCGCTTCATCAGTAAAGGGAATTCACCCAACAAAAAGAGCACGGAAGGTCCTCACCCATCAAGCGGCATGAAGGAACCTCATCGGCCAAAGGATTCACCAGGCAAGAATCCTAGCGGGCAGTTGATCACCCGTTGAATTTGGTGTCAAAAACATCAGCACGCGGACAACATTATCTCGCGGCATCCGGCGAGGGATTCAACAAAATAAATCGGCTACAGGGCCATTAGAGTTGTCACACACTCACGTGACGTGTATAAACGAACTTTTTAGGCTACATCGCCTTTGTAACACCCACCATAATCCCAATCGCCCCGAAAATCTCCTCCCGCACACAAAATCTACGTTATGTCCTCCGCCATCTTTCCCCCGAACGCCCGTTTCCGGTGTCGTTGCAGTTTCGCCAACCAACAAAGTTAAATAAAAAATAAAAAATTAATAGACAATAAACAGTACCTGCTTTAAGCAGTACCTACTCGCGAAATAGATATGTTACATTTCCCCGCAACCCCCGAAAATTTTACGCCGCGAAGTGAAGTAAAATTATTAGGACACCGCCCAACACGACTCTCTCTTTCCACATCTGTTAAAGAAAAATAACACAACATAGTATCAGAAAACATAAACGTAAAACATATTAAAGTAGCAAACCCATTCACAGAATGGTGTACAAAAAAAAAAAAACATAGAAAATGAGGTAATACCTCCACTTTTACAAGCTCGCTTGTAAGATTACCAACACGTTACTCACATGACGAGAGACAATCTCTCAAGAAAACACTAGTGAGTATGGAGAATTCAAGCTCCCACTTTCATTTATAGAAAAAAGCAACACTTAGTTATTATTAACATAAAAAAAATAACTCTCTCTCTCTATCCTTATATTCTAATCAAAAGTGATATTTGAAAAAAGTTACGTCACAGATATTATACTCAACGCGTCTTAAATTATCAACTAAAACTAGACCAAGGTATAAACAAATATACAGAATTAACTCATTCAATTTAAAAATTGATGTCTAGGAGGTCAGATCAAGTATAATACAATTATTACTTGTCCATCGTACAACAAGTTTTATAAAAAACTGTCAATTACAAAGTGGTCAGAGTAGGGTTTATATGTAAAGACATACCTATCTGTCAAAAAAAAATCAGATCAAGTATAATACAATTATTACTTGTCCATCGTATAACAAGTTTTATAAAAAACTGTCAATTACAAAGTGGTCAGAGTAGGGTTTATATGTAAAGACATACCTATCTGTCAAACAGTTTAGATCAGGTTTTACAATACCGAGGCACTACCTATCTATAAAAGAGGTTAGATTAGGGTTTACATATTTCTATTACCTATCCATCAAAATTATGAAAAAATTCATTAGGAACACAGAAGCAAAACAGGATCTAGAATGTTAGGCTTAGAGCTTAGGGATTAAAATTAAACAAAACACCTAGCTATTAAAAAAGTGAACCTCAAGAAGTACTCTTGATTTTATACAAAAATACAAGATGTAACTATTATAAACCATCCTCAGAGGACGTTGCTTGTGCAAGAAAAGACTGAAGATAAACTCAGGTGGCATTTCTTCAAAAAATAACACTTAATACATCAAGTAAGTGAAAAGTCATAAATTTCTTGAACAAACAATGATATTTTGGTGATCGAATATACTTATTAGATAATCGACACTAGATAAGGTGTGATCGAACAATATCCAAATGAACGACACTAGTGGACAAAATTAGCAGTACAACACTGGTTTAAGCAGTGAGAGACCTATATATGTAAATGCTTAATGTTAACTTAAAACTAAAAGACAAAATACACTTTCCTGTATTAGAGGTAAGGTGATAAACTTCAAATATGAGTTACTTTAATGGGTAGGTATGCCAGAGCAGTACCACCTTTGTTTGTGACAAGAAAAAAAAAATTTTCTTAACAAATATTCTTAACAAACTTAACTAACTGACTTTAAGGAAAGTTATACCAGACTTAATCTATTTAACATAGCTATGGTATATTTAAGAAAACTTTACTTAATCACTAATTGTTGAAATTTTAACAATCTGTACATAAGAAAGTCGCTCAAATCTCTCATAAACAGAAGTTTTGAATCATTCTTTCCAAGTGCTTGGAAAGTCATTATTCGGGAGAAAATTCCAACGAACTTGAAAAGAAGGATTCAGACTTAAACGCTAAAACAGAACAACATAACCTATTGTTTTACGAACGCATCAGTGTGTAAGTATAATTGTAGCCTATAAGGAAGGCGAAACAACTCATTTCATACAAAAAAATTATTTAGAGTTTAAATAAAAAAATCTCGTCAAAGACTAAGTCAATTACAAAATATGACTTAAACAAAATATTGGGCGCCACTGATCACACGGATCAGAGGAAACGACATTCATTATAAACGACGTCTCCTATAGAAAAAATTCCGAAGAATTTAAAGAAAAAAATTAAAAAATATGGTAGCAAGATTGAGGAAATTTTTTGTGATTTTTTTTTTTTTATCAAAAGCTGAGTTTACTGGATGTATAGGGCAAAACAAAAATGAACTGGTCTTTCCAATAGCTCGATAGGTATAGAAAAATTACAGGCGAGGTTGTGTATAATGAGACTTGATTCGAGAATTCAGTAGTAATGTGATATGCAACCACAACTCGTTTTAAAGAAAAGGAGTAATATGATTGGATGCGTGCTGTTGGGATTGTAAAAAAACACAAATCGACAATTCCCGAACGAACTCGCGACATTACACGGTGGAACACAAAAAAAATAGGATTAGGAAGGGTGGCGGGGCCGTGTACTCCCATAATCCAAAAAAATGATGTCTTAACTTGGGTGTTATAAAATGAATCTTGCGGTACTTAAAGCACGGCAGGAAACACAAGAACCCAAGTTAAACAGCACCAATGTCCACACCAAAAAAAATTTTTTTTCAAAAAAAGAAAAAAAATATGAATTCTCTAAGTCCACAAAACTGCAAAAATATAATGCCTGTAATTATATAAAATTTAACAAACCTATGAATATGTCACGATTGATAATAAAAGTGTTCAATTTATTCAAAACAATTTCCATAATTGTTGTTAAAATGCCCTCAAAATAGTAATAACGCATCTTTGTTATTGTTGACAAAAGTTGTTGTCGCTGCAAAAAGACAAATAAAATAATATAATATGAATTAAATTCGTAAAATTTTTATTGCACTAAGTACCGGACACCCTGTAAACAAATTATCTTTTTTCTTTTTTAAATTATTTGAAAAAAAAATCAAAATTATTTTTCAAAAAAAAAAAATTTTTTTTTTAATGTATGTAGCTCACCGGACATTTTATAATGTATGTAGCTCACCGGACACCGTGTAAAGCCAATGGATCACCGGAACTAAAATTCCCTCAAAACAAAGCAAGTTTTTCCGCGAAAAATTATAAAAAGAATCCACATCGTCTTCCCTTGTAAATTCTTAATTGTATATCCAATTAATGTACAAAACCCTTTCACAATATAACGAATCTTCTTATTTGCGAAAACAAAACACAACAATTGTTTTGATGTTTTGACAACTGACACTTAAATCCAGTATTGCCAGAAAAGAGAATATTTTTCGCTGTAAATTATTCAAGCTGTCACTGGTACCAATGTACATTAAATTGCGGGAAACAATATATTAACACGCACATTTTTTTTATATATGGCAATAGATATAACTAAACGTCAAACTTTGGTAATCAACAAGTTCAAATGCATAATTGCAAATAACTAACTTACTACCCACACACTGATGAGTTGTAAAATGACATCGTAAAAAGCAGACAAATTATATAACATTAAATAAGACTATTCTTATAGATATATGCATGATCTATAAATACCCTTCCGAACACCTGTTTAATATATTTAAAAAACTCTTTCGTTGGGCGCAAATGTAATACCAAGTAATGTAGGTTACCCACCTTTGTCATCCGACAGCCTCCCAGAGCATAAAGAACATCCATCTCAGGATGGTGGAAATAGGGATCAGAGATCATGCATATAAATAAATGAAAGTATTTTCTAGTGAAATGTAAAAAAACGGCTTTATTGCACTTTGCAAATGACATCAAAGAAATGTAAAACAAAGAAACACAAATACCTTTGGCATCTATCAGATTTGGAGAGAGAGAGTTATGTTAAAATTACGGTTGGTTATCAGAAGCGCGTACGTCTCGTCGTCGTGACTCTCTTCCAGTCGTGTAGAGCAATCCTCAACAGCGATCGTCAACAGCAAACCCCAAAAAACCGTTCCACTCGTCATGGGGCGTTTGGTTAAAGGGAGTCCTCCCAACACAAAAAGCTCGGTTGAGCCTCCATCCATCAGGCGGCATGGGGAATCTCACCGGCCCAAAGGTACAACAAAGGCTAGGAGCCGCTTCATCAGTAAAGGGAATTCACCCAACAAAAAGAGCACGGAAGGTCCTCACCCATCAAGCGGCATGAAGGAACCTCATCGGCCAAAGGATTCACCAGGCAAGAATCCTAGCGGGCAGTTGATCACCCGTTGAATTTGGTGTCAAAAACATCAGCACGCGGACAACATTATCTCGCGGCATCCGGCGAGGGATTCAACAAAATAAATCGGCTACAGGGCCATTAGAGTTGTCACACACTCACGTGACGTGTATAAACGAACTTTTTAGGCTACATCGCCTTTGTAACACCCACCATAATCCCAATCGCCCCGAAAATCTCCTCCCGCACACAAAATCTACGTTATGTCCTCCGCCATCTTTCCCCCGAACGCCCGTTTCCGGTGTCGTTGCAGTTTCGCCAACCAACAAAGTTAAATAAAAAATAAAAAATTAATAGACAATAAACAGTACCTGCTTTAAGCAGTACCTACTCGCGAAATAGATATGTTACAACAGTTATACTTTCTAAAAAATGCTCAATAGTACATTTTTGTTTATTGGATGGTGAGCTCTGGCATTATGACATTTGCATAAAAATATTTTAATACGTGGGACGCAAGCTGATTGAAAACTAAATGTACCGGGAATGAATTAATGAAGCGCAGGAGGGGGGAAGGAAAACAACGGAGGGGGGAGGGTAACCTGGGAAGGGGGAGGGGAACTCGGGAGGGAGTTTTGCGGGATGGAGGAAGGGGGGGGGGGTAGAGTACGCTATGAAAGAATATTTTTTCTGTTCTTTTTTTACTCGAATAAAACAAAATTTTAAAAGGATAAATACCAGGTGTGCAGAACTAAGCAAGGGAAAATATATTAAGAACATGTTAAGAACATGTGTTAACGAAATATATTAAGAACATGTGTGAAAATAATTTCCCTCAGGATCATGTCATCTTTGGAGATGCTGGGTGGAGGGTTTTTTAAGGCAAAGAAGGAGATGAGAGTTCTGGGAAGGAAAAGGGTTTAAGGGGTGGGTAGGGGTCTGGGGTTCAGTGTGTCCTGGTCATCCGCATCCAAGACCTAGACAAACCTCACCCCATGAACCCGGGCACCCCTACTAAATCACCAAACGTAGCGAACCACATGGATTGACCTACGGCATAGGTGTTGGTTATCCAATAAAGGTCAATTTTGGGGATTTGTATTTCTAAATAACATTTTATACAACGGGTACCCGGCATGCGTTGCAAAATCACTGTAACCTCGGTGTCAACTTAACTGTAATGGTTTCATTCCAAGTTCCGGGAAACTACATTATAATGCAAGCGCCTTGCAAACGCATGCACTGTATTATAACATTATATACAGAGGGTACCCGGCATGCGATGCAAGGTCACTGCAACCTCAGGTAGAACTCAGGATGAAATTATACATTGCTAAAATATTTTTTTTACATTAGCTCCACACAGGAGGCACTGAGGAAAACAAATTCCCTAGGGCCCTATGTCATCTTTGAGGATGCTGTTTGGAGGGTTTTTTTAAGGGAAAGGACGGAGAAAAAGATATGGGAAGGAAAATGGTATGAGGGGTGGGTAGGAATCTGGGGGTCAGTGTGGCCAGGAGTGACAGACGTATGAAACTATTCCTCACACTGCGGTGCTAGGCGAAGGGTTGAGAGAATCTTGCTGGAGTTCTTGCCGTTCTGAATCAAAAAGCCTCCCACAATCAGTCTCCTCCGATCTAGCCCGCCACGCAGTCGTTGGTCAAACGTATCCGCCACCAAGACTTAGACAAATACATACAGATTCAGAATACAATAATGAGCTTTGGCATCACGAAATTACACGAGAAAACGCCCGTTCTGAATCAAAGGGACCTGTGTCATCTTTGAGGATGCTGTGGGGTGGGTTTTTTAAGGGATAGGAAAGAGAAGAAGATATGGGAAGGAAAAAGGTATGAGGGGTGTTTAGGAATCTGGGGGTCAGTGTGGCCAGGAGTGACGAACGGATGAATCTATTACTCACACTGCGGTGCAAGGCGAAGGGTTGGGAGAATCTAGCTGGAGAGGTCAAATGCCTTCCAATAATTATGGTAACAAGGGAATGGATAAGAGGGAGATATAAGTTAGTGACGTATTTAATATTGTTAATGGACTTTTTGTCCGTAAATAAATAAATTATATACGGCAGGTACCCGACATGCGTTGCAAGGCCACTTTAACCTCGGGGTCCATTAAACTGTAATAGTTCCATCCTAAATCTCGGAAAACAACATGATAATGCAAGCGCCTGTACAATATAACATTATATAAAACGGGTACCTGGCATGCGTTGCAAAGTCACTGTAACCTCGGGGTCAACTTTACTGTAATGGTTCCATCCCAATTCCCGGGAAATAAAATTTAAATGCAAGCGCCTTCATTTTATAACATAATATACAACGGGTACACGGCATGCGTTGCAAGGTCACTGAAACCTCGGGGTCAATTAACCGTCGCAATTATCGCATTTCACAAAAACATCATCGTCATATTGGTTTGAAATCTGACATGTGCGAAAAAACAACGGAAAAGTCATATTTCGAAACTAATGTTTAAAAATAGGTACAATTTTCACGGAGACGCCTATCGACAGAATCTAAAACCGCAGCTTTTCCTTGGAGAAATTCAGAAATGTGTCGAAATCCAAATTCGAACGTTGGCAGATCCTAGCGCCAGAAAAATGCTGTTGTTGAACAATTTATGGAACGAGTTTCAAATTAATTGTATTCGTACGAGGGGTACGAGGGTGATTAATAATCTTTATTAAATTTTCTTGAACCTTGCAACACTAAGCATGGAACGTTATACAAAAAACCACCGCAAGTTTTCAGCGAGGCTGACAGCGTTAGCTGACCTAATTTGTATGTAAAATGTTCTAAAACGGGCGCAGGTGTTTGATTTTCAGGCTTTGCTTGAGGTGATTACAACAAAGTTTAACGGTTGTCTTGCCACATAAATAATATATTATTAACCATTTAAATACTAAGTAGGTACTTAATAAAAAATTTAATAAAATCAAATAAAATGAGGTGCTAAATAATAAAAATAAAATTACAGCGCCATTTTTGTGAAAAAAGCCCTAGGAATTGTATAATAATCGTTTCAAAGTATCAGGAGCGCAGAAATTGACTGGGATAATAATATATTGTTCTAGGATCATTAAATTTTACACGGTTAACCGTTTATCCCATTGCAACGAATCTTTGAGAATTTGATGATGGCATGTCTCTGATTATGTTTACATACTTCTGTTTGGCAGATTTCTGCTGCTAGGCCCAATGGGCGGCTTTATACATATGTATGTTTAACTGTATGAAAACTATAAAATCGGTAGGTACCTGAGAAACTGATATATTATAAATGAATCGCCGATATGTAAGTACGCCCATAACTTTCGAATGCATGCACCGAATTGGATAATTATTTTTGTTTTGTGTTTGTAATTGTTAGGACAAGGTTTTTATTAATCTTCTAGTGAGCACTGGCATTATGAAATTTGTATAAAATGGTTGCCGAAATGTATACACGCGCATAACTTTCGAACGAATGCATCGAATTGGATAATTGTTTTTTTGGTGGGTTTGTTACTGTTAGGACAAGGTTTTGCATAAAACTACCGGTGAGCTCTGCTATAATGAAATTTGTATAAAAATGAATTGCCGAAATGTATATATGCGCATAACTTTCGAACGAATGCACCGAATCTGAAAATTCTTTTTTAATTGTTTTCGTTATTGATAGGACAAGGTTTCTATAAAACTACTCGTAAGCTCTGGCATTATGAAATTTGCATCAAAATCAATCGTCGAAATATATGTACGCGTATAACTTCCGAAAGACTGCACAAAATTGAATAATTCTTTTTTTTATTATGTTTGTTTTTAACTGTTGAGCTCTGGAATTGTAAAATTTGCATAAAAATATTTCAATAGGTGGCACGCGAGCTGTTTGAAAACTAAATGTGCCGGGAATGAATTAATGAAGCGCGGGAGGGGGGAAGGAAAACCAGGGGGGGGAGGGTAACCTGGGAAGGTGGAGGGGAACTCAGGAGGGGGCTTTGCGGGATGGAGGAAGGGGGGGGGGAGTAGACTACGCTATGAAAGAATATTTTTTCTGTTTTTCATGGGGTGAGGTTTGTATAGGTTTTGAAGGCAGATGACCAGGACACACTGAACCCGAGATTCCTACCCACCCATTAAACCCTTTTCCTTCCCAGAACTCTCTTCTCCTTCTATCCCTTAAAAAACCCTCCACCCATCATCTCCAAAGATGAATCGGCCCTGAGGGAAATGATTTTCCTCTGGGTCTCCTGTGTGGAGCTCATGTAAGAAAACGATAAATGCCAGGAGCGCAGAACTAAGCAAGGGAAAACATATTAAGGACATTTTTTTTTTCAATTATTTCTGGCTTTCACACTCCAAGTGTATTCTATTCCGTCATTTAAGACAGACAGAAAAAGGAAAGGTGAATTTATTTGCGTTTAATTATTTTTTTTTACGTGAGTTCCACATAGGAGGCCGTGGGGAAAATAATTTCCCTCAGCGCATATGTCATCTTAGGGGATGGTGTGTGGAGGATTTTTTTAGGAAAGGAAGGAGATGAGAGTTCTGGGAAGGAAAAGGGTTTAAGGGGTGGGTAGGAATCTAGGGTTCAGTGTGTCCTGGACATCCGCCTCTAAGACCTAGACAGACCTCACCCCATGAACCCGGGCACCCCTACTAAATCACCCGTACTAAGGTACCCGGCATGCGTTGCAACATCACTCTAACCTCGGGGTCACTTAACTGTAATGGTTCCATTCCAAGTTCCGGGAAACTACATTATAATTCAAGCGCCTTGCAAACGCATGCACTGTATTATAACATTATATACAACGGGTACCCGGCATGCGTTGCAACATCATTGTAATCTTGGGGTCAACTTAACCGTAATGGTTCCATTCCAAGTTCCGGGAAACTACATTATAATGCAAGCGCCTTGCAAACGCCTGCTTTATATTATAACATTATTTTTTATTTATTTATTTATTCTTCGTACATTTATGTTACAAAGGTATAATATATTGTCCTCCACACTAGGAGTTCACCTGTGTTGTGGAGGACATTTTTCAGAAGTAAATTATAAATTGTGAATAGTAAAACAAAAGAGTGTTAGTAGCTACTATAAAGGAGAGAAACAATAAAAATCAAAATATAAAATCGACTTCAATTCGACAAAAATTATAAATTAAAAGTTAGAAAGATTGTAGCCAGTTTCTTATGTTTTTTTTGTATTCAAAAATATTAGCTGTTTTATATTGTGTAGGAAGAGAATTGTATAGTTTTATAGCCTGGTATCTGTAGTGTTTTTGTCCAAAGGATGTGTTTGTTTTTGGTATTTGTAGTTGGAGAGCATGTCTTGTTCTAGTATTGCGAGAGTTTTTTGAAATGTTAAATGTGGATAAGTTCTTGTAAAGGAAAGTTAGTATTTGTTTTGAATGTAATTTTTGAATTTTCAGCACTGGGAATTTTTCGAATATGATTGATGTGGGTGTTAGTATTGGTAACTTAAGTATTACTTTTATTAGGGTTTTCTGAGCTTTAAACAGTGTATTAATGTATTTTTTACTGGCACAGCCCCAGGCAATAATGCCGTATTCCATTATGGATTGTGCAAGTGCGAGGTATATATTTTTTATATCACATATGTTTAAAATATTTCTCAAGTTTTTAAAAAAGTAAATCAACTTGTTTAGTTTTCCTACTACCGAATCTATATGTTTATCCCATTTTATATAACGGTCGAAGTATATACCAAGATATTTAATATTTCCCGTTTGTGTAATTGGGGGACAGTCGCATGGGGTTTGTGTTGATATATCAATGGTTGATTGACAGGAATGTATTTTAAGGTGGATGTTATTGGAGGGTTGGCCTCTCGAATTTATGCTAAAAGTTATGAATTTTGTTTTATCTATATTTAAAGTTAATAAGTTAGAGTCGAGCCATTTTTTAGTCATATTTTAGCCAAGTTCTGCTTTTGGGGTTAATGTTTTCCAGTCTTTGGCCTTAAAGAGTAACACAGTATCATCAGCAAAACTTATAATTTCCCCGTCTATTTGGAGGTGACACAGGTCATTAATATATATAAGGAATAGGATTGGACCAAGTACGCTGCCTTGGGGTACTCCGTAGGATACTTGTTCCTCGTCACTACATGTGTTTTCTATAGAGGTATACTGTGTGCGATTTCCCATATAGCTTTCAATTAATTTGAGTTCTATTCCTGTGATTCCGATATTTTTTAGTTTATCAAATAGGTTTTGATGATGAATTGTGTCAAACGCTTTTGCCAGATCTAGGAATATTCCAAGGCATTTTTTGCCCTGGTCTATATTTGTTTTGAGGAAGTCTGTTACAGAGGCTACCGCATGTGAGGTACTCATATTTTCCCTGAATCCGTATTGATTGGGTGATAGTATATTATTTTTGTTAAGAAAAGTTAACAGATTGTTTTTGATATGTTTCTCAAGAATTTTTGAAAGTGTGTTTAAAATTGTAATTGGTCTGTAGTTATTTATTTCTTGTTTATTTCCGTTTTTGTGGATTGGAATCACTTTGCCCGTTTTTAAAATTGTTGGGAAAATTCCTTCTTTAATGGACCGATTTATGAGTATAGTTAGGGGGATATGAAGTGCGGAGTTTAATATTTTTAGTGTTATCGGTGAAATTCTGTCACTGCCTTGTGAGTTTGTATTTTTTAGGTCATTTATAAGTTTAAGTGTTTCTTTTCGGGTAATGTATGGTATTTTAAATGGAGCAATACCTGTGTGTGTGTGTGTGGTGGTTTGCGGATTTAGAGGTATCGTAGTTTGTTGTGATTTTACTCGCTAAGACCTTGCCTACATTAGCGAAATAATTGTTTACATAATTACAAACTTTTTGTGGTTGATCTGATATTTTAATAATTTCTTTATCTATTTTAATCTCAGTTATGGCTTCGTTTTTCATTGTAGTTGTGTGGGATATTTCTTTTAGAATTTGCCATATTTTTTTGGGGTCCTTGTTGCATTTAACTAATTTATTTTTATAATATATTTCTTTCGATATGCGTGCAAGCCATGTGCATAAGTTTCTATATCGTTTATGGAAATTTATAAGATAGATATCATATGGGTTTGATTTACATTGTTTATGAAGTGTGTCTCTTTTACTGAAACTTGTTAAAAGTCCCTTTGATATCCACGGTTTTAGAAATCTAAGTTTAGTTGGAGAACTTTTTTCGGTGACGACAGTATTATTATTAAATTCGTCTTGAATACATTGTATTAAAAGTGACCATGCTCTATTAATTGTATTATTTTCTACAAGTTCTTCCCATTTTTTATTATGTAAACTATGATTTAGTTTTAAAAAATCGGTTTTATTATATGTTTTTGAGGTATTGGAATGTTTAACTTGAGGATTATTTGTGGTGTTTATTTTTAGGATAAGTGAGTAGTGGTCAGTGATTGATGAGTGATGGATTATGGATTGGTACGATCTTTTTGTTTTTAACATAATGTGGTCAATACATGTTTGGGTGGGTAAAAGGTTGATTTGATTGAAGTTGACTCTTGTGGGTTCATTTATGGTGCTAATGAGTCCATGAAACAACAAAAGGTTTAAGTAGTCGTTACTTTGAGGATCCTTTTTATATTCTAAACTGTTAATATTCATATCTCCTATTAAGCAGATATTTTTTAGTTTTTTCATTTTGTTGAGTTGAGTGTCTAGGGATCTCAGAAAGGGAAATATGTTTTTTATAGATGGAGATCGGTACATGGCTAGAATACATATGTCATTATTTATGGTAATTTCTATGGCATTTGAGTCTGTGATATTTAGTTCCGTCATTGTTGAGTGTAGATGTTTTTTGCAGTAAATTACAATACCGTCATTTTGATTTTTAATGTTTTTTGAGTGGTAGTCTTTATAGTTAAGTATTTGTATAGGTGTGAAGGATCTATCTAGCCAACATTCGGTGAAGATTATCACGTCAAATTCAGTGTCCAATTGTTGAAGTACGACAGTAAAGTTGTCAAAATTTTTTGCGATGCTGCGTATGTTTTGGTGGATTATTTTTAACTGTGGAGCCATGGTGAGTGTCAATTATTTGGTTGGTTGTGTACGGCTATAAGATAGTGATTTAGATCATCTTTGCAATGTCGTCGGAGTGTTTAATGTAGATAATTTTTTCTTTTTCAGCTTTCCGCGCCATGATCTTACCATCTTTGGACCAGACGAATGCATATCCCATTGTGATTGCTTGTTTTTTTGTTTTCCACAGTAATTCTTTCAAGTATGGCGATAAGACTTCACTGATTTTGGTGTTAGTTCCTGTGGATGTTTCATACTTTACTTTTCTTTTCTTAGAGAGCAGAAACTCACGCAGTTTGAGATTATTGAATCTAATTATGATTTTAGGAGGATCCATTTGTTTTGTTGACGTTGATGCTGCAGATATTCCCCCTGGCAGAGCCTTAGTACTGGTTAGTTGAAGTCTGACGGCATTCTTAATATCCTCTGGACGGACCTGGATAGCGGCTGATTCGGCAATGGACCTTACTATGTCGAATGTAGATTCGTATGCTTTGGTAGGGACTCCGGAAATTTCTAAGGAGTCTTCCAGCAATCTTCGGTCGCTTTCGGCCGATTATATACAAAGGGTACCCGGCATGCATTGCAAGATCACTGTAACCTCGAAGTGAACTAAACTGTAATGGTTCCATTCCAAGTTACAATAAACAACATTATAATGCAAGCGCTTTGCAAACGTCTGCACTATATTATAACATTATATACAACGGGTACCCGGCATGCGTTGCAAGATCACTGTAACCTCGGGGTCAACTTAACTGTAATGGTTCTATTCCAAGTTCCGGGAAACTACATTATAATACAAGCGCCTTGCAAACGCCTGCTTTATATTATAACATTATATACAAAGGGCACCCGGCATGCGTTGCAACATCACTGTAACCTCGGGGTCAACTTAACTGTAATGGTTCCATTCCAAGTTCAGGGAAACTACATTATTATGCAAGCGCCTTGCAAATGCCTGCACTATATTATAACATTATATACAACTGGTACCCGGCATGCGTTGCAAGGTCACTGTAACCTCAGGTTTCTTCATATATTTAATTTAACACACACTCCTCCTCGCTTCATCCACGTTCACACGTCAAATCGCATAATGTTTAAACCCGTTAATTGCTTTTGCAATAGGCCCAGCTAGTATATAGTATTATTTGGTTTCGGGAGAGATCACGAAAAAGCTCACTTTGATTTGAGGGGAGAAGCGACCCCTCTGCCCCTCGGGTGGGTGAAACAACAAGGGTCACTTTAGCTTGCGGCCGTTTGGTAAGGGTCACAGCTCACTTTTGATTCGAGGGGTAAAGCGATCACTTTGCCCCTCGGGTGGGTGAAACCTTACGGGTCACTTTGGCTCGCGGCCGTTTTGTAAAATTTGGCAAGCCAAATTGACCTCTAAGCTCAACCAATTTCAAACACCCCAAGGTACACTCTCCTTCGAAGCGAATTCAGGGTTGCTATCTCTTTTCAAGTGCCCGCAAAAGTTGAGAAAGATATATCGACAATCTCCCATACAAAACTGATTTCACTAGGTATACAGATTTTAAATGTCATCTTTCATTTTTCGTTTTCCCACCGGCCGACTGGCATACGCGATTTCTTCGAAAATATCACGCTTGGAAGCCAAAATTTAGTAAAATTACGTCAACTAGACTTTTTTAAGACCAATTGACCATCGCAATTATCGCATTTCACAAAAACATCGTCGTAATATTCGTTTGAAATCTGACATGTGCGAAAAAACCACGGAAAAGTCATATTTTGAAACTTATGTTTAAAAGTAGGTACAATTTTCACGGAGACGCCTATCGACAGAATCTAGAAACGCAGCTTTTCCTTGGAGAAATTCAAAGATGTGTCGAAATCCAAATTCGAACGTTGGCAGATCCTAGCGCCAGAAAAATGCTGTTGTTCTACAATTTATCGAACAAATTTCAAATTGATTGTATTCGTACGAGGGTGATTAATAATAGACCGCTCGAAAAATAATTATTTATTTTCTTTTAATTATTTCACACTTAATTTTTTTTTTTTGTTTCAGAAAATCGATTCGGGCGGTCGCATTAACGTTTTGTAAGAGCAGATTGATATCTGAAATGAAGATGTGAATAATTTTTTCGTTTTCCATACATTTCTCATAAAAAAATATACATTTATTGAGAAAAGAGCATATGTATCATTGAATTCAAAAAGTGAATATAATAATCATGTCATTTTCAAAATAAAATCGTAAAAAAATAGTTTTTCCGAAAAATCAGAAATTATTTAATTTTTTTTTTTAATATTTTAATTGATAATAAAGACTGTGGACCACCCCCCCACCAGGAGGTGTGATTGAGCAGGGGTGTGGTCTTAAATTTAAACCCTCTGATTGGTTGGGGGGCGGGAACAACCCAACGATGGCCAGTCAATCAGGGCTGCAGAACGTTCAGGGCCCTGATTGGTTAATTATCATAACATTAAATATTTGCCATTTGTATAAAAATATGTAGCCATATAAAAACGTAAGTAGTTACTTAATATAAAATTTGATAAAATCAAACAAAATGAGGTACTTATCCAGGGGACAAAATTTTTTAAATAAAAATAAAATTAAAGCGCAATTTTTGTGAAAATTGCCTTACAAATTCTGTATAATCGTTTCAGGGTGTACCAGGAGCGCAGAAATTATTATATTAGGTATATAATATATTGTTCTAGCGTCATTGAATAAAACATGGCTAACCGTTCTTCCCATTGCGATGAAACTTTGAGAATTTGATGAGAGCATGTCTCCGATAGTATCTTTATACTTCTGTTTGGCCGGTTTCTGCTGCTAGGCCCTGTGGGTGGCTTTATACGTACGTATGTTTAACTGTATGAAAAACTATAAAATCGGTAGGTACCTGAGAAACTGATAAATGATGCGATGGATTTAAGCGGAAGCAACAATTGCATTTCCGCACCATCGCCCTAATAACAGTCCTAGCAAGGGGTGTTTAGGAATCTAGGGGTCAGTGTGGCCAGGAGTGACGAACGTATGAATCTATTCCTCACACTGCGGTGCAAGGCGAAGGGTTGGGAGAATCTGGCTGGAGAGGTCAAAAGCCTTCCAATAATTATGGTAACAAGGGAAAGGATAACAGGGAGATATAAGTTACTGACATATTTTTTATTGTTAATGGACTTTTTGTCCGTATAAAAATAAATTATATACATTACCTCGGGGTCCATTAAACTGTAATGGATCCATCCCAAATTTCGGAAAACAACATTATAATGCAAGCGCCTGTTTTATATAACATTATATACAACGGGTACCTGGCATGCGTTGCAAGGTCACTGTAACCTCGGGGTCAACTTTACTGTAATGGTTCATTCCCGATTCCCGGGAAATAAAATTTTAATGCAAGCGCCTGCAATATATAACATAATATACAACGGGTACACGGCATGCGTTGCAAGGTCACTGTAACCTCGGGGTCAATTAACTGTAATGATTCCATCCCAATTTCCGGAAAATAACATTTTAAAGCAAGTGCCTGCAATATATAACATGATATACAACGGTTACTCGGGTAAACTTAACTGTAATGGTTCCATTCCGATTCCTGGGAAATAACATTTTAATGCAAGCGCTGCTCTACATAACATTATATACAACGGGTACCCGGCATGCGTTGCAAGGTCACTGTAACCTCAGGTTTCTTCATATAATTAATTTAACATACACCCCTCCTCGCTTCATCCATGTTCACACGTCAAATCGCATAGTGTTAAACCGGTTAGTTGCTTCTGCAACAGGCAAAACCTAGTATATAGTATTGTTCACTTTTGGAAAAGGTCACGAAAAAGCTCACTTTTGATTTGAGGGGAAAAGCGACCACTCTGCCCCACGGGTGGGTGAAACCTCACGGGTCACTTTGGTTTGCGGCCGCTGTGTAAAATTTGGCATGCCAAATTGACCACTAAGTTAATTCAATTTCAAAGGCCCCACGGTTCACTCTCCTTCAAAGCGAATTCATTGTATCTATCTCTTTTCAAATGCCCGCAAAAGTTGAGAAAGCTATATCGAAAATTTCCCATACAAAACTGATTTTTGCTAGGAATTTATTCCAATTAATTAAACGGCGATCTGGAAAATATCAAAGAAAAATTGTCAATTTAAAGGCCCTTTGCGGGGTGGTAAATTACGATTAAAATATACATTTTGCAAGAGATGTTTTTTAATAATCATAAATTATACAAGATTTAGAAACTTTTAAAATAAAAACATGTGTAGCTTCTCATTTAAAATGTTTCACAATGTCGCGTCAAACTTTGTAATTATATTTGACATTTGCGAAAAATCCAACAACATCCATAATGCACATCTTTTTCAGCCTATTAAATTGGCAGATATATTTAAATTTTCACGAACTTTGCAACACTGAATTCAGGAACGATGGATAATTTAAGCAATACCGACTAAATAATTGAAGCCGTACCGCTCTCACGTTTTGTATGGAAAATATAAAAGAAGATGGCGGGAATCGATTTTTCAGCCATAGATTAAAGGTGTTTTGGTGATATTTATGGGTCGGTCTTGCCAGCATTGAGAAAATAATTTGCCGATAATTTTATGTCTGCAAATGAAGTAGTGGGTAGGTTCCCGAACGCTGATAAAGTATTATATTATATTATATTTGTGAGAGAGGTTTTTGGGGTGGTTCACCTGTTTCCGTAAACGCAAGAGCGAGACAGGTGATCCCACTATAAAAGGAGATGCAGGCATCTCCTCGCCCTCTTTACCTACCGCCAGCACTTTAGATAGGACGTATTTATAGCCAACAATATCAATAAATGTTCATCTCGCCAAATAGCGCATCATTGCAAATATCCCAAGCCTACACTCGAGTCTGTATATAACAGTGGCGCAGCCTACGGAATCGTGAAAGATCGCGAAAGAATCGACGCGCAAAAAAAATTTGGCACGAAAATTTGGCAAAAAAAAAGGACACGGTAACATATTATTTTCGGGTCGGTAAGAAAGGCCGGACCGAAATTAATCAAACACTTCACTGCAAGGAGTGAAGTGGAAGAAGACACTGGAGCCAGCCAGCTTTTCGAAAGGGGGAAGCACGGGAGGTCCAGCGTCAATCGGCATCTCTGAGGGTCAAGGATCGGAGATCCAGGTCGCAGGAGTGATCTGGGGCAGCCATCGGTGTTACTGTGTTACGGGTCTGGAAGGAGCCATCAAGTCACAGGGTCAAGGAGCAGTTTCCAGAGCAGGATCCAGGGAGCAGACTGCAGAAGAAGAAGCCTCATAGGGAAGTTTTTGTTTTTTCTGTTTTCTTTCTCTCTATTTGTGTACCTTCTGGGCATTCGAAACATGGAGTTTCGAGGATTGGAGTTCTTCAGTTTGCGTGACGGGAACTGGGAGAACTTCAAGGTCCGCCTCGAACAATTTCTTCTCGTGAATGATGATAAGTTTGCATCGGATGATAAGAAAAGGGCTATTTTCCTGAATGCATTGAAAGATGATTGTTTTTCCTTATTGGTTAATTTGTGCATTCCTAAAAAGGTAACAGATATTAAGTTAGAAGATTTGATATCTAAACTTGATGAGTATTGTTGTTCAACGAAATGTTTTTTTGAAGAGAGATCTAAGTTTTACAGTGCTAAACAAAGAAATGACGAATCAATCCGCGATTTTGCAGGGCGTTTAAAGTCTCTTTCTACTAATTGCAAATTTGGGAATAGTTTATCAGTAAATTTAAGGGATTTCTTTGTATTAGGATGTAAACCAGGAAAGGTTAGGGAAAAATTATTTCTCGAGGGTGAATTGTACTCGTTCGAAAAATGTTTACAAGTCGCCGAGTGCATTGACCTCGTAGCTTCAACTCAAGCGCAGTCCCGAGTTGATAATACGGTTTATGCTAATGTACAGGTTAAGGCTGGTCGAGTCTCTTATAACTCACGTGAGAAAGATAGAGACGGGAATCGTTTCAGGCATGGCAACAGGGCACGGTCACCGTCGCCAGCGAACGCTGTGAAACATAATTGTACCGTTTGTGGACACAATAATCACATCGCGATGGAATGTAGATATAAAAATTATTTATGTAAAATTTGTGGTACGAAGGGTCATCTAGCAAAACAGTGCAAGCGTTCCTCAACACGTAAGAGTGTGAATACTTTGTTGTCGGATACAAAGTTGGGTGAAGTTAATAGTGTCGAACCATTTTTTATTGAAGTTTCATTAGACGGGATCAAGAGTAAATTCATGGTAGATTCTGGAGCATCTTGTTGCGTAATTTCTAAGGAGTGTTATTTCAGTAAATTCAGTAGAATTAAGCTAGTGCACGAAGACATTAGTCTACGGGGTTTTGACAATACGCTTGTAAAAGTGGTAGGTACAATTACTCCACAAGTGGAATTTAACGGCCAGTGTCACCGTTTGAAATTTATTGTTGTCACAAGTGCTTCGTTCTCGATAGTGGGGCGTGATTTTATGAATCTGTTTAACGTCGGGATTAACGGAATCGTAAACAGTATAAAACAAAATACTTTGAAGCAGCGATTAGTAAGAAAATTTCCAGAAGTTTTTACGGATAAACTAGGAAAATTTAATAAGTACGAAGTGAATTTAACTTTAAAGGAGACCGCCATTCCGATATTTCGTAATCACAGAGTAATGCCGTTCGCTTTGAAAGAAAAAGTCGAAAGTGAGTTAAATAATTTACTGTCAGACGGTATTATAGAACAAGTTCAATTTAGTGATTTTGCAAGTCCGATTGTTCCAGTGATTAAGAAAAACGGTAGCATTAGATTATGTGGTGATTATAAATCAACAGTGAATAATCAGCTATTAGTTGACAAATATCCATTACCTAGGATAGAGGAGCTATTAACGAAAGTAAATGGTGGGAAAGTTTTTGCAAAAATTGATCTTAAATCGGCGTATAACCAATTTGTTTTAAAAAAGGAGTGTAGGCGTTTTACAACAATCAATACCCATTTAGGATTATTTCAGTATAAGCAGTTAGTGTACGGGTTATCTCCCGCGCCAGCAATATTTGCAAAGGCAATGGCAAATTGTTTGTCAGGACTACGAACAGAACATGACGTTTTACTTGGATGATATTATCGTGATAGGGGAAGACGAAGTCGATTTAGAGAAAAACGTGTGTGTCGTTTTAGAAAGGTTAAAACATTGTAATCTAACAGTGAATAGTGACAAGTGTGAATTCAATTTAAAATTTATTGAGTTTTTAGGTTATAAAATAAGTGAACAAGGGATTCAACCGTGTGAACGGAATAAGGAAGCCATTTTAAATGCACCAGCACCTAGTGATTTAAATAATTTAAGAAGTTTATTAGGTATGATTAGTTATTATCGTAATCTTATTCCAAATATGGCAGATATATTGTCACCATTATACGAATAACTTAAAAAAGATGTTAAAATTCAAAGTTTCAATGGGGTACGGAACAAGAAAATAGTTTTGCGATAATTAAAAGAATATTAACTTCGGATAGGATTTTAACGCATTTTGACGAAAATATACCTGTGAAACTTGTCACAGATGGTAGTTTTAATGGGGTAGGAGCAACATTAATTCATAGGTTTCAAAATGGCGTAGAAAGACCGATTGGATTCGCAAGCAGAACTTTAACTAAAGCGGAAAAGAATTATTCTATTCTAGATATTGAAGCAACAGCAATTATTTTTGGGATTAAAAAGTTTTATCAATATTTGTACGGCAGAGAATTTATTTTAGCTGTGGATAATCAGCCGTTAGTCAGAATTTTAGGTGAAAATAGGGAAATACCTAAGATTGCCGCGTCAAGGTTACAGAGGTATTCTATTATGTTAAGTTCGTTTAATTTTAAAATTGAATATGTAAAATCGAAAAATAATTGTTCAGACTTTCTGAGCAGGTGTCCGATTGAAAAGGTTAGCTGTGAAGATGAGATAGAGTCTGGTTACATTAATTATTTCGAGAATAATGGGTTTAATTTGTCTTTAGACGTGATAAAAAGTGAAACCGAAAAGGATGATGTGTTAGGTCAAGTAAAAAATTTTCTTATCGAAGGTTGGCCAGCATCAGTAAAAAAGGCACAAAGTGGTAACTTTATTAGAATTTTTTGGGAAAAAAGGTTAGAATTGTCTTTGATAAATGGGTGTGTTTTATATCAACATAGGGTTGTTGTACCTGAGTCTTTAAGACAAGAGGTTTTAAAGATGTTACATAGATCTCATTTAGGGGTTTTTAAGACTAAGGGCATTGCAAAAAGCTTTGTCTGGTGGCCAAAAATTAATCAAGATTTGGAGAAAATAACGGAAAATTGTAGAGATTGTTTAGAAATTAAACCAGAATCACAAAAGAGTTCTTTAGCAGTGTGGCCATATGAACCTGAAGTATCTATGGTTCAGGGTACATATTGATCATGGTAGTTTATATAACAAAAACTTTTTAGTGGTGGTAGACTCTTCTTCAAAGTGGATTGAGTGTCTGGAAGTAAACAGTCTGTCTTCAAAAGAAAATATCGAAATACTTCATAGATTATTTTCACAATTTGGTTTTCCAGCAACTTTAGTTAGTGATAATGGTACGTGTTTTTGTTCTGAGGATTTTGAAAATTTTTGTAAGAAAAATGGGATAGAACATATCACTAGTCCAGTTAATCACCCTAGTAGCAACGGGCAAGCTGAAGCTACAGTAAAGACTTGTAAAAATTTCCTTAAAAAAATTTGTAAACATAATAGATTTCCTTCAGATTATAAAGAAAAGTTAGGTAACTTTTTAACAGACTATAGGAATACAGTTCACGCAACAACAGGGTGTGAGCCATCTGTATTATTAATGGGTAGAAAAATTAGAACAGTATTTGACTCTCTGATTCCAAGGAAAATTGAGGATAGAACGGGTAGTTCAGGTTCTACTCGACGAAACAAAGAAAATCAGAAAAGACAATATAAGGGTAGAGTTAAATCAGGTTTTAATATAGGTCAGAAAGTAATGACTAGAGATTTCAGATCTCAGGGTAATAGGTTATGGGTCCCTGGGGTTATTGTTGATAAAAAAGGTGGTAAAATATATTTCATAAAAATTAACAAGTCTAATATGGTGTGGAAAAGGCATTTAGACCAGCTAAAGGAATTACATGTTTCATGGCAGGAGGAAGATAACCAGGAATTCGCGTCTGAAACGTTGGAATTGTCGACGGACGAATTAGATCTCTCCGGTATGTTACGTAATAGAAGTGTCTCTAATTCTGTTTCTCCATGTTTCAGATCTAACCCGTGGCAAGGAAGGCTTCGGCCTAGGTGAAAGCACTTCGCAGTCGAGGAGGAGGATGGGACGAAATGGACAGAAAGGAAACAGAAGGAACGAAAACAAATGTTGTGTTAATTTTAAATATAATATATAAAATATGAATGAAATATAATATAATAATAATGTATGAAATATGTAGCTGCAGGAATCAAATATGTAGCCAGGATTCTCCAGTTTAAGTAGGGGAGGATGTGAGAGAGGTTTTTGGGGTGGTTCACCTGTTTCCGTAAACGCAAGAGCGAGATAGGTGATCCCACTATAAAAGGAGATGCAGGCATCTCCTCGCCCTCTTTTCCTACCGCCAGCACTTTAGATAGGACGTATTTATAGCGAACAATATCAATAAATGTTCATCTCGCCAAATCGCGAATCATTGCAAATATCCCAAGCCTACACTCGAGTCTGTATATAACAATATTATTAAATTAATTGCCGATATGAATGTGCGCCCATAACTTCCGAATGCATGCACCGAATTGAATAATTCTTTTTGCTATGTGTTTGTTATTGTTGGAACAAGGTTTTTATTAATCTTTTGGTGAGCTCTGGCATTATGAAAATTGCATAAAAATATTTCAGTAGGTGGCACGCGAGCTGTTTGAAAACTAAATATACCGGGAAGGAATTAATGAAGCGCGGGAGAGGGTGAGGAAAACCAGGGAGGGGGGAGGGTAACCTGGGAAGGGGGAGGGGAACCCGGGAGGGGGTTTTGCGGGATGGAGGAAGGGGGGGGGGGAGAGTAGAGTACGCTATGAAAAATATTTTTTTTGTTCTTTTAAATACCAGGAGTGAAGAACTAAGCAAGGGAAAATATATTAAGAACATGTTAGCAATTATATGCAATTTATACGCATTTAGGAAAGGAAGGAGATGAGAGTTCTGGAAAGGAAAAATGTTTAAGGGGTGGGTAGGAATCTGGGGTTCAGTGTGTCCTGGGCATCCGCCTCCAAGACCTAGACAGACCTCACCCCATGAACCCGGGCACCCCTACTAAATCACCAGACGTAGTAAACAACTTGAGGTGACCTATGGCAGAGGTGTTGGTTATCCAATAAAGGTCAACTTTGGGGATTTGTATTTCTACATAATATTATATACAACGGGTACCCGGCATGCGTTGCAACATCACTGTAACCTCGGGGTCAACTTAACTGTAATGGTTCCATTCCAAGTTCCGGAAAACTACATTATAATTCAAACACCTTGCAAACGCATGCACTGTATTATAACATTATATACAACGGGTACCCGGCATGCGTTGCAACATCACTGTAATCTCGGGGTCAACTTAACTGTAATGGTTCCATTCCAAGTTCCGGGAAACTACATTATGATACAAGCGCCTTGCAAACGCCAGCTTTATATTATAACATTATATACAAATACAACGGGTACCCGGCATGCGTTGCAACATCACTGTAACCTCGGGGTCAACTTAACTGTAATGGTTCCATTCCAAGTTCCTGGAAACTAAATTATTATTCAAGCGCCTTGCAAACGCATGCACTGTATTATAACATTATATACAACCGGCATGCGTTGCAACATCACTGTAATCTCGGGGTCAACTTAACTGTAATGGTTCCATTCCAAGTTCCGGGAAACTATATTCTAATACAAGCGCCTTGCAAACGCCAGCTTTATATTATAACATTATATACAAAGGGTACCCGGCATGCGTTGCAACATTACTGTAACCTCGGGGACAACTTTACTGTAATGGTTCCAATCCAAGTTCAGGGAAACAACAGTATTATGCAAGCGCCTTGCAAATACCTGCACTATATTATAACATTATATACAACGGGTACCCGGCATGCGTTGCAAGGTCACTGTAACCTCAGGTTTCTTCATATATTTAATTTAACACACACTCCTCCTCGCTTCATCCACGTTCACACGTCAAATCGCATAGTGTTTTAACCCGTTAGTTGCTTTTGCAATGGGCCCAGCTAGTATATAGTATTGTTTGGTTTTGGGGTAGGTCAGGAAAAGCTCACTTTTTTGTTGACGCAAAAACGACCAGTACGCCCTTTACGTTTCACCCACCTTAAGGTTCACTTTTGGTTGAAGCAAATTCCGAATGGAAGCTGGGGGTAATTTTTTTTCGACAAAATATATACAGGGATTTATTCTCCGATACGAATCGGCGGCGAAAACTAGAAGCTCTACTCGAATCACTCGATTCGGCTCGCTTATATTTCCCGCCGACAGATGGCGTTGGAAAAAAAAATGACGAAAAACCCGTTAATTTCACAAAGGAAAATGCTAGGACCGTTGACACAGATCTCAGATGTCAAAGTTTTAGGCTAACAAAACGGAACTCTCGGCGGTTTGGGTCGTTGTTTTTCGGAAAACGACATTGCCGCCGAAAAACCGATTCCGGGCTAGATGTTTTTAAAAAATACGATAGCCGAAAAGATTTCGCAACTTTTAATAACAATAAAACATATGATTTTCATATAAAATACGTCAGGAGATGCTGACAAAACTCGAAATTTTCCGAAAAAAATTCAAAATCATCAAAACACGCGCTCACAGATTCCATCGGAAGTTTAAATATTGCTGGCCAGTTCAAATTAACACGTTATTTATTCCGGGTAGGTACCTACTTATTTCGGTAGTATTGCAAATATGATGAAAAAGCAAAGATTGCCGGAATTTAAGGAAACGCGCAGGTACCTACCCGAATACGTAGATACACAATTAATTAGGTTATAATGCAATACTACGTAAGGTAAGGTTGTTTCGATGATACGAAATAATTCAATTTTTTTTTAAGTTAATTTTCACGTTCCGTGTTGGTTCTATTCAAGTTCTATATTATATCATCATAGGCCAGTCGCATCACAAAACTGAAATAATTACGGAACTTTCTAGAACTGAAAATTGACAAGAAAAATTTGTAAAATTGTCAATTCTTTTTTTTAAACAACCCAGCCTTATTATTTTTATGTTATTATTTTTTAAATGTGTAGATTATTTATGAATAAAGCGTGGTTATATTTGAATATTGTGAAATAACTAAAAATATATATATTACGCTGTTCTAGGTAGGTACTTTCTTGCAAGGACTCTTTTCCTTTAAAAATAAAACATGATATTGAATAAAATTATTTCTGCTGAAAAGAAGTTTTTATAAAATTATTTTATGCTCTACAACATACTGGCGTCGTTTTGGTGAAAAATTACAACAAAGTACCCACTTAGTACTTACAATACAACTACAAATAGTGAGCTCTGGTATCATGAAATTATGCATTGCTAAACCGTTCATCCGATTGCGATGAAACTTTGGGGGAGCGGTCGACTACCCGTTCCCTTTGTAGGCGCTCATTCCTCGCTTCATCCGCATTCAGACATCGTTTTTTCTTCATATATTTAATTTAACACACACTCCTGCTCGCTTCGTCTTTTAGGAAAACGAAGGAGAGAAGAGTTCTGGGAAGGAAAATGTTTTAAGGGGTGGGTAGGAATCTGGGGTTCAGTGTGTCCTGATCATCAGACCTATACACACCTCATCCCACGAACCCGGGCACCCCTGCTAAATCACTAAGCGTAGCGCATCACCTAGGGTGACCTATGGCAGAGGTGTTGATTAAAAAAGAGGGGGAGGAAAACCAGGGAGAGGGGAGGGTAACCTGGGAAGGGGGAGGGGAATCCGGGAGGGGGTTTTGCGGGATGGAGGAAGGGGGGGGGGGGGAGTAGAGTACGCTATGAAAGAATATTTTTTCTGTTCTTTTTTTACTCGAATAAACAAAATTTTAAAAGGATAAATACCAGAAGTGCAGAACTAAGCAAGGGAAAATATATTAAGAACATAATTTTTTTTAATTATTTCTTCCTTTTTGGGAAAGGTGAATTTATATGCATTTAATTATTTTTTTACATGAGCTCCACACAGGAAGCTGTGTGAAAATAATTTCCCTCATGTCCTTTGTCATCTTTGGGGATGCTGTGTGGAGGATTTTTTTTAGGAAAGGAAGGAGATGAGAGTTCTGGGAAGGAAAAGGGTTTAAGGGGTGGGTAGGAATCTGGGGTTCAGTGTGTCCTGGGCATCCGCCTCCAAGACCTAGACAGACCTCACCCCATGAAACCGGGCACCCCAACTAAATCACCAAACGTAGCGAACCACTTGGGGTGACCTATAGCAGAGATGTTGGTTAACCAATAAAGGTCAACTTTGGGGATTTGTATTTCTACATAACATTATATACAACGGGTACCCGGCATGCGTTGCAACATCACTGTAAACTCGGGGTCAACTTAACTGTAATGGTCAAATTGCATAGTGTTTTAACCCGTTAGTTGCTTCTGCAACGGGCAAAACCTAGTATATATAGTATTGTTTAGTTTTGGGGTAGGTCGGGAAAACTCACATTTTTTTTTAATCCTCCGGGTACAGGCGAAAATCGACCAATCTGCCTGTCCAGTTTCACCGACCGGGACCGGGAGTTCATACAAACGGCCGTTCCAAAAAAATGCGTTTAGATGATGTGATAATCGACACTTTTTCCCCTCGATCCGCAAGACCTCTCGGCGTATTGTCGCTTAAAAAAAAAGACGCTTAAGCCCTTTCGATTTCCCTCGCCCGCCTCGGCCCGCAGGTGATAATCGACCTCCGCTCCTCAGTTATATTTACCGCCGACAGGTTCACCCGTTAAAAAACGTCGAACCGTTTAGTAAAGAGATTTCCCATACAAAACTGATTTCACTAGGAATTTATTCCAATCACTTAAACGGCGATCTCGAAAAAAACGTGGAAAAAATGACATTTTAAAGGTCCTTTAAAATTTAACACACACTCCTCCTCGCTTCATCCACGTTCACACGTCAAATCGCATAGTGTTTTAACCCGTCAGTTGCTTCTGCAACGGGCAAAACCTGGTATATAGTATTGTTCAGTTTTTTTGCTCACTTTTTGTTTGACGCAAAAATGACCAGTACGCCCTTTACGTTTCACACACCTCAAGGTTCACTTTCGGTTGAAGGAAATCGTAACAAGGAAGCTGGGAGAATTTTTTTTCGACCAAATAAAATATATATACAGGGATTTATTCTCCGATACGAATCAGCGGCGAAAACTAGAAGCTCTACTTGAATCACTCGATTCGGTTCGGTTATACTTCCCGCCGACAGGTGCGCATAAAAAACGAAAGATGTCTTTTTGACCATCAGTTTCAGTAAATAAAATGCTAGGAGGTATCTATCTCTATTCAAATGGCTGCAAAAGTTGAGAAAGATATATTGTCAATTTCCCATATAAAACTGATTTTCGCTAGGAATTTTTTTTTTTGCTAGAAATTTATTCAAATTAATTAAACGGCATTCTTGAAAAGAACCTAGAAAAATTGACATTTTAAAGGCCCTTTGCGGGGTGGTAATTACAGCATGAAAAAACATTTTGCAAGAGATGTTTTTTAATAATCATAAATTATACAAGATTGAAAAACTTTTAAAATAAAAATATGTGTAGCTTCACATTTTAAATTTTTCACAATATCGCGTCAAACTTTGCAATTATATCTGACATTTGCGAAAAATCCAACAACATCGATAATGCACATCGTTCTCAGCCTGTTAAATCGGTAGATATTTGAAATGTTTATTTATTTTCTTCAACCTTGCAAAACTGAACATGGAACACTATCCAAAACCACCGCAAGTTTTCAGCGAGGCCCTGACAGCGTTAGCTGACGTAATTTGTAAGGAAAATGTTCTTAAACTGACGCAGGTGTTCGATTTTCAGGCTTTGCTTGAGGTGGTTATGACAACTTTTAACGAATGTCTTGCCATATACATAAAATATTATTTTAGAATATTTTGATGAACCAGGTAGGTACCCTGAAAATTACATAAACGGATAAATTATCCACGGGTATCATTAATAAATTATAGCTCACGAACGACTGGACCAAATTGCAAAATTCTTTTTGAGTTGGTTTCGTTATTGTTAGGGCAAGGTTTGTATAAAACTACTGGTGAACTCTAGAATTATAAAATTTGTTTAAAATGTAGGTACCGCCGAAATCTATATATGCGCATTGCTTCCGAGCAAAAATGAATTGATGAATTGGACAATTCTTTCTCTGTTGTATTTGTAATTATAAGGGCAAGATTTGAATAAAATTACTGGTGAGCTCTGGCATAATGAAATTTGTTTAAAAATGATTCGCCGAAATGTAAGTACGCTCATAACTTCAGAACGACTGCACGTAATTGAATAATTCTTTTTTTGTTGCGTTCCTTATTGTAAGGACAAAGTTTTTATCAAACTGGTGGTGAGCTCTGGCATTATGAAATTCGCATACAAATGAATCGCGGAAATGAATGTACGCGCATAACTTCCGAAAGACTGCACCAAATTGAATAATTCTTTTTTTGTTGTCTTCGACACTGTTAGGACAAGATTTTGTATAAAATTACTGGTGAGCTCTTGCATTATCAAATTTGAATAAAAATGAATCGTCGAAATGTATGTACACGTATAACTTCCGAAAGACTGCACCAAATTGAATAATTCTTTTTTTGTTATGTTTGTTTATTGGCTGGTGAACTCTGGCATTACGAAATTTACATAAAAATATTTCAATAGGTGGCACGCGAGCTGTTTGAAAACTAAATGTAACGGCAATGAATTATTGAAGCCCGGGAGGGGGGGAAGAAAACCAGGGAGGGTAACCTAGGAAGGGGGTGGGTAACCCGGGATAGGGGAAGGGGGGGGGGAGTAAAGTACGCTATGAAAGAATATTTTATGTTTTTTTTTTCTCGAATAAAACTAAATTTTAGTTTCTAAAAAATTCTGAAAAATACATTTTTGTAGCGCCGTTTTAGAAAAAATACTACAAGTCTATACAGTACCAACCTGCGCACTATAAAATAATATTTTTTTTACTGTAATAAACCTTAGTTGTTGAGATATGATTTTAGATTTTCACGGCCAAAAATTTTTAGATTTTCACGGCCAAAAATTTTATGGTTATTTCCTTTTGGGGTATTATGCCGTGTTGCGCTACCTCCTCCTTTAGCCAACGTTTCGGACAGCGTTACAGTGTCCATCATCAGGGCAGATGTGTAAATGTTAGAGATGAAATGTGTGCTTAAGTACTTCGAAGCAATACCGTGTTGCCAGCACCAATCCACTGCGGGCTGGTATTACAGTATACTTCAAGATGGTTTTTTGCATTTACCTTTGGTGTAGCCGTCAATTACCGGATACCAAGAACTATTGAGCTTAGCTCCGTCGTCTCTATTAATGTTAATAGGATTTTTATGAATTTCAATTGCCTCTGTAATTAAGCGTGCTCTATAGGTTTTGGGTCTTCCCAGGACTTCAGGAACAAATCCGAAGTAATGGCCGGTTTCAATTAAATGCTCGGCGATTGCCGATTTGTCAGGGTGGCCAAGTTTACATGCTCGAAAGTGTTCCGATATCCTTTTGGAGATCGTTCGCTCTGTCTGGCCAACATAGGCTGAGTTTATATACTCCATCTGTTTCCAGAGGAAACTTGGTCTTTGCAGACCTCAGTACGTCTTGTATTTTGGTCATGGTTCCGAAGACAGTCTTGATGCTTTCTTTCCTCAACAGTCTGGCAATTCTGTCTGTCACATTGTGAACATAAGGTAGGAAAGCACAGCCTTTAGACTCTTGTTCAATTCTGTCTTCGTTTGGTGTAGATTTGGCTCTTATTATTTGCCTTGTCTGCCTTGCCGGGTAACCGTTACGCTCCAGTGCATCGGTGAGCTTAGTAAGTTCCGCTCCGATTTTTGTTTCTTCACATATTCTGGTCGCTCGGGTTACCAGCGTATGGATAAGTCCTCTCTTCTGCGCTGGGTGGTGATGCGAATCAGCATGTAGATACCGATTCGTATGAGTTGGTTTCCTATACACTGTGTGTCCTAGGCTACCATCTTCTTTTCGCATCACTTCCACATCTAGAAAAGGCAGGATTTTGTGGTTATTTTCCAACTCCATTGTGAACTTAATTTTACTGTGAAGTGAGTTAAGATGGTCTAGGAATTCGTTCAGTTTCTCTATTCCATGAGGCCAAATGGCGAAAACATCATCGACATAACGCCACCATACCTTTGGAACAGCCGAAGCTGTGTCAAGTGCCACTTCTTCAAACTTCTCCATAAAGAAGTTAGCTAGAACTGGCGACAACGGACTGCCCATCGCAACTCCTTCCACTTGCTCAAAAAGCTCACCCTGAAATGCAAAATATCCTGTTTTGAGACAGTGTTCAAAAAGTTTGCAAATGTCTTCCTCATATATCTCCCTAAGCATTGTCATGGAGTCTTCTAGAGGCACATTCGTAAAAAGAGAAACTACGTCAAAACTGACAAGAATATCCCTTTCATCAGTCTTAACCTTCTTAAGTTTACTGATCAGATCTGTGGAATCCTTAATCCACGATTCAGTTTTTCCAGTTTGCATCTGCAGTAGTCTAGATAGGTATTGGGACAGTTTGTAAGTAGGTGCACCAATAGCACTGACAATCGGTCTCATTGGTATATCCTTTTTGTGAATTTTTGGAAGACCGTATAGGGCAGGAGTTCTGGAGGCTTTTACGAAAAGCCCAGATCGATCCTCTTTCCTAATACTGGAAGCTTTAACTAGCTCTCTTGTCTTCAAGTCAATCTTATTGGTGGGGTTGTTTTTAATCTTCTTGTAAGTGTGCGATGTGCGATGTGTGATGCGATCTGTGCGATGCCGGCACTTACAAGAAGATCAGTAAACTTAAGAAGGTTAAGACTGATGAAAGGGATATTCTTGTCAGTTTTGACGTAGTTTCTCTTTTTACGAATGTGCCTCTAGAAGACTCCATGACAATGCTTAGGGAGATATATGAGGAAGACATTTGCAAACTTTTTGAACACTGTCTCAAAACAGGATATTTTGCATTTCATATTTTTGAATTTATATGCATTTAATTATTTTTTTTTACATGAGCTCCGCACAAGAGGCCGTGGGGAAAATAATTTCCCTCAGGTCCTATGTCATCTTTGGGGATGCTGTTTGGAGGATTTTTTTAGGAAAGAAAGGAGATGAGAGTTCTGGGAAGGAAAAGGGCTTAAGGGGTAGAAATCTCTGGGGTTCAGTGTGTCCTGGGCATCCGCCTCCAAGACCTAGACAGACCTCACCCCATGAACCCGGGCACCCCTACTAAATCACCAAACGTAGCGAACCACTTGAGGTGACCGATGGCAGAGGTGTTGGTTATCCAATAAAGGTCAACTTTAGGGATATGTATTTCTACATAACATTATATACAACGGGTACCCGGCATGCGTTGCAACATCACTGTAACCTCGGGGTCAACTTAACTGTAATGATTCCATTCCAAGTTCCGGGAAACTACATTATAATTCAAGCGCCTTGCAAACGCATGCACTGTATTATAACATTATAAAATTCGATTACGGTCGTGGCGTCAATACGTACGGTTCGCGCCCGCTATTAAAAGTTATTACTTTTTCGACTTATATTATCATAATAAAAACTATGTAATATCAAAACAGTGCGTGATTATCTTAATATTATTAACACATTAAAAAAATAGTTGATTTTCACCACTAAAGTCATATTTTCAGTGATTTTATAAGTTTACATACGTGACAGTTCTTTCATTCAACATACCCACATTAAAACCATAAACCATATTATGTCTCTTGAAGCATTGAACCAGAAATTTAGTGACACCATGAGTGATTTCGAGAAAAGGCTCGAAAAGGCTACATCGACAGCACATAAGACTCACAAGCCCGGCCAATCTCAATCTCATTCTGATCTTTCAACTCTGCGTGAAGATTTCACTGAATTCAAAGTGAAGATGACTTCGGAGCTGCGCGCCCTTCAGGAGGATGTGGCTCGACTTGAGCTCAGGGTGGACTCCATCGACGCCGCATCTAGGAAGAACCTACTCCTCCTTCACGGTGTAAAGGAGGAAGCGTCGGAAGACACGAGATCCCTGGTGACCGCCGTGTTGACCGGCCTAGGATGCCCCGAAAATGCCATCAAGGACATTGAGTGCACCAGGAGGTTAGGTCGCGCCATAGCCAACAAAAACAGACCCGTGTTGCTTCAGTTTCAGCGTCATTCTGACCGTCGATCCGTTTGGGAGAAGAAGAAGGGACTTAAAAACTCACATCTTCTTCTGACCGAATCACTTACCGTGGCACGTCAGAAACTATTTGCATCAGCCCGGTCAATATTTACAAATAGCAGATGCTGGACCAGCGATGGTACAATTGTTGTTTTGCTTCCGGATGGCACCAAGCGAACCATCTACACCCAGCAGCAGTTAGATGTCGCGGCCGCCCTCATACCCAAATCAACAAAAACGTCATCCAACACCGCATCCAGCTCACCCGGTCCCGATCCTCAACACGATGGCTCCAGGACGATCGGCCTACGTCCCAGATCAAACACTAAAAAATAAGAGTCGGTGCTATTAATTGCTATTTGATTTATATCTGCAGTTCACATGTTTTTGATTTTTACTATTTGATGGCTGCTTAGTATATAATTAACTTTCTCACAAATTAACCTATCCAAAATTCTACCTACAAAACCACAACGAAACATCGAGACAGCGAGGTATGATATAATTCAACGTAATGGATCCCCACTCTAGTATTCATGAAGATGCATCTACTGATAATATATTAATAATTTAGCCTGCTTATTACGAGAAAATTAACTCATACTGATGGCTTTATTCTGTTCTATTTTAGACATCTGCTCTCATTGTTTTTATACACGGTTGTGGTAAATTGAATTATTCTTCTTAACCTTATAACATCATCTTTATAACATAACCTAACATATCTTACTTAATTATGTGCCTGATGTGACTATCGTTTATATTCTTATATATGTATATACCTACATTACCTTTTTGTTGTGCACAATAATACTAAACCATAAATCATCTTTATACCTTAACCTAATGAATTTATACATTATTATTATGTCCCCATGAACATAATCTATATAAGTACTTACCACTGTTCTGTATATTAAACTATCAGGCATAATAGTGATCCCAAACCAATAACATACCTATGTACTATTGAGTACTTACTCAACTTGTAATATAAAATCACGCACTGCACCTTCAGATTATAAATTTATGCGGCGTCTAGGTACCTACATTTCGATTATAATATGTGGGTGGATGTACGTTTATTTACATGTGTACGCATGTGTATGCGTGTATGTATTTTAAACACGATTTCAAAGTCAACCAACATGATATATGCCATTTTTACTCTATAATTGCTTTGTCTGTAGCTATAACGTATTGAACAATGCACATAATCGAAATTTTTATCACTAAACTTCCTCCATTGTATCTTTATATCAACGATGTCATTTAAACGTGTACTTTTAGAATTAATTATATAAGTACCTCATAAATAATTTGCTGATTCCAGCTTTATCTCTTGTTAACTTAAAACTATAATAGATCATCGCGCACTACTTGAATTTTCTATCTTTTTTTATTTCTTATTATTACATATTATTATGCGCTTGTAGCCATAATGTACTTACTTAACTGTTAATTATTTTCTGTGCACAATAGAGACACAAAGCTTATATTAATGTATCTACTTTTCTAAATACTTATGCACTACAATAACACCGCGCATAAACCCACAGACTTCAAACTTGGCGTCTTGGTACCTACATTTCATTTATATTATGATATGCAGATATACATTCATATATTGATGTTATAATAATATTATGTATTAATAAAAATCTATCTTTCTACTGTGTTTTACATACGTTAACAGTTTTTATTGATACATTAGTATTTGGTTTGCCATTTCTGCTCTGACTGCTTTTTTGTTTTAAAGTTTTACATATATACCTATACAATTATATATATATATTTTTTAACATATTGTTACCTTCAATTAACTTCATAGATGCCTTTGTAATTTGTATTTGCTTTAAAAATTTTATATGGGTATGTGATGTATTGAACATTGCACGTAATCAAATTATTATTTTTATATTTCACCTTTCTTAAAATTATATATACCTATCTCACAAGTCATTCACGACTCACATGTACCAACAATTAACTTATTTATGTACAACCATACTATGAAGATAATCGCGCACTACTTGCACTTTTTATTATTTTTATCTTTATTGAACCTTCCGTTGAATATAGTTATTTTATGTATTTTTTTTTCTATTTCCTTATAACTATTTATCTTTTTGATATTGTTTATAATCATATGTTTCATTTAGATATGGATTATATAATTCGTCGAATAATCGACGCATTCTGTAGCCATTCTTTATCATTATTTATTTCTAACATTACACCCTTCCCCCACCCCACTCCCATCCCCCTTCTATTTCCTAACATGCTCCTCGTACTTGCTGCTCACATTTTAATTTCACTATTTTACGTGTATACAATATCGCGCGTGTCATTCATAAAACTCTTCATGTATTTTATATTTTATCTAATAATTTTACTAAAAATATTAACACTTATAAAAAAAACTTACATAATTTGCGATGATAACTATTGTGTATCAAAACTGTAGAGGACTACGCACTAAAACAGAAATATTTCATAATAATATTTTATTGAATGACGATTGTGACATATTCGGTATTTCTGAAACATGGCTTATTAATTCTATTTTAGATCCGGAACTAGTACCAACAGAGTTTTACAGCGTTTTCAGGCGGGATAGATCAAATAACATCACAATGAATAGCTTAAACAACCAAGAAGACTCTCGTCGAGGCGGTGGAGTGATGATCATTACACATAACAATCTTAATGCTTACCCTCGCGAAGACTTGATCTGCAATGCTGAATGCATCTGGGTAACTATTCCTCCCTCTAACTATACCTCCAAACGTACTATTCATGTAGCCTGTATATATCTCCCACAGGGTCCAGGATATGAAACTTCACTTAGTTCATTCCTTTGCTTACTTGCTAACGTAAAAGATCAATATCCCGATGACATTTTACTTGTAATTGGAGACTTTAATATGCCCACCGTAACATGGAATGTACATAACAATGATTCATACTTGATACCTGAAAACTTGAACGCAATTAGTTCCTCACTTGCAGACACAATCCATTATTCTGAATTAAACCAATATAATTGCATAAAAAATGCAAATAACCGAATTCTCGATTTAGTTATCTGTAATGAGGAATGCCATGTATCTCGTGCATGCGATCCTCTTGTCAACGAAGACTCGCACCACCCATCACTTAAAATCATGCTTCAAATCGGTACACTTCCTATTATTCACGCCCCACCTAAAGAAATTTATCTGTTTAAAAAAGCCAATTACGAGTTAATCAACGAACATCTGTCAATGACAGACTGGTCTTTTACTCTGGAGAATTCGGATGTCGACGTAGTGGTCGATTATTTTTACAACATTTTAAACAATACCATCAATCAGTTTGTCCCTAAACGTATCATCAAAAAGAGTAAATTTCCAAGCTGGTATTCAGCTCCACTGATCAAAATCATTAAAGAAAAACAAAAACTACATAAAAAATGGAAATCCCATAATAATCCAGTAGACTACATAGAGTTTTCTATAAAACGTACGCAACAAAAACACTTACAGAAGCATTGCTATAATCAATACATAAATTCAGTTGAATCTAATATTCTTATAAATAATAAACAACTTTGGAACTATGCTAAAAGCAAATGTAAAACAAATGGCATCCCACAAATCATGCACCTTAAGGATGAGTCAGGCACCGGCGCTCATCAAGTATGCCAACTATTCTCTAAACATTTTCAGTCCACCTACGTAAACGATAATGACACGAATGATCCCAGTATATTCGATGATTTTACCTGCGTTAATAATCATAACCCGATTGGGAACGTACAAATAAACTATTTAATAATCAATAAATACCTGAAGAATTTAGACATTAGTAAGGGTGCTGGCAGTGATGGTATCTCGCCATACTTTGTCTCAAAATGTGCCAAAAATCTTTCGTACCCCTTAACTAACATATTTAGAATGTCACTAGGAGCAGGAAAATTTCCTACAAAGTTCAAAGAAGCAACTATAATCCCTATTCATAAATCTGGTTCTAAAAGCAACATTGAAAACTATCGCCCAATCTCAATGCTAACGGTATTTAGTAAACTCTTTGAGAAAATTATCTACGATCAAATTTATACAACAATTGTTTGCAACATACAAAACCAACAACATGGATTTCTACAAAAAAGGTCGGTACTTACAAATTTGGTAAATTTCACGGAATATTTAACGAGCAATATGGACAATAGAAACCAAGTAGACGTAATCTACACGGATTACTCTAAGGCCTTCGATAAGGTAAACCATTTTATTCTAATTAAAAAACTAAAACAATTAGGCATCCACGGTGACCTGCTTCGGTGGCTTACTTCATACCTTCGGAGTAGACTTCAATGTGTATCAGTTGAGGGAACTAAGTCCAGCTTCTTTTCCGTGCCCTCCGGTGTACCTCAGGGTTCTCATTTAGGGCCATTATTATTTAATGTGTATATTTATGATATTCACAAATGTTTTTTACACGCCAATTACCTAGCTTATGCAGACGATAAAAAAATATATCTAGTTATCAAATCAATCGAAGATTGCATTAAACTTCAAGAGGACCTCAATCGACTTTTTATCTACTGTGAATCAAACAAACTGGTAGTAAATACCTCAAAATGCAAAAAATTATCATTTACACGTAATAAAAATAAAATTCCTTTTGAGTATAGATTAAATGGGACACTTATCAAAGAAGTAGAATCTATCAGGGACCTTGGGGTATTACTGGATGTTAAATTAAATTTTATACAACACACTGATGAAATCATCAACAAGGCCAACAAAATGCTAGGATTTATTATTCGAATAACGAAACCTTTTCGCAACCTTAAGACTCTATATTCCCTTTACACAGCGTTCATCCGTCCCCACTTAGAACACTGCACACCGATCTGGACTCCTTTCTACCAAGCTCACATTGATAGAATCGAAAAAATCCAAAAAAAAATTTTTAACCACATAAATTATAAACAAAAATTACACTTCTTAAATTACAACGCATCTATTAATTACCACAATTTCAACTCCCTTTATACACGACGTTTAATTTTTGACCAAACTTTATTATTTAAAATTGTTAATAATGGCCTGGACTCTCCAGAGCTAACCAACTTAATAAATATTCATATTCCGTCAAGAACAACTCGGCAATCCCATTTGTTTCATTTGCCTACATGTAGAACTAACATTAGAAAAAATTCAACAATTCCCCGTATATGTGCGCAATATAACACAAAATTTCAAAATATAGACATTTTTAGCCATACACTACAGAAATATCGATTAGAAGTAACACGTACGATCGAAAATTAATACGAGTGTGAAAGGATCCGGAGCATCTCCTATCCTCCTCCTTTATTCCCCTTCCTCTCCTCCTCACCGCAAATTAATTTTAATATGTAATAAAACTCTATCTCCAATCAACTTTAACATAGGAGACTTTTTTGGCTTGACTTGATTTAACAATGTATATTTTTATCTCTATGTTTTATGTATAAGCTGTTTGTCCCTTACTAATAAATAAATAAATAAATAAATAAATTATATACAACAAGTACCCGGCATGCGTTGCAACATCACTGTAATCTCGGGGTAAACTTAACTGTAATGGTTCCATTCCAAGTTCCCGGAAACTACATAATAATGCAAGCGGCTTGCAAACGCCTGCACTATATTATAACATTATATACAACGGGTACCCGGCATGCGTTGCAAGATCACTGTAACCTCGGGGTCAACTTAACTGTAATGGTTCCATTCCAAGTTCCGGGAAACTACATTATAATACAAGCGCCTTGCAAATGCCTGCTTTATATTATAATATTATATACAAAGGGTACCCGGCATGCGTTGCAACATCACTGTAACCTCGGGGTCAACTTAACTGTAATGGTTCCATTTCAAGTTCCAAGAAACTACATTATAATGCAAGCGGCTTGCAAACGCCTGCACTATATAATAACATTATATACAACAGGTACCTGGCATGCGTTGCAAGATCACTGTAACCTCGGGGTCAACCTTACTGTAATGGTTCCATTCCAAGTTCCGGGAAACTACATTATAATACAAGCGCCTTGCAAGCGCCTGCTTTATATTATAACATTATATACAAAGGGTACCCGGCATGCGTTGCAACATCACTGTAACCTAGGGGTCAACTTAACTGTAATGGTTTCATTCCAATTCTTGGGAAATTACATTTTAATGCAAGCGCTGCACTACATAACATTATATACAACGGGTACCCGGCATGCGTTGCAAGGTCACTGTAACCTCAGGTTTCTTCATATATTTAATTCAACACTAACTCCTCCTCGCTTCATCCACGTTCACACGTCAAATCGCATAGTGTTTTAACCCGTTAGTTGCTTTTGCAATGTCCCAGCTAGTATATATATAGTATTGTTTGGTTTTGGGATAGGTCAGGGAAAACTCACTTTTTCCGCTCACGCCATTGGTCAGGAAAAGGTCACTTTTGATTTGAGGGGAATAACGACCACTCTGCCCCTCGGGTGGGTGAAACAACAAGGGTCACTTTAGCTTGCGGCCGTTCGTGATGGGTCAAAACTCACTTTCGATTTGAGGGGAAAAGCGACCACTTTGCCCCTCGGGTGGGTGAAACCTCACGGGTCACTTTGGCTTGCGGCCGCTGTGTAAAATTTGGCAAGCCAAATTGACCTCTCGGCTCATTGAGATTGGCACATCTGTAGATTCAATTTCCCTCGAAGTCGATTAAGGGAGTGTATCTCTTTTCAAATGCCCGCAAAAGTTGAGAAAGATATATCGAAAATCTCCCATACAAAATTGATTTGGCTAGGTACGTAAATTTTAAATGTCATTCTTCATTTTTCGTTTGCCCACCGGCCGACTTGCATATGCGATTTCGTCGAAAATATCACGCTTGGAAGCCAAAATTTATTAAAATTACGTCAACGAGAGTTTTTCAAAGGTTAATTGACCGTCGTAATTATCACTTTTCACAAAAACATCGTTGTTATATTCGTTTCAAAACTGACATTTGCGAAAAACCCACGGAAAAGTCATATTTTGAAACTAATGTTTAAAAATAGGTACAATTTTCACGGAGACGCCTGTCGACAGAATCTAAAACTGCAGCTTTTCCTTGGAGAAATTCAAAAATGTGTCGAAATCTAAATTGGAACGTTCGCAGATCCTAGCGCGAAAAAAATGCTGTTGTTCAACGACTTATGGAACATGTTTCAAATTGATTGTATTCGTACGAGGGTGATTAATAATCTTTATTAAATTTTCTCGAATCTTGCAACACTAAGCATGGAACATTATTCAAAACCACCGCAAGTTTTCAGCGAGGCCCTGACAGCGTTACCTGACGTAATTTGTATGTAAAATGTTCTAAAACGGGCGCAGGTGTTCGATTTTCAGGCTGTGCTTGAGGTGGTTGAGACAAAGTTTAACGGTTGTGTTGCCATATAAATGAAATATTATTAACCATTTAAATACTAAGTAGGTACTTAATACAAAATTTAATAAAATCAAATAAAATGAGGTGCTTATCCCGATGACCAAATTTGTTTTCCTAAATAATAAAAAAAAAATTATAGCGCCATTTTTGTGAAAAAAAACCCTAGGTTTTGTAAAATAATGGATCCAAAGTATCAGGAGCGCAGAAATTGACCGAGATAATAATATGTTGTTTTAGCTTCATTAAATTATACACGGTTAACCGTTCATCCCATTGCGACGAATCTTTGAGAATTTGATGATGGCATGTCTCCGATTGTGTCTACATACTTCTGTTTGGCAGATTTCTGCTGCTAGGCCCTGTCGGCGGCTTTATACATACGTATGTTTAACTATATGAAAAACTGTAAAATCGGTAGGTACCTGAGAAACTGATATATTATAAAATTATAAAAATAAAATTAAAGCGCCATTTTTGTGAAAAATTGCATTGCACATTCTGTATAAACGTTACAGGGTACCTACCAGGAGCGCAGAAATTGACTGAGGAATATTTAACTGTATGAAAAACTATAAAATCGTTAGGTGCCTGAGAAACTGATATAGGTATTTATTATAAATGAATCGCCGATATGCAAGTACGCCCATAACTTTCGAATGCATGCACCGAATTGGATAATTATTTTTGTTTTGTGTTTGTAATTGTTAGGATAAGGTTTTTATTGATCTTCTGGTGAGCACTGGCATTATGAAATTTGTATAAAATGGTTGCCGAAATGTTTGCACGCGCATAACTTTCGAACGGATGCATCGAATTGAATAATTGTTTTTTTGGTGGGTTCGTTACTGTTAGGACAAGGTTTTGCATAAAAATACCGGTGAGATCTGCCATAATGAAATTTGTATAAAAATGAATTGCCGAAATGTATATATGCGTATAACTTTCGAACGAATGCACCGAATCTGAAAATTCTTTTTTTATTGTTTTCGTTACTGATAGGACAAGGTTTCTGTAAAACTACTGGTAAGCTCTGGCATTATGAAATTTGCATAAAAATCAATCGTCGAAATGTATGTACGCGTATAACTTCCGAAAGACTGCACAAAATTGAATAATTTTTTTTTGTTATGTTTGTTTATTGGCTGGTGAGCTCTGGCATTACGAAATTTGCATAAAAATATTTCAATAGGTGGCACGCGAGCTGTTTGAAAACCAAATGTAACGGCAATGAAATAATGAGCGCGGGAGGGGGGGAAAAAACCACGGAGGGGGGAGGGTAATCTGGGAAGGGGGAGGGGAACCCGGGAGGGGTTTTGCGGGATGGAGGAAGGGGGGGGGGGGTAGAGTACGCCATGAAAGAATATTTTTTCTGTTCTTTTTTTTACTCGAATAAAACAAAATTTTAAAAGGATAAATACCAGGAGTGCAGAACTAAGCAAGGAAAAATATATTAAGAACATGTTTTTTTCAATTATTTCTGGCTTTTTGGGAAAGGTGAATTTATATGCATTTAATTATTTTTTTTTACATGAGCTCCGCACAGGAGGCCGTGGGGAAAATAATTTCCCTCAGGTCCTATGTCATCTTTGGGGATGCTGTGTGGAGGATTTTTTTTAAGGAAAGGAAGGAGATGAGAGTTCTGGGAAGGAAAAGGGTTTAAGGGGTGGGTAGGAATCTGGGGTTCAGTGTGTCCTGGACATCCGCCTCCAAGACCTAGACAGACCTCACCCCATGAACCCGGACACCCCTACTAAATCACCAAACGTAGCGAACCACTTGAGGTGACCTATGGCAGAGAAGTTGGTTATCCAATAAAGGACAACTTTGGGGATTTGTATTTCTACATTACATTATATACAACGGGTACCTGGCATGCGTTGCAACAACACTGTAACCTCGGGGTCAACTTAACTGTAATGGTTCCATTCCAAGTTCCGGGAAACTACATTATAATTCAAGCGCCTTGCAAACGCATGCACTGTATTATAACATTATATACAACGGGTACCCGGCATGCGTTGCAACATTACTGTAATCTCGGGGTCAACTTAACTGTAATGGTTCCATTCCAAGTTCCGGAAAACTACATTATAATGCAAGCGCCTTACAAACGCCTGCTTTATATTATAACATTATATACAAAGGGTACCCGGCATGCGTTGCAAGATCACTGTAACCTCGGGGTCAACTTAACTGTAATGGTTCCATTCCAAGTTCCTGGAAACTACATTATAATACAAGCGCCTTGCAAACGCCTGCTTTATATTATAACATTATATACAAAGGGTACCCGGCATGCGTTGCAACATCGCTGTAACCTCGGGGTCAACTTAACTGTAATGGTTCCATTCCAAGTTCCGGGAAACTACATTATAATTCAAGCGCCTTGCAAACGCATGCAATGTATTATAACATTATATACAACGGGTACCCGGCATGCGTTGCAACATCACTGTAATCTCGGGGTCAACTTAACTGTAATGGTTCCATTCCAAGTTCCGGGAAACTACATTATAATGCAAGCGCCTTGCAAACGCCTGCTTTATATTATAACATTATATACAAAGGGTACCCGGCATGCGTTGCAAGATCGCTGTAACCTCGGGGTCAACTTAACTGTAATGGTTCCATTCTAAGTTCCGAGAAACTACATTATAATACAAGCGCCTTGCAAACGCCTGTTTTATATTATAACATTATATACAAAGGGTTCCCGGCATGCGTTGCAACATCACTGTAACCTCGGGATCAACTTAACTGTATTCCATTCCAAGTTCAGGGAAACTACATTATTATGCAAGCGCCTTGCAAATGCCTGCACTATATTATAACATTATATACAACGGGTACCCGGCATGCGTTGCAAAGTCACTGTAACCTCAGGTTTCTTCATATAATTAATTTAACACACACTCCTCCTCGCTTCATCCACATTCACACGCAAATCGCAAAGTGTTTTAACCCGTCAGTTGCTTCTGCAACAGGCAAAACCTAGTATATATAGTATTGTTTGGTTTTGGGATAGGTCAGGGAAAACTCACTTTTTCCGCTCACGCCATTGGTCAGGAAAAGGTCACTTTTGATTTGAGGGGAATAACGACCACTCTGCCCCTCGGGTGGGTGAAACAACAAGGGTCACTTTAGCTTGCGGCCGTTCGTGATGGGTCAAAACTCACTTTCGATTTGAGGGGAAAAGCGACCACTTTGCCCCTCGGGTGGGTGAAACCTCACGGGTCACTTTGGCTTGCGGCCGCTGTGTAAAATTTGGCAAGCCAAATTGACCTCTCGGCTCATTGAGATTGGCACATCTGTAGATTCAATTTCCCTCGAAGTCGATTAAGGGAGTGTATCTCTTTTCAAATGCCCGCAAAAGTTGAGAAAGATATATCGAAAATCTCCCATACAAAATTGATTTGGCTAGGTACGTAAATTTTAAATGTCATTCTTCATTTTTCGTTTGCCCACCGGCCGACTTGCATATGCGATTTCGTCGAAAATATCACGCTTGGAAGCCAAAATTTATTAAAATTACGTCAACGAGAGTTTTTCAAAGGTTAATTGACCGTCGTAATTATCACTTTTCACAAAAACATCGTTGTTATATTCGTTTCAAAACTGACATTTGCGAAAAACCCACGGAAAAGTCATATTTTGAAACTAATGTTTAAAAATAGGTACAATTTTCACGGAGACGCCTGTCGACAGAATCTAAAACTGCAGCTTTTCCTTGGAGAAATTCAAAAATGTGTCGAAATCTAAATTGGAACGTTCGCAGATCCTAGCGCGAAAAAAATGCTGTTGTTCAACGACTTATGGAACATGTTTCAAATTGATTGTATTCGTACGAGGGTGATTAATAATCTTTATTAAATTTTCTCGAATCTTGCAACACTAAGCATGGAACATTATTCAAAACCACCGCAAGTTTTCAGCGAGGCCCTGACAGCGTTACCTGACGTAATTTGTATGTAAAATGTTCTAAAACGGGCGCAGGTGTTCGATTTTCAGGCTGTGCTTGAGGTGGTTGAGACAAAGTTTAACGGTTGTGTTGCCATATAAATGAAATATTATTAACCATTTAAATACTAAGTAGGTACTTAATACAAAATTTAATAAAATCAAATAAAATGAGGTGCTTATCCCGATGACCAAATTTGTTTTCCTAAATAATAAAAAAAAAATTATAGCGCCATTTTTGTGAAAAAAAACCCTAGGTTTTGTAAAATAATGGATCCAAAGTATCAGGAGCGCAGAAATTGACCGAGATAATAATATGTTGTTTTAGCTTCATTAAATTATACACGGTTAACCGTTCATCCCATTGCGACGAATCTTTGAGAATTTGATGATGGCATGTCTCCGATTGTGTCTACATACTTCTGTTTGGCAGATTTCTGCTGCTAGGCCCTGTCGGCGGCTTTATACATACGTATGTTTAACTATATGAAAAACTGTAAAATCGGTAGGTACCTGAGAAACTGATATATTATAAAATTATAAAAATAAAATTAAAGCGCCATTTTTGTGAAAAATTGCATTGCACATTCTGTATAAACGTTACAGGGTACCTACCAGGAGCGCAGAAATTGACTGAGGAATATTTAACTGTATGAAAAACTATAAAATCGTTAGGTGCCTGAGAAACTGATATAGGTATTTATTATAAATGAATCGCCGATATGCAAGTACGCCCATAACTTTCGAATGCATGCACCGAATTGGATAATTATTTTTGTTTTGTGTTTGTAATTGTTAGGATAAGGTTTTTATTGATCTTCTGGTGAGCACTGGCATTATGAAATTTGTATAAAATGGTTGCCGAAATGTTTGCACGGGCATAACTTTCGAACGGATGCATCGAATTGAATAATTGTTTTTTTGGTGGGTTCGTTACTGTTAGGACAAGGTTTTGCATAAAAATACCGGTGAGATCTGCCATAATGAAATTTGTATAAAAATGAATTGCCGAAATGTATATATGCGTATAACTTTCGAACGAATGCACCGAATCTGAAAATTCTTTTTTTATTGTTTTCGTTACTGATAGGACAAGGTTTCTGTAAAACTACTGGTAAGCTCTGGCATTATGAAATTTGCATAAAAATCAATCGTCGAAATGTATGTACGCGTATAACTTCCGAAAGACTGCACAAAATTGAATAATTTTTTTTTGTTATGTTTGTTTATTGGCTGGTGAGCTCTGGCATTACGAAATTTGCATAAAAATATTTCAATAGGTGGCACGCGAGCTGTTTGAAAACCAAATGTAACGGCAATGAAATAATGAGCGCGGGAGGGGGGAAAAAACCACGGAGGGGGGAGGGTAATCTGGGAAGGGGGAGGGGAACCCGGGAGGGGTTTTGCGGGATGGAGGAAGGGGGGGGGGGGTAGAGTACGCCATGAAAGAATATTTTTTCTGTTCTTTTTTTTACTCGAATAAAACAAAATTTTAAAAGGATAAATACCAGGAGTGCAGAACTAAGCAAGGAAAAATATATTAAGAACATGTTTTTTTCAATTATTTCTGGCTTTTTGGGAAAGGTGAATTTATATGCATTTAATTATTTTTTTTTACATGAGCTCCGCACAGGAGGCCGTGGGGAAAATAATTTCCCTCAGGTCCTATGTCATCTTTGGGGATGCTGTGTGGAGGATTTTTTTTAAGGAAAGGAAGGAGATGAGAGTTCTGGGAAGGAAAAGGGTTTAAGGGGTGGGTAGGAATCTGGGGTTCAGTGTGTCCTGGACATCCGCCTCCAAGACCTAGACAGACCTCACCCCATGAACCCGGACACCCCTACTAAATCACCAAACGTAGCGAACCACTTGAGGTGACCTATGGCAGAGAAGTTGGTTATCCAATAAAGGACAACTTTGGGGATTTGTATTTCTACATTACATTATATACAACGGGTACCTGGCATGCGTTGCAACAACACTGTAACCTCGGGGTCAACTTAACTGTAATGGTTCCATTCCAAGTTCCGGGAAACTACATTATAATTCAAGCGCCTTGCAAACGCATGCACTGTATTATAACATTATATACAACGGGTACCCGGCATGCGTTGCAACATTACTGTAATCTCGGGGTCAACTTAACTGTAATGGTTCCATTCCAAGTTCCGGAAAACTACATTATAATGCAAGCGCCTTACAAACGCCTGCTTTATATTATAACATTATATACAAAGGGTACCCGGCATGCGTTGCAAGATCACTGTAACCTCGGGGTCAACTTAACTGTAATGGTTCCATTCCAAGTTCCTGGAAACTACATTATAATACAAGCGCCTTGCAAACGCCTGCTTTATATTATAACATTATATACAAAGGGTACCCGGCATGCGTTGCAACATCGCTGTAACCTCGGGGTCAACTTAACTGTAATGGTTCCATTCCAAGTTCCGGGAAACTACATTATAATTCAAGCGCCTTGCAAACGCATGCACTGTATTATAACATTATATACAACGGGTACCCGGCATGCGTTGCAACATCACTGTAATCTCGGGGTCAACTTAACTGTAATGGTTCCATTCCAAGTTCCGGGAAACTACATTATAATGCAAGCGCCTTGCAAACGCCTGCTTTATATTATAACATTATATACAAAGGGTACCCGGCATGCGTTGCAAGATCGCTGTAACCTCGGGGTCAACTTAACTGTAATGGTTCCATTCTAAGTTCCGAGAAACTACATTATAATACAAGCGCCTTGCAAACGCCTGTTTTATATTATAACATTATATACAAAGGGTTCCCGGCATGCGTTGCAACATCACTGTAACCTCGGGATCAACTTAACTGTATTCCATTCCAAGTTCAGGGAAACTACATTATTATGCAAGCGCCTTGCAAATGCCTGCACTATATTATAACATTATATACAACGGGTACCCGGCATGCGTTGCAAAGTCACTGTAACCTCAGGTTTCTTCATATAATTAATTTAACACACACTCCTCCTCGCTTCATCCACATTCACACGCAAATCGCAAAGTGTTTTAACCCGTCAGTTGCTTCTGCAACAGGCAAAACCTAGTATATATAGTATTGTTTGGTTTTGGGATAGGTCAGGGAAAACTCACTTTTTCCGCTCACGCCATTGGTCAGGAAAAGGTCACTTTTGATTTGAGGGGAATAACGACCACTCTGCCCCTCGGGTGGGTGAAACAACAAGGGTCACTTTAGCTTGCGGCCGTTCGTGATGGGTCAAAACTCACTTTCGATTTGAGGGGAAAAGCGACCACTTTGCCCCTCGGGTGGGTGAAACCTCACGGGTCACTTTGGCTTGCGGCCGCTGTGTAAAATTTGGCAAGCCAAATTGACCTCTCGGCTCATTGAGATTGGCACATCTGTAGATTCAATTTCCCTCGAAGTCGATTAAGGGAGTGTATCTCTTTTCAAATGCCCGCAAAAGTTGAGAAAGATATATCGAAAATCTCCCATACAAAATTGATTTGGCTAGGTACGTAAATTTTAAATGTCATTCTTCATTTTTCGTTTGCCCACCGGCCGACTTGCATATGCGATTTCGTCGAAAATATCACGCTTGGAAGCCAAAATTTATTAAAATTACGTCAACGAGAGTTTTTCAAAGGTTAATTGACCGTCGTAATTATCACTTTTCACAAAAACATCGTTGTTATATTCGTTTCAAAACTGACATTTGCGAAAAACCCACGGAAAAGTCATATTTTGAAACTAATGTTTAAAAATAGGTACAATTTTCACGGAGACGCCTGTCGACAGAATCTAAAACTGCAGCTTTTCCTTGGAGAAATTCAAAAATGTGTCGAAATCTAAATTGGAACGTTCGCAGATCCTAGCGCGAAAAAAATGCTGTTGTTCAACGACTTATGGAACATGTTTCAAATTGATTGTATTCGTACGAGGGTGATTAATAATCTTTATTAAATTTTCTCGAATCTTGCAACACTAAGCATGGAACATTATTCAAAACCACCGCAAGTTTTCAGCGAGGCCCTGACAGCGTTACCTGACGTAATTTGTATGTAAAATGTTCTAAAACGGGCGCAGGTGTTCGATTTTCAGGCTGTGCTTGAGGTGGTTGAGACAAAGTTTAACGGTTGTGTTGCCATATAAATGAAATATTATTAACCATTTAAATACTAAGTAGGTACTTAATACAAAATTTAATAAAATCAAATAAAATGAGGTGCTTATCCCGATGACCAAATTTGTTTTCCTAAATAATAAAAAAAAAATTATAGCGCCATTTTTGTGAAAAAAAACCCTAGGTTTTGTAAAATAATGGATCCAAAGTATCAGGAGCGCAGAAATTGACCGAGATAATAATATGTTGTTTTAGCTTCATTAAATTATACACGGTTAACCGTTCATCCCATTGCGACGAATCTTTGAGAATTTGATGATGGCATGTCTCCGATTGTGTCTACATACTTCTGTTTGGCAGATTTCTGCTGCTAGGCCCTGTCGGCGGCTTTATACATACGTATGTTTAACTATATGAAAAACTGTAAAATCGGTAGGTACCTGAGAAACTGATATATTATAAAATTATAAAAATAAAATTAAAGCGCCATTTTTGTGAAAAATTGCATTGCACATTCTGTATAAACGTTACAGGGTACCTACCAGGAGCGCAGAAATTGACTGAGGAATATTTAACTGTATGAAAAACTATAAAATCGTTAGGTGCCTGAGAAACTGATATAGGTATTTATTATAAATGAATCGCCGATATGCAAGTACGCCCATAACTTTCGAATGCATGCACCGAATTGGATAATTATTTTTGTTTTGTGTTTGTAATTGTTAGGATAAGGTTTTTATTGATCTTCTGGTGAGCACTGGCATTATGAAATTTGTATAAAATGGTTGCCGAAATGTTTGCACGCGCATAACTTTCGAACGGATGCATCGAATTGAATAATTGTTTTTTTGGTGGGTTCGTTACTGTTAGGACAAGGTTTTGCATAAAAATACCGGTGAGATCTGCCATAATGAAATTTGTATAAAAATGAATTGCCGAAATGTATATATGCGTATAACTTTCGAACGAATGCACCGAATCTGAAAATTCTTTTTTTATTGTTTACGTTACTGATAGGACAAGGTTTCTGTAAAACTACTGGTAAGCTCTGGCATTATGAAATTTGCATAAAAATCAATCGTCGAAATGTATGTACGCGTATAACTTCCGAAAGACTGCACAAAATTGAATTTTTTTTTTTTGTTATGTTTGTTTATTGGCTGGTGAGCTCTGGCATTACGAAATTTGCATAAAAATATTTCAATAGGTGGCACGCGAGCTGTTTGAAAACCAAATGTAACGGCAATGAAATAATGAGCGCGGGAGGGGGGAAAAAACCACGGAGGGGGGAGGGTAATCTGGGAAGGGGGAGGGGAACCCGGGAGGGGTTTTGCGGGATGGAGGAAGGGGGGGGGGGGTAGAGTACGCTATGAAAGAATATTTTTTCTGTTCTTTTTTTTACTCGAATAAAACAAAATTTTAAAAGGATAAATACCAGGAGTGCAGAACTAAGCAAGGGAAAATATATTAAGAACATGTTTTTTTCAATTATTTCTGGCTTTTTGGGAAAGGTGAATTTATATGCATTTAATTTTTTTTTTTTACATGAGCTCCGCACAGGAGGCCGTGGGGAAAATAATTTCCCTCAGGTCCTATGTCATCTTTGGGGATGCTGTGTGGAGGATTTTTTTTAAGGAAAGGAAGGAGATGAGAGTTCTGGGAAGGAAAAGGGTTTAAGGGGTGGGTAGGAATCTGGGGTTCAGTGTGTCCTGGACATCCGCCTCCAAGACCTAGACAGACCTCACCCCATGAACCCGGACACCCCTACTAAATCACCAAACGTAGCGAACCACTTGAGGTGACCTATGGCAGAGAAGTTGGTTATCCAATAAAGGACAACTTTGGGGATTTGTATTTCTACATTACATTATATACAACGGGTACCTGGCATGCGTTGCAACAACACTGTAACCTCGGGGTCAACTTAACTGTAATGGTTCCATTCCAAGTTCCGGGAAACTACATTATAATTCAAGCGCCTTGCAAACGCATGCACTGTATTATAACATTATATACAACGGGTACCCGGCATGCGTTGCAACATTACTGTAATCTCGGGGTCAACTTAACTGTAATGGTTCCATTCCAAGTTCCGGAAAACTACATTATAATGCAAGAGCCTTACAAACGCCTGCTTTATATTATAACATTATATACAAAGGGTACCCGGCATGCGTTGCAAGATCACTGTAACCTCGGGGTCAACTTAACTGTAATGGTTCCATTCCAAGTTCCTGGAAACTACATTATAATACAAGCGCCTTGCAAACGCCTGCTTTATATTATAACATTATATACAAAGGGTACCCGGCATGCGTTGCAACATCGCTGTAACCTCGGGGTCAACTTAACTGTAATGGTTCCATTCCAAGTTCCGGGAAACTACATTATAATTCAAGCGCCTTGCAAACGCATGCAATGTATTATAACATTATATACAACGGGTACCCGGCATGCGTTGCAACATCACTGTAATCTCGGGGTCAACTTAACTGTAATGGTTCCATTCCAAGTTCCGGGAAACTACATTATAATGCAAGCGCCTTGCAAACGCCTGCTTTATATTATAACATTATATACAAAGGGTACCCGGCATGCGTTGCAAGATCGCTGTAACCTCGGGGTCAACTTAACTGTAATGGTTCCATTCTAAGTTCCGAGAAACTACATTATAATACAAGCGCCTTGCAAACGCCCGTTTTATATTATAACATTATATACAAAGGGTTCCCGGCATGCGTTGCAACATCACTGTAACCTCGGGATCAACTTAACTGTATTCCATTCCAAGTTCAGGGAAACTACATTATTATGCAAGCGCCTTGCAAATGCCTGCACTATATTATAACATTATATACAACGGGTACCCGGCATGCGTTGCAAAGTCACTGTAACCTCAGGTTTCTTCATATAATTAATTTAACACACACTCCTCCTCGCTTCATCCACATTCACACGCAAATCGCAAAGTGTTTTAACCCGTCAGTTGCTTCTGCAACGGGCAAAACCTAGTATATAGTAAAGTTCAGTTTTTTTGCTCACTTCTTTTGCTCACTTTTTGTTTGACGCAAAAACGACCAGTAAGCCCTTAACGTTTCACCCACCTCAAGGTTCACTTTCGGTTGAAGGAAATCGTAACAAGGAAGCTGGGAGAATTTTTGTTTCGACAAAATAAAATATATATACAGGGATTTATTCTCCGATACGAATCAGCGTCGAAAACTAGAAGCTCTACTTGAATCACTCGATTCGGCTCGGTTATATTTCCCGCCGACAGGTGCGCATAAAAAACGAAGGATGTCTTTTTGACAATCAGTTTCAGTAAATAAAATGCTAGGAGGTATCTATCTCTATACAAATTGTAACGTAATTATTTTCATGGTAGTTATTCAGTCGGTACCTACTTGCTCAGAAGGAGTATTATTAATTTAGGCATGCCGTTGGAACGACTGAAAAAAAATTCAAATTGCCGGAACGTTGCTCGATTGTTTGGTTTTGGAAAAAAGAAAAAACGGTTATAAGGGCGACGTCAACATAATAATGAATTTGTCGGAAGTTTGATTTGTAAAGAGTTATATTATGAAGTGTGATTTTGTGTTTAATCTCAGCACGAGAAATATTATTATTACTCGTAAATGATTGTGTAAATTTCTCTATCAGCGACTTTGCTTCGTAACAGAGTGGTTGCTTGATGTAGTCCGGGTTTTTTTTATTCAACAAGCCAGAGAGGCAAGTGCGAACACCTACAAATTGGTGCTGTGAAGAATTAATGCTTGACGCTCGTAATGAAGTGGAAAACAATCCACCGAGAAATAGCCACCGGGAATATTGAATACAGCTGGATACATTGATTTTTTGGTCGGGCGTGTTTACAGCCTATGACGTTATATAAAACAGCCACGTACAATCCAATATCACTGAGGACAACTTTAATGAAGATTGCAGGCACTTCTTAAAAGACATTTACAGTCTAGAACTGCGGGTTATATCCTTTCAATGCGGAGAGATGGCCTATGACGCATTGTGATCAGCGGGCCTTTGTGGATGGACTGGAATCTCGGCTCCTTCACTGTGACATGGACATGCGAAGCGGCAGCTCTGGGGCTCTTCTCCAGCTATCTGTAGCCCTTGTCGCTGAGGTTAGAAGAGGTGCGCCATTTTAACTATGGCAAGCTACGAATGATCATTTGGAGTGGATTCTACTAAAATAACTGAATTATCTCTCTCTCTCTCTACATTTTTTTGAGTTTACAAAGGTATTTATGTAGATTATGTTTTTGCTTGTCAATAATAATAAGTACATTTTGTTTAATGTGAGTTCTTTTATTTACATCAGATAGTAGCTTTCTTTTTATCCCACGCAGGACCCTGAGATAATGATGAGAGCTCATGCAAACGGAATTTCTCTGCTAACTGAGAAAGGTGCGTGTCATTTTTGGCACCCAACGTTTTAAAGGGGGTAGATTACTCTCTTGGTGCACGATAAGAGGCTACTATCTGTTATTTACTATCGTTACTATCTGTTATTTACTATCGAATTACTGTTATTTACGTTGAATTTTATTAATTGTTTTTAAGCTGTCATAATTAATGACTTTTCTTTGAATGCAGTGTGCCTGGGAACTTGTATTAGAAGTTATAAAATAATTTATTTTTTAAAAATATTTCATTATTTTTTTTTTTTTTGAGAAAAAAAAATATGGCGTTATATACAAAATTACATCGTGGTCCTCTGCATTCTGCGTACGAGAATCGCAGAAGATCACCGATCATCAAATTAAATACGGACGCGTATATTTTGATGACAATTTTTGGTGAGAATATTAGCCCTCATGTGTTTATATTAATTAAAATCTTAGGTTACTTGTACATATTTATAGATAGACGTTTATATATAATTATCTATATTTAGTTATAGGTGTACTTATCTTTATAATTAGTACTATGCGAATATTGTTAGAATAATACTGATTTTACTTAATTAGGTTTATGAAAAAACTATTGTTTTTTTATATTTTTTTTCTTTTTATCCGGTGGCATGAAGGAATACCAAGCCTTCATACTGCTTCATTTTTTTTTTCTTTTGTGTGACACTTTGCTCACATGTTTTGGAGCTTGGTACCTGCAAGGCATATGCTCGGAGTTAGCACTACATTCTAGTGTACTGATGATAGACTTCATTTATTTATACTCGTTGGACTAGAATAGGAACATCTTCACAAGAGATGTTTCTCTGATCTTAGTGATCAGTGGCGCTCAAAAAATTAGTTTAGTTTATAATTAAATCTGTTTTATTGTTTAATATACCTAATTAAATGTTAAATCTGACAATCTGTTAATATTAAGTTAAGTAATTAAGGCATTATGCATTAGGAAAATTGTTTTGTCACGAATAAAGGGAAGTACTGCTTCGGCGTGCACCACTATTAAATAATTCCGATCTGGAAATTGACACTCTACCTTTAATACGGGAGAGTGTAGTTTTTCTTGTACAGTTTTTGTTAGTCATAAGTATAATTTGTTAATTGTAAATAGTAATATATGTCTAAGTATTTCACTGCTAACACCAGTGCTATGCTGTAATATTTGTCATACTAGTGTCGATCACTTGAGTTATGATCGCACACCTATTAACCACAGTGTCAGTCATCTGAAGTACATGATTGAGCACCAATTTATATCTTTGTTTGTCCGAGAAATTTTGACACTTTGCTTACGTAGTAGGTGAAATTTCGATGAAAGCCATTCGGGTTGTTACCTTGGTCTTATTTCTTGAGCAAGCAATGTTCATACGAAGAGTACATGATAGGTATTTCTTGTATTTGTTTTGTTTACAATCAAGATTACTGATGACATTAATATATCTGATAAATAGGTATTTTGGAAAATGTAAACCCTAATTTAACTACTTTTGACAGATAGGTATTTCTCCGGAATTTAAAACCTCATCTAAAATACTTGACAGTTAGGTATTTAGTAATGTAAACCCTACACTGACCACTTTGTACATCAATTTTTATAATTGAATATAAAAAAAATAATAATAGACTTATTTAAGTCTAGCTATATTGTTAGTTGTTGAGATGTATTGTTTTAGGTCTTTAGCTTAGTCAGACATTTAGTTTAATATAAATAAAGGGAGAGGAGAGAGAAAAAATTAGGTAATTTTTTATTTGGTTCTTTATTTTTTCCATTAATAATATCCATGTGATTTTTTTTTCTCATCTTCTTCAAAGATCTCAAAAGTGGGAGCTTGAGTCCACCGTACTCACAAGTGTTTCTGAGAGATTGACTCCTTTTGTGTGAGTAAGTGTTTTCCAATCTTATTTTGGAGATGAAAAAGTGGAGATTCCATTCTCATTAAAATAAAATTAAAATAAATATATGTAAAATAGTTATAATATAAATATAAAATTATAAAATAAAATATATAAACAAATAGGTTGTGTAATTCCAATCTGCGTATTGGTTTTCTTTTTGGGGTTTCTTTTTTACCTACTTGCTCAGAAGGAGTATTATTAATTTAGGCATGCCGTTGGAACGACTGAAAAAAATTCAAATTGCCGGAACGTTGCTCGATTGTTTGGTTTTGGAAAAAAGAAAAAAACGGTTAAAAGGGCGACGTCATGACATAATAATGAATTTGTCGGAAGTTTGATTTGTAAAGAGTTATATTATGAAGTGTGATTTTGTGTTTAATCTCAGCACGAAAAATATTATTATTACTCGTAAATGATTGTGTAAATTTCTCTATCAGCGACTTTGCTTCGTAACAGAGTGGTTGCTTGATGTAGTCCGGGTTTTTTTTATTCAACAAGCCAGAGAGGCAAGTGCGAACACCTACAAATTGGTACTGTGAAGAATTAATGCTTGACGCTCGTAATGAAGTGGAAAACAATCCACCGAGAAATAGCCACCGAGAATATTGAATACAGCTGGATATATTGATTTTTTGGTCGGGCGTGCTTACAGCCTATGACGTTATATAAAACAGCCACGTACAATCCAATATCACCGAGGACAACTTTAATGAAGATTGCAGGCACTTCTTAAATGACATTTACAGTCTAGAACTGCGGGTTATATCCTTTCAATGCTGAGAGATGGCCTATGACGCATTGTGATCAGCTGGCCTTTGTGGATGGACTGGAATCTCGGCTCCTTCACTGTGACATGGACATGCGAAGCGGCAGCTCTGGGGCTCTTCTCCAGCTATCTGGAGCCCTTGTCGCTGAGGTTAGAAGAGGTGCGCCATTTTAACTATGGCAAGCTACGAATGATCATTTGGAGTGGATTCTACTAAAATAACTGAATTATCTCTCTCTCTCTCTCTACATTTTTTTGAGTTTACAAAGGTTTTTATGTAGATTATGTTTTTGCTTGTCAATAATAACAAGTACATTTTGTTTAATGTGAGTTCTTTTATTTACATCAGATAGTAGCTTTCTTTTTATCCCACGCAGGACCCTGAGATAATGATGAGAGCTCATGCAAACGGAATTTCTCTGCTAACTGAGAAAGGTACGTGTCAAAATGGCTGCAAAAGTTGAGAAAGATATATTGTCAATTTCACATATTAAACTGATTTTTGCTAGGAATTTTTTTTTGCTAGAAATTTTGTTATACGGGTTTGTGTTATATGATTAAAGGGAAATGTAATGATGTGCCTTTGTCAGGCTCGGGTGTAATCTGCAAGTCAACTTTGATTTCCTCTCAGGAAATCTTGGACGCCAAACTTAGTCTAATGTCTGAGTATGTCAACAAGCGGAGATCACGAAACTCATTTCTCAGAGTGTAGGCCATTTGTTTTCGTAGCATTTCTGAAAAGGCTGCACAGGGGATCTACATAATAAAACAAGGGGTAGGGTAGAAAATCGGTACACTGTATTGTATTGATATGACATAATAAAATAAAATGTATGGACTCACCCCGGGACCAATAACGTTATTTATGCTATGCCTAGCTATACTAATTAAATTTACTGCCGCCGTTCCCCGATGTCGTGAGAAACCATAACCACCTCATGGTGGCAAGGGAGGTCCCAACCTCTGCGGCACAGCTTGGACCTGCGACCTCCACAGCGGTCGCATGGAAAGAATGATAGACCTGGACTCTCAGAGAAAGGAAGGAGTACCCAACTCTCCTCCAAATTGTAAAGGAAGGCTCATCAGCAATGGAGGCGGAGAATTGTTCAACTCTGCGGTACTTTCGGGTTTGTTCCATAAATAAACCCCGGTGGGAATTCGATAGTTGCACTGCATACAATCACGGGCGCAGCGAGCTATTATTTAAACCGATGTCTCGGATAATGAGGTACAATAGTCGTTACACTCGAACATCGCCATTTAACTCGTGGTCACTGGGACCCTCGCGAAAACTCGCATTTTACGCGAATAAATCTTCGGTTAGTTGCGCTGCGTACCATCACGGGCGTGGCGGATTATTATTTATACCGATGTCTCGGATAAAGAAGTACAATAATCGTAACACTCGAACATCGCCATTAAACTCGTGGTCACTTTGGGACCCTCGCGAAAACTCGCATTTTACGCGAATAAATCTATGAAATATATATTTATAAATACACGACGTGTTTCCTTCCCCCGAATGCAGATGCCCAAAACTTGGATTTCAATCACATGGTATTAAAACTTAAAAATTAAGTGACCGTTGTTTGCACGGCGAACCGCACATATTGCCGCGCAAACCAGAGTCCGGATCCGGAAAAAACAAAACGCAGCCTACCGACGCGTTGAACGAAACTACTCCAGCCTTGCCAACCTACCCAATTGAAATGCATTTTTAAAAAAACAAAACCTAACTAACGATAAATACAATCGCTTCATAACATTACCCCCATTCCCACAAAAATGTTTGCCCTCAAACAAAACTACCAAAAATCTAAACATGCCCTGAACTATCTACGTTGGTCCCAAGGAGTACCTAGTAATAAAACAAAAATAAAACAAATAGTAGATGTGAAATGCAAAATACAATTATCAGAAATGGAAAAGAAAAGAAAAATCCTTAAATAATACACTTATGACGAATGAGTGCATCGTAACCCCAATCGCGCCTATCCTGCGTGTAGGCCGGATAGTAGGTTTACGATGCAACCATTCTCGAACTTAAAAACTAGTAAACCAATATAACCTAAGAACAACTTCTTGTAAGATGATACGTGAATGGACAGCAAGCACCCTCAGCACTGGAAAAAAAATTCTGGGTGGTTGTAATATTGACTCTTACCGAGCACTACCATTGACGTATCATCTGGAACAGAACACATAAACTAACTTAAAAGATAAGTCTTAAAATTAAAAACATACATTTTTATGATTAAATCACTCCTCCAAATACGTCAAGTTAAATTCTATGCACTAGGCATCACTGTTCCAAACACTTTCACTGAATTTATATAGCCTCTCTTAGGCCGAAAATATTTGATGGGTTCACCATCTACACTTCACTGAATTTATATCTTTTAGGATAAAAAAACTAATCCTCTTTTGGAAGAGTATTCCTAACTAACCTCCTATTCTGGTCCTTGGGTGAATAATATTTAACCAACAACAATTATACATTGTAAAGGTAATTTTAATAGTGTACAACCACCGCATCGGATGATGCCAAGTAATTTTTAATAGTATACAACCAACGCATCGGATGGTGCCAAATAATTTTTTAATAGTATACAACCAACGCATCGGATGGTGTCAAATAATTTTTTAATAGTATACAACCAACGCATCGGATGGTGCCAAATAATTTTTTAATAGTATACTAATAGTGCCAAAATAATAAAAACAACCAAGTGTTTTAGAAGGTGTGATTTGTTAATAAGTTATAATTTAGTGCAGCCATAAGTATACGTCCAACTCTATAGAAGGCGTAATCGGCAAGTAAAGAACAAATTTATGGTTTTCACTGTAAACCGTTGTTCAACTATGTAGTACATAATAACAATGTTATAAGTCTCTCAGGACAATAATAACAGAATACATCCAAAATCTTATACAAATATAAATGAATCTACTTCCTATGTTGGCTTAAAATGTGGAAGGATATATGATACCATATCGTCCCACATTATAAGATCTCTAAAATCTTATAAACAAGGTGGATATTACAAAACATTTTCTGTACTTATTAAAAACAAAATTAAAACGCTTTTCCAAAAGCTGAGGCTTAGCTGACGCAGCCTATGTTTATAGAGTAAAACAATATTTTGACAATTTACCAATAAAACAGAAGAAGAGCGAGAAAAAAATTACTTTAAATTTTAGTAATTACTTGTGTAACTTGACAAAATAAGGTCAAATAGTGTCAATGCACTGAAGGTGAATAACAATAATTCTTCAATTAAAATCACAAAGAGATACAATCCCTGCATCTCTGTGTTTTCCATGTAATCTTGAACAACAAATAATGACATTATCAAAAGCATGAACATAACCTAAAAAGGTATGCCTGAAACACGCAGAGATAGTGTGCGGATATGTCCGCGCATTTCAGGATACAAGACTTACAACTGATAATCCTAACTTAATCATCTGTTCAGCCGACATCCGAATTTGCGTCTGTTTTAGCGTTAATACTATTGACAATTTATACATACACTCGCAGATATATAGTTTTAAACACATTCTCAACTCGAGCATTAGCACCAGAGTTGAGGATTTTATTGTAAAGAAACAAACCAGCATCATCATCACCAACATCAAACTTACAAAACACCCCCCCCGTGAAGTAAATAACCCATTTCCGTAGAAATGAACCTATGACAGGACTAATGACTGTCTGAACGCATGGAATCTCCATCTCGGTTGATCAGGCCGGATTAAGTTCTGTGCATTGAAAAAAATAAGAGAAAAAGAATAATATAAAATTCTTTAAATCCAACAGTCCCCGAAAAAGATGGCCAGACTTTCTAAGGTACTGAAGAGGAGGGACTACATAGGTATGTTGTCCAATTTGACGATATCCTTTACATGAAAGTCGCCAGACACTTTACCATTCAAGTCTGCTAAGGTATACACTAAGTCCGATTTTTTCTTTATTATAACATTTTGCACGAATCGTGGGGACAATTTTTGAGAAAAATAATTTAACGCGTTAGACTGAACAAAGTTTCGTCTCCACACGACGTCACCAACTTGATAAGTGACGTTTTTCCTACGCAAATTGTAGTGGTTAGCCCCCTTTCTATATGCCTTGAGTAGAGCATCTGAAACTTGTTCATAAACGTCTGCCAAACCTTGTAGCTTTTGTGCATATATGGAAGGAAAAGCTTCCTTTTGCGCGTTGTTATCCCCATCATGAATAGGGTTACGGTGCAAATCCCCATCAAGTATCTGCTCACGGCCGTGCATTAGAAAATACGGTGTGAAGTTTGTCACGCAATTGACAGTGTTATTCATCGCGGACTGAACCTGTGGCAAAAATGTTGACCAGTTACGATGGTCTGATTCAACCAAAATTGAAAAAGCAGTACCTAATGTCTGGTTGTACCTCTCAACCACATTGTTTTGTGGGGTATACAGGGAGTTGTAAAACGGAGGTGGTATATTGTAACTTTGCAGTAGTTCTTTAAACTCCAGTGAGATGAACTGGCGACCGTTATCGCACACTATCGTACGAGGCACCCCGTGAACAAGGAAAACGTTCTCTTCCAAATTTTTAACTATGCTTTTCGCGGAGACGTTGCGCAGCGGAAATAACCAAGTGAATTTAGAAAAAACGTCAACGCATGTTAATATTATCGTAAAGCCGGAGTAGCTCCGAGGTAAGGGACCTACTAAATCTAATGACAGCATTTGCATAGGTCTAGTGACACGTTTAGGGTTTGTGGATATTCCATTAGGTGGTGCCGTGCTTATCATATGGGCTTTACAAGTTTGGCAACGATTTACAAATTCTTTGGCATCTTCATACATGTTCGGCCAGTAATAAAGTAATTGCAATTTTTGTATGTTTTAAAGACTCCGGGATGACAAGCTCGAGAGGATTCATGTTCATTTGACAAAATAATTTGTCTGAGTTCCTAAGGAACTACCTTCTTCCATGCTGTATCCTCGCAGAGAGCTAACTGAGTTTTCGTATGACGAAACAATTCGTTATCGCGAATTTGAAAATTCTGAAATCGTTGTGGGGATTCTTGGCATCCTTTCCAAGCTTTCAAATACCACGTATCCTTTGTATTATCAATGTCCACACCTGATAATACGGCAAGGTCCATTTGTGAGAGCACGTCTGGAACAACATGCTGTGTCCCTTTGCGATGAACAACGTTAAAAGAAAATTGCGAAAGGCGAGAGCTCCACCGTGCAAGACGGCCACTAGGGTTAGACAAGGACCCCAGCCATTTCAAGCTTGAGTGGTCAGTAACTACCGTAAAATGAGCTCCTTCTATATATGGTCTAAAGTGAGTCACCGAGTCTAGCACAGCTAGGAGTTCCCGTTCAGTGATGCCATAATTGCGTTCATGCGCGTTTAAGCAACGTGAGTAATAAGCGATGGGATGCTCCTGGCCGTCTACGTTCTGAATCAAAACTCCTCCAATTCCTGCCGAGCTCGCGTCAGAGTGGATAGAGAAAGGCTTGGTGAAATCCGGGCAGCATAAAACTGGAGCCGTCGTCAACGCGCGTTTTAAATCATTGAAAGCAGTTTCAGCTTCCTGGGACCACTTGAAATTGCTGATTCCATTTTTTGAACCTGAGAGTTTAGTAAGAGGGGCAGCTATTCCCGAAAATCCTTTAATGAATCTCCTAAAGTAACCGCACAAGCCAATGAATGCCCTTATTTGTTTCGCATTCTTCGGGACTGGGAAATTTTTGATGCTTTCTATTTTTATTGGATCCGTACGGAGACCCTGCGAATCTACTAAATACCCTAAATATTTAAGTTCAGATTTGCAGAACTCGGATTTTTTTTAGGTTTATTGTAAGGCCTGCGTCTCGCAAACGTTCATATACACGATTCAACAGATTAAGATGTGATTCCAAGTCTTCGGATAGCAAAAAGCATTATAGTCGAATTCCAGACCAAAAAGGACATCTGCCAATCTTTGCAACTCACTAGAGGCGTTTTTCAGTCCGAATGGCATACGGGTGAACTCAAACAAACCCCGTCCAGGTACGACAAAAGCTGTCTTCTCGCAAGAGTCCTTATCTAAGGCAATTTGCCAAAAGGCCTTTGACAGGTCTATAGAAGAGACGTACCTGGCTCCACCTAGCTTGTCTAAAATCCGCGATATATATGGCAAAGGGTACGCGTCGCGAATCGTGACATTATTAATTTTGCGAGAGTCTAAGCAAAAACGACCTGTACCGTCCTTTTTTGTAACGATCAATACCGGACTCGACCATGGAGAACGTGAGGGACGGATGACTCCAAGCTTTAACATCTCATCTACTTCTGCGTCAAGTTGACTTTGTCTTGTCGGAGACAGTGGGAAATAACGTTGTTTAATAGGGGGACCTGTTTTATGTATTTTATGTTGGACTAGATGAGTCAAACCTAATCCCTTTTTTTCGTAAGAAATGGATTCGAATTTTTTGACAACGTCCGAAAGGGCTTTGTTTTCCGAATTTGTTAGTGAAGAGGCAGGCCGAATTGCTCTAACCTCATTGATTTGACCTTTTTGTTGAGGTACGCGAACTTTTGAGAACAGTTCCGGCGCGATCCGAAACTGTTTTCAGAAGTTCACCCCCAATACGAAATTAGGTGTTAACGTTGGAATGACGTAAAAGATAACCTTACGTCATTCCAACTGTACGTCACCTGCAAAATAAAATACCCTAAAACAGGCTGGCTGGTACCGTCTGCTGTCGTAACGCTAAAATCTGCTTTTACTAATTCTATTTCTAAATCTAAAAAAATCTTATAACTATCCCTCCCTAAACAAGACAAGGAAGCACCACTGTCTAGCAGTGCTTTATAATTATTATTTAGAACAAAAATGTCGGCATAAGGACGCTCATCCTCCTGTGGCAGTGCGTCTACCGCTTGAGAAGACGGGCTAGAAAGGAATTGTTGCACTAGGCGGAGCCAATGCTTCCACGCCCTCTTTCTTTGTGCACAAGAAGGGGCGCGGTAAGATTGACTCGTTTCTAGTTTTTTGGATCATTGGTATGTTTCTTATTGTTAATACTACTAACATACGGTTTCCTATTGTCGCTATCTTTTTTTCAACAATTTGTTAACGAATGACCTTTGATCTTGCAATAAGTACAAACAAGAGATTTATTTTGTTGATTTGTTATATCTTGTTTAGCAAAATTATTCGTATTATTCCCCATAGGTCTTGAATTCCTAGAAGGGTTAAAATTATTATTATTGTAATTATTATTGAATGACCTGTAATTGTTTGTATTAGTGAAAGGCTTATTGTAACTATTGGGGAACGAAGTAACTTGGCTTATTTTTAGTGTCAATTAATTTTGGAATTGCTGTGGATGTTGAGGTCTCAGTGTACGACTTGAGTTTAGCAGCGCACCTCGTAAGTTCCTCAAACGAACAAAAGTATCTGGATAACATCAAATTAGCATACATAGGCAACAATGCTTTCATGGCTACCCGCAAAAGTTTAACCTCAGGAATTTTGCAATCCAATTTATTGTTAAGCGCTTTAAGTCTCAAAGTGAATTCCAAAACTGACATTCCCTTCGGCTGTTTATAATTTAGAATCTTATTTTCCAGATCTAATTGCCTATCCTGTCCCTCGAATTGTTTTATTAATAAGCTGGATAGGTCATCCCCTTCTAAGTCTGGACTATAAATTGACCTATACCATAGAAGTGCTAAACCGTCTAAAATTTCACTGAAGGATTTAACTAAGTCTTTATGAGAAACGTTGCGTGTCCTACAACGCTCTTCGACCAATAGCAAAAAATCTCTTACGCAGCTTTTACCATCGTACTTGACATCCCAATTCGACAAGCCCCCGCGATGATGAATCTTTGTAAATAACCTTGGTACGTTTAATAACCGTGACCTTCTCCTGTGTTTCATTGTCAGAATCTAGATCCGAATCACTTTCCTCCACAACCACATCTAATGATATCTTCATAGTTTTGTTAAAGGCGCGCGCTTGCGAACGCAACGCTTGGGCGGTGCCCTCCGGTTCGATGGATCGTGAAGTTAATTCCTTTATAAGTTCATCCTTGGATGCATTATTTACATTTGGAATCGGAGTAGACATTGTAATGGTAATGTGATAAGCTTGACACGAAAATACAATTGAAAAGAAATAGAAGAAAAGAAAATAAAAAGATTATATTTTTTTATGTTGTTGTTATTGTTATTGCTGTTAATGTACGTTGTAGTTGTACATTGTTGTTGTTATTGCTGGAATTTTTTTTTAAACGTGTATGTTGCCCATTTAAATGAATATTTTTTTCTCCAGTTAAATTAATATGTAAGTAGCTCATTTAAATTAAATTTTTTGTCCATTTAAATTAACATGTAAGTAGCTCATTTAAATGAAAAAAAAAATCCATTTAAATTAATGTGTAAGTAGCTCAATTTAAATTTTAAAAAATTGTCCATTTAAATTAATATGTAAGTAGCTCATTTAAAAAAAAAATCATTTAAATTAATATGTAAGTAGCTCATTTAAATGAAAATTTAAAACGTCAGTTAGACATTGGTAAATACACATTTTACAAGTATAAATTATTATAATGTTGTCATTTCAAATCACCGTCCCTGCAATCATAGGTTATGACAGCGACCAAGTTTAATAACAACAAACGAAATTAAGACCTCCACTGAACAGATGAATAATAATTTTTTGGGCTCTTTACATTACAGGGCGAAGAAAACATTTTCAGGAATGCTATAAATCGGGACCAGACAGCGTATGGAGCGCCATATTGTTATACAGGTTTGTGTTATATGATTAAAGGGAAATGTAATGATGTGCCTTTGTCAGGCTCGGGTGTAATCTGCAAGTCAACTTTGATTTCCTCTCAGGAAATCTTGGACGCCAAACTCAGTCTGAGTATGTCAACAAGCGGAGATCACGAAACTCATTTCTCAGAGTGTGGGCCATTTGTTTTCATAGCAATCCTGAAAAGGCTGCACAGGGGATCTACATAATAAAACAAGGGGTAGAGTAGAAAATCGGTACACTGTATTGTGTTAATATGACATAATAAAATAAAATGTATGGACTCACCCCGGGACCAATATCGTAATTTATGCTATGCCTTGCTATACTAATTAAATTTACTGCCGCCGTTCCCCGATGTCGTGAGAAACCATCACCACCTCCTGGTGGCAAGGGAGGTCCCAACCTCTGCGGCACAGCTTGGACCTGCCGCATGGAAGGAATGATAGACCTGGACCCTCAGAGATAGGAAGGAGTACCCAAACTCTCCTCCAAATTGTAAAGGAAGGCTCATCAGCAATGGAGGCGGAGAATTGTTCAACTCAGCGGTATTTTCGGGTTTGTTCCATAAATAAACCCCGGTGGGAATTCGATAGTTGCACTGCATACAATCACGGGCGCAACGAGCTATTATTTAAACCGATGTCTCGGATAATGAGGTACAATAGTTGTTACACTCGAACATCTCCATTTAACTCGTGGTCACTGGGACCCTCGCGAAAACTCGCATTTTACGCGAATAAATCTTCGGTTAGTTGCGCTGCGTACCATCACGGGCGTGGCGGGTTATTATTTAAACCGATGTCTCAGATAAAGAGGTACAATAATCGTAACACTCGAACATCGCCATTAAACTCGTGGTCACTTTGGGACCCTCGCAAAAACTCGCATTTTACGCGAATAAATCTATGAAATATATATTTATAAATACACGACGTGTTTCCTTCCCCCGAATGCAGATGCCAAAACTTGGATTTCAATCACATGGTATTAAAACTTAAAAATTAAGTGACCGTTCTTTGCACGGCGAACCGCACATATCGCCGCGCAAACCAGAGTCCGGATCCGGAAAAAACAAAACGCCGCCTACTGACGCGTTGAACGAAACTCCCCCAGCCTTGCCAACCTACCCAATTGAAATGCATTTTTAAAAAAAGAGTACCTAACTAACGATAAATACAATCGCTTCATAACAATTTATAATAATTAATTAAACGGAGTTCTTGAAAAGAACATAGAAAAATTGACATTTTAAAGGCCCTTTGCGGGGTGGTAGATTACAGCATGAAAAAACATTTTGCAAGAGATGTTTTTTAATTATCATAAATTATACAAGATGTAGAAACTTTAAAAATAAAAACATGTGTAGCTTCCTATTTAAAATGTTTCACAATATCGCGTCAAACTTTGCAATTATATCTGACATTTGCGAAAAATCCAACAACATCGATAATGCATATCGTTCTCAGCCTGTTAAATCGGTAGATATTTGAAATGTTTATTTATTTTCTTCAACCTTGCAATACTAAACATGGAACACTATCCAAAACCACCTGAAGTTTTCAGTCAGGCCATGACACCGTTGGCTGACGTAATTTGCATGGGAAATGTTCTTAAACCAGCGCAGGTGTTCGATTTTCAGGCTTTGCTTCGGGTGGTTATGACAACTTTTAACGGTTGTCTTGCCATATAGATAAAATATTATTTTTGAATATTTTGATGAACTAGGTAGGTACCCTGAAAATTACATAAACGGATAAATTATCCACTATAAATTATAGCTCACGAACGACTGGACCAAATTGGAAAATTCTTTTTGAGTTGGTTTCGTTATTGTTAGGGCAAGGTTTGTATAAAACTACTGATGACCTCTGGAATAATAAAATTTGTTTAAAATGAATCGACGAAATCTATATATGCGCACAGCTTCCGAGCGAATGCACCAAATTAAATAATTCTTTCGTTGTTGTATTTGTTATTATTAGGACAAGTTTTGAATAAAATTACTGGTGAGCTCTGGCATAACGAAATTTGTTTAAAAATGATTCGCCGAAATGTAAGTACGCTCATAACTTCAGAACGACTGCACGTAATTGAATAATTATTTTTTTGTTGCGTTCCTTATTGTTAGGACAAAGTTTTTATTAAACTACTATTGAGCTCTGGCATTATGAAATTTGCATACAAATAAATCGCGGAAATGAATGTACGCGCATTACTTCTGAAAGACTGCACCAAATTGAATAATTCTTTTTTTGTTGTCTTCGACACTGTTAGGACAATGTTTTGTATAAAACTACTGGTGAGCTCTGGCATTATCAAATTTGCATAAAAATGAATCGTCGAAATGTATGTACGCGTATAACTTCCGAAAGACTGCACCAAATTGAATAATTCTTTTTTTGTTATGTTTGTTTATTGGCTGGTGAGCTTTTACATTACGAAATTTACATAAAAATATTTCAATAAGTGGCACGCGAGCTGTTTGAAAACTAAATGTAACGGCAATGAATTATTGAAGCGCGGAAGGGGGGAAGAAAACCAGGGAGTGGGGAGGGTAACCTGGGAAGGGGGAGGGGAACTCGGGAGGGGGGTTTGCGGGAAGGGGGAAGGGGGGGGAGTAGAGTACGCTATGAAAGAATATTTTATGTTTTGGTTTTACTCGAATAAAACTAAATTTTAGTTTCTAAAAAATTCTGAATAATACATTTTTGTAGCGCCGTTTTGGAAAAAAATACTACAAGTCTATTTTGTACCAACCTGCGCATTATGAAATAATATTTTTTTAACTGTAATAAACCTTAGTTGTTGATTCTAAAAAAATGTGACGTATACATTTTTATAGCGTTTCTGTAAATCCTTTACTCAGATAAATCATAGTTGCACTTTCTAAAAAATGCTGAATAGTACATTTTTGTTAATTGGATGGTGAGCTCTGGCATTATGAAATTTGCATAAAAATATTTCAATAGGTGGCACGCGAGCTGTTTGAAAACTAAATGTACCGGGAAGGAATTAATGAAGCGCGGGAGGGGGGGAGGAAAACCAGGGAGGGGGGAGGGTAACCTGGGAAGGGGGAGGGGAACCCGGGCGTGGGTTTTGCGGGATGGAGGAAGGGGGGGGAGTAGAGTGCGCTATGAAAGAATATTTTTTCTGTTCTTTTTTTACTCGAATAAAACAAAATTTTAAAAGTATAAATACCAGGAGTGCAGAACTAAGCAAGGGAAAATATATTAAGAACATGTTTTATTTTCAATTATTTCTGGCTTTTTGGGAAAGGTGAATTTATATGCATTTAATTAATTTTTTTTTACATGAGCACCGCACAGGAGGCCGTGGGGAAAATAATTTCCCTCAGGTCCTATGTCATCTTTGGGGATGCTGTGTGGAGGATTTGTTTTAGGAAAGGAAGGAGATGAGCGTTCTGGGAAGGAAAAGGGCTTAAGGGGTGGGTAGGAATCTGGGGTTCAGTGTGTCCTGGGCATCCGCCTCCAAGACCTAGACAGACCTCACCCCATGAACCCGGGCACCCCTACTAAACCACCAAACGTAGCGAACCACTTGAGGTGACCGATGGCAGAGGTGTTGGTTATCCAATAAAGGTCAACTTTGGGGATATGTATTTCTACATAACATTATATACAACGGGTACCCGGCATGCGTTGCAACATCACTGTAACCTCGGGGTCAACTTAACTGTAGTGGTTCCATTCCAAGTTCCGGGAAACTACATTATAATGCAAGCGCCTTGCAAACGCATGCACTGTATTATAACATTATATACAACGGGTACCCGGCATGCATTGCAACATCACTGTAATCTCGGGGTCAACTTAACTGTAATGGTTCCATTCCAAGTTCCGGGAAACTACATTATAATGCAAGCAGCTTGCAAACGCCTGCACTATATAATAACGTTATATACAACGGGTACCCGGCATGCGTTGCAAGATCACTGTAACCTCGGGGTCAACTTAACTGTAATGGTTCCATTCCAAGTTCCGGGAAACTACATTATAATACAAGCGCCTTGCAAACGTCTGCTTTATATTAAAACATTATATACAAAAGGTACCCGGCATGCGTTGCAACATAACTGTAACCTCGGGGTCAACCTACTGTAATGGTTCCATTCCAATTCCTGGGAAATTACATTTTAATGCAAGCGCTGCACTACATAACATTATATACAACGGGTACCTGGCATGCGTTGCAAGGTCACTGTAACCTCAGGTTTCTTCATATATTTAATTTAACACACACTCCTCTTCGCTTCATCCACGTTCACACGTCAAATCGCATAGTGTTTTAACCCGTTAGTTGCTTTTGCAATGGGCCCAGCTAGTATATATAGTATTGTTTGGCTTGGGCCCGAACCTCACTCTTTCCTCGATGCGAAAAACGACCTTTGTGCCCTCGCGTTTTAACCGCCTCGGGACACACTTTTGCATTAGGCACTTTAAGATAACTCTGTTATGCCAAAACGACCTTTCGGCTCCTCAAGTATCCCACACTTCAAGGGTGACTTTCGGTCAAAGGGGAGCGTAACTAGGATCGTATGAGAATTTTCAGCCCATAAATCTCAAGCCAAAGTGGACCTTGGCGTTCAGCATTTCAGATGGCTTCACGTTTCAATCTCCTTCGAAGTCTTTTTTTAAAGATTGTTGACGTAGGTCAGTAACATATTTCAATTCATTTTTCATTTGCTAGCTTGCCGATTGGCAAACGCGATTTCTTCGACAATATCACGCCTGGAAGTCAACGTTTGGTAAAATAACGTCCACGGAAGTTTTTAGAACTTTAATTGACCGTTGTAATTATCACATTTCACGAAAACACCGTTGTAATATTCATTTGAAATCTGACATGTGCGAGAAACGCACGGAAAAGTCATATTTTAAAACAGATATTTAAAAATAGGTACAATTTTCACGGAGACGACTATCGACAGAATCTAGAACCGCAGCTTTTCCTTGGAGATATTCAAAGATGTCTCGAAATTAAAATTCGAACGTTAGCATATTCTAGCGCTTAAAAAATGCTGTTGTTGACGAGTTTTTCAAACAAGTTTCAAATCAGTTGTATTCATACGAGGGTGATTAATAACAGACCGCTCGAAAAATTTTAATTTTTTTTTTTTTATTATTATTTCAGACTTAAAAATTTATTTTTTTGTTCCAGAAAATCGATTCGGGCGGTCGCATTAACGTTTGGAAAGCGCTGATTCACATCTGAAATGATGATGTGAATAATTTTTTAGTTTTTCAAACATTTCTCGTAAAAAAATATACATTTATTAATAAAAGAGCATGTGTGTCAATGAATTCAAAAGATTGATAAATAAAAAATGTCAATTCCAAAAAAAAGGGTTTATAAATTTATTTTTTTTAAAACGCAGAGTTATTTTTAATTTTTTTAAATTGTTTTTAAAAATAACTTCAATCCTGAACTACCTGCGATTTAGGAAATTTTCCCGAAGCCCTCTGATTGGCTGGAACGTGATTGGCTGGGAACTCCAACCAATCAAAACGACATTAGGGGTGCCATATTACTAGAGGCCCCCTGATTGGCTGACGGTATTTGGGCGTGGCGACGGCCATTATTAAATGTTTTATTTTTTTTTTATTGGCTGACGGTATTTGGGGCGTGGCGACGGCCATGATTAAATGATTTTTTTTTTTAATAATTATTTTCTTGCGAAAACGAGTAGGTACTTATCTAGATGTGTAGGTACCTACTCAGAATCTGTGAAGATTACTGCACATAACTACTCAGAATCTTCTGATGATATTGCGTATGTTTTTTTTTGTAAATATGTAATAAAATTACTAGAAGTTGAATGGGATCATTTTTTTCAAAAAAATTACATTTACATAGCGCTTTTTTGTATTTTGCATCTTTATGATAATCTTTCTTGCAGGGACTTTTTTCATTTAAAAATCAAAACATGATATTGAATAAAATTATTGGTGCTGAAAAGAAGTTTTCTTAAAATTATTTTATGCTCAACAACATAATGGAGTCGTTTTGGTGAAATATTACAACAAAGTACCTACTTAGTACTTGCAATACAACTACAAATAGTGAGCTCTGGCATCATGAAATTATGCATTGCTAAACCGTTCATCCGATTGCGACGAAACTTTGGGGGAGCGGTCGACTACCGTTCCCTTTCTAGGCGCTCACTCCTCGCTTCATCCGCATTCAGACACCGTTTTTTCTTCATATATTTAATTTAACAGACACTCCTGCTCGCTTCGTATTTTAGGGAAACGAAGGAGAGGAGATTTCTGGGAAGGAAAAGGGTTTAAGGGATGGGTAGGAATCTGGGGTTCAGTGTGTCCTGATCATCAGACCTAGACAAACCTCATCCCATGAACCCGGGTACCCCTGCTAAATCACTAAAAGTAGCGAATCACCTAGGGTGACCTATGGCAGAGGTGTTGGTTATCCAATAAAGGTTCCTGGGGCGGCGGTTGCCATTCCCGCCTCCCAAATTGAACCTAAGATCTGGTAAGTAAACACGGCCAAAGCCATTTCAAACAAAGTTTCAATTCTGAATGGTGGTTTTACACCAGGGCGATACTGAGAGTATCCTCCACTCCGGAAAGTGCCGAAAATATACTTTATAAGTTAATTAGTGTTAATAAGAAATAACACAAACTAATCGATCAAAAATTATTTGCACACATCGAGTTCGAACCCGCAATCTTTGACCTAGGGGGCCCTAAATTATATTACGTTATTTTGATAAACAATTTCAATATAATTTTATTTTCAAAATACAAAAAATTTTAAAATTCAAAAAATTTTAAAGTTCAAAAAATTTTTAAATCCAAAAAATTTTAAAATCGAAAAAATTTAAAAATCCAAAAAATTTCAAAATTGAATAAAATTTAAAAATCCATAAAATTTTAAAGTTAAAAAAATTTTAAAATCCAAAAAATTATAAAATCCAAAAAATTTCAAAATCCACAAAATTTTAAAATCAAAAAAATTTTATAATCCAAAAAATTAAAAAAAAATTTAAAATCCAAAAAATTTTAACATCCATAAAATTTAAAATCAAAAAAATTTCAAAATCGAAAAAAAATTTTAAATCCGAAAAAAATTTAAATCCATAAAATTTCAAAATTATAAAAATTCCAATAAAAATTTATTAATAAAACAACTTTAAATTATATTACTTATTTTGAAAACCAATTTCAAAATATTTTTATTTTCAAAATACAAAAAATTTAAAAATCCAAAAGATTTTAAAATCCAAAAAATTTTAAAATCCAAAAAATTTCAAAATCGAAAAAAATTTGAAAATCTTATCGTACATATACTTCTGTATGACATCTGTATTCATTCGATTGCGATGAAACTTTAAGGATTTGATGTGTGCATGCCTGCAATGGTGTCTTTATACTTCAGCTTGGCATATTTTTGCTGCTAGGCCCTGCGGGCGGCTTTATATATAAGTATGTTCAAACGCTAAGCTTTGCCAAACCATTCATCCGATTGCAATGAAACTTTAAGGATTTGATGTGTGCATGCCTGCAATGGTGTCTTTATACTTCAGCTTGGCAGGTTTCTGCAGCTAGGCCCTGCGGGCGGCTTTATGTATAAGCATTTTTAATCGCTAAATGTCGCTGAACCATTCATCCGATTGCGATTAAACTTTGGTGATTTTATGTGTGCATGCCTGCAATGGTGTTAATATACTTCCGCTTGGCAGGTTTTTGCTACTAGGTCCTGCGGGCGGCTTTATATATAAGCATTTTTAACCACTTAATGTTGATTAACCATTCATCCGACTGCGATGAAACTATGGATATTTGATGTGTGCATGCCTCCGATGGTATACTTGGTACCTGATGGTTGTACTTCTGTTTGGCAGGTGACTGCTGCTAGGCCCCGCGGGCAGCTTTATATATAAGTATGTTTAAACCCTAAGCTTTGCTAAACCATTCGTCTGGATTTGATGTGTGCATACCTGCGATGTAGTCTGAATACTTCCGTTTGGCAGGTTTCTGCTGCTAGACCCTGCAGGCGGCTTAATATATAAGTATGTTTAACCGCTAAGCTTTGCTAAACCATTCATTCGATTGCGATGAAACTTTGGGGATTTTATTGCTGCATCCCTACGATTCTTTCTGTATAAAATAGTGAGCTGGGGCATCATGAAATAACGCATTGCTAAACCGTTCATTCGATTGGGATGAAACTTTTGGGATTAGAAGTGCACATCCCTTTGATTTGGTGTGTAATCATAATATTCATCATTAATATTCATCATAAGATTATGCATTTGCTAAACCGTTCATCCGATCGCGATGAAACTTTGGGGATTTGATGTGAACATGCCGGCGATGGTTTCTGTTTACAAAAGTGAGCTCTGGCTTCATGAAATTATGCATTGCTAAACCATTAACCGATTGCGATGAAAATTTGATATTAATCCGATTGATATTGATATTTAATTTAACACACACTCCTCCTCGCTTTATCCACGTTCACACGTCAAATCGCATAGTGTTTCAACCCGTTAGTTGCTTTTGCAACGGGCCCAGCTAGTAAATATAGTGTTGTTCAGTATTTTTGCTCACTTTTTTTGCTCACTTTTTTAGCTCACTTTCTTTGCTCACTTTTCGTTTGACGCAAAAACGACCAGTATGCCCTTTACGTTTCACCCACCTCAAGGTTCACTTTCGGTTGAAGGAAATCGTAACAAGGAAGCTGGGAGAATTTTTTTTTCGACAAAATAAAATATACATACAGGGATTTATTCATCAATACGAATCAGCGGCGAAAACGAGAAGCTCTACTTGAATCACTTGAATCGGCTCGGTTATACTTCCCGCCGACAGGTGCGCATAAAAAACGAAAGATGTCTTTTTGACCATAAGTTTCAGTAAATAAAATGCTAGGAGGTATCTATCTCTATTCAAATGGCTGCAAAAGTTGAGAAAGATATATTGAGAATTTCCCATATAAAACTGATTTTTGCTAGGAATTTTTTTTTTTTGCTAGAAATTTATTCTAATAAATTAAACGGCATTCTTGAAAAAAACCTAGAAAAATTGACATTTTAAAGGCTCTTTGCGGGGTGGTAGTTACAGCATGAAAAAACATTTTGCAAGAGATATTTTCAAATAATCATAAAATATACAAGTTTTAGAAATTTTTAATATAAAAACATGTTTAGCTTTCCATTCAAAATGTTTCACAATGTCGCGTCAAACTTTGATATTATATTTGACATTTGCGAAAAATTCAATGACATCGATAATGCACATGGTTTTCAGCCTGTTAAATCGGTAGATATTTTAAATGTTTAATTAAATTTCTTCAACCTTGCAATACTGAACATAGAACACTATCCAAAACCACCGCAAGTTTTCAGCGAGGCCCTGACAGCGTTAGCTGACGTAATTTGTATGGAAAATGTTCTTAAACGGGCGCAGGTGTTCGATTTTCAGGCAGGTGGTTACGACAACGTTTAACGGTTGTCTTGCCATATAGATAAAATATTATTTTAGAAAAAAATATTATTTTAGAATATTTTGATGAACTAGGTAGGTACCCTGAAAATTACATAAACGGATAAATTATCCTCGGGTAAATATAAATTATAAATTATAAATCTATAAATTAAAAATAAATAAATTATTGCTGACGAACGACTGGACCAAATTGGAAAATTCTTTTTGAGTTGGTTTCGTTATTGTTAGGGCAAGGTTTGTATAAAACTACTGGTGAGCTCTGGAATTATAAAATTTGTTCGAAATGTAGGTATCGCCGAAATCTATATATGCGCATAGCTTCCGAGCGAATGCACCAAATTGGAAAATTCTTTCTTTGTTGTATTTGTTATTATTAGGACAAGTTTTGAATAAAATTACTGGTGAGCTCTGGCATAACGAAGTTAGTTTAAAAATGATTCGCAGAAATGTAAGTACGCTCATAACTTCAGAACGACTGCACGTAATTGAATAATTCTTTTTTGTTGCGTTCCATATTGTTAGGACAAAGTTTGTATACAACTACTGGTGAGCTCTGGCATTTTGAAATATGTTTAAAAATTAATCGATGAAATGTAAGTACGCGCATAACTTCGGAACGACTGCACCTAATTGGGTAATTATTTTTTTGTTGTTATCGTTATTGTAAGGAGAAGTTTTGAATAAAACTACTGGTGAGCTCTGGCATTATGAAATTTGCATAAAAATGAATCATCGAAATGTATGTACGCGTATAACTTCCGAAAGACTGCACCAAATTGAATAATTCTTTTTTTGTTATGTTTGTTTATTGGCTGGTGAGCTCCGGCATTACGAAATTTGCATAAAAATATTTCAATAGGTGGCACGCGAGCTGTTTGAAAACTAAATGTAACGGCAATGAAATAATGAAGCGCGGGAGGGGGGGAAAAAAACCACGGAGGGGGAGGGTAACCTGGGAAGGGGGAGGGGAACTCGAGAGGAGGGTTTGCGTGATGGGGGAAGGGGGGGGGGAGTATAGTACGCTATGAAAGAATATTTTATGTTTTTGTTTTACTCGAATAAAACTAAATTTTAGTTTCTAAAAAATTCTGAATAATACATTTTTGTAGCACCGTTTTGGAAAATTACTACAAGTCTATTTAGTACCAACCTGCGCACTATGAAATAATATTTTTTGTACTGTAATAAACCTTAGTTGTTGATTCTAAAAAAATGTGACGTATACATTTTTATAGCGTTTCTGTAAATCCTTTACTCAGATAAATCACAGTAGTACTTTCTAAAAACTGCTGAATAGTACATTTTTGTTAATTGGATGGTGAGCTCTGGCATTATGAAATTTGCATAAAAATATTTCAATAGGTGGCACGCGAGCTGTTTGAAAACTAAATGTACCGGGAAGGAATTAATGAAGTGCGGGAGGGGGGGAGGAAAATCAGGGAGGGGGGAGGGTAACCTGGGATGGGGGAGGGGAACCTGGGAGGGGATTTTGGAGGAAGGGGGGGGGGAGTAGAGTGCGCTATGAAAGAATATTTTTTCTGTTCTTTTTTTTACTCGAATAAAACAAAATTTTAAAAGGATAAATACCAGGAGTGCAGAACTAAGCAAGGGAAAATATATTAAGAACATGTTTTCTTCAATTATTTCTGGCTTTTTGGGAAAGGTGAATTTATGTGCATTTAATTATTTTTTTTACATGAGCTCCAAACAAGAGGCCGTGGGGAAATTAATTTCCCTCAGGTCCTATGTCATCTTTGGGGATGATGTGTGGAGGATTTTTTTACGTAAGGAAGGAGATGAGAGTTCTGGGAAGGAAAAAATTTTAAGGGGTGGTTAGTAATCTGGGCTTCAGTGTGTCCTGATCATCTGACCCAGACACACCTCATCCCATGAACCCGGGCACCCCTGCTAAATCACTAAACGTAGCAAATCACCTAGGGTGACCTATTGCAGAGGTGTTAGTTATCCAATAAAGGTTCCTGGGGCGGCGGTTCCCATTCCGTTCGCATAGTGTTTCAACCCGTTAGTTGCTTTTGCAACGGGCCCAGCTAGTAAATATAGTGTTGTTCAGTATTTTTGCTCACTTTTTTTGCTCACTTTTTTAGCTCATTTTCTTTGCTCACTTTTCGTTTGACGCAAAAACGACCAGTATGCCCTTTACGTTTCACCCACCTCAAGGTTCACTTTCGGTTGAAGGAAATCGTAACAAGGAAGCTGGGAGAATTTTTTTTTCGACAAAATAAAATATACATACAGGGATTTATTCATCAATACGAATCAGCGGCGAAAACGAGAAGCTCTACTTGAATCACTTGAATCGGCTCGGTTATACTTCCCGCCGACAGGTGCGCATAAAAAAACGAAAGATGTCTTTTTGACCATAAGTTTCAGTAAATAAAATGCTAGGAGGTATCTATCTCTTTTCAAATGGCTGCAAAAGTTGAGAAAGATATATTGTCAATTTCCCATATAAAACTGATTTTTGCTAAGAATTTTTTTTTTTGCTAGAAATTTATTCTAATAAATTAAACGGCATTCTTGAAAAAAACCTAGAAAAATTGACATTTTAAAGGCCCTTTGCGGGGTGGTAGATTACAGCATGAAAAAACATTTTGCAAGAGATATTTTCAAATAATCATAAAATATACAAGTTTTAGAAACTTTTAATATAAAAACATGTTTAGCTTTCCATTCAAAATGTTTCACAATGTCGCGTCAAACTTTGATATTATATTTGACATTTGCGAAAAATTCAATGACATCGATAATGCACATGGTTTTCAGCCTGTTAAATCGGTAGATATTTTAAATGTTTAATTAAATTTCTTCAACCTTGCAATACTGAACATGGAACACTATCCAAAACCACCGCAATTTTTCAGCGAGGCCCTGACAGCCAGGAAGCGCCAATTTTGGACGGGTTATGGATCCCGTCCAGAATACCTGTGGTTCCCAAATATGCTCAGGGGGTGGATCTTAAACCAAGATGTGTGTCGCTCTCCAAGTGATGGTGTGCCAGGTACATAATTTAAAAGGCAGAGTAGTGAGAACAAGCATATAATTATAAAGACAAGTAGCAATCAGGGTTTTAAATATGTCATTTCACTTACCCCATGAACCGACCTCTTTTATTGTGAATACTATCGCTAGCTAACTAATTTACTGTCCATCGTGGCTGCCAGGCACAGGCAGCATTTCCCCATGCAGGATCTGGATAGCCCTCCTCGAAGCCGAGATCTGGGAACAGTTCCGCCGCCAAAGGGGAAACATCAAGTGGCCTTACGCCGCGATCAAATTAGCGAGTCATCCCGCCGCCAAAGGAAAATCATCAGGGGGCCTTTCGCTTAGAGGAATTAGCATGTAGGTAGGCCGCCCTCGGTCTAGACGAGAGTCAAGGTCAGCGTAAATTTACTTCTCCATCACAAAGAACGGCAAATAGCATCACGGGCCAACGGTACATCAGTCATCCGTCAAGACAGGCCTTGTCCCAAGTGTGATCGCACGTATTACTTATGGATTGAAGTTTATCCAGATTTCTGGCAGGCCTGCCGCCATACAAGTTACGATGCAGGAAACTCGACTAATCCCACCACAGGAATTCAAACTCTCGATCACACAATGCGTACACATTAATACTTTTTACCGCCCGGCATTATCTCAAGTTGAAAAGAATTATTTTCCCTTTAAAAATGCTAAGTTCTCACAAAAACTCCATTGACTGTCGCGTAGATAGAATCGGGGCCCAACTCTCCGAATCTACCTACGCAAGAAGTGACGTATTCGCGGAACCGTTCCCAGAGGTCGCCCTAGGCCGTCGATAAAGTCAGAGCTGACACTCTAATAATTAATAACAAGTTCCTACCTAATTACGATTTCGACGGGTAGAGTTGTTAGGATGCAGTACAAATAATGAAGATGTTAATAATTATATTTAAAGTAATACGGATTTGTACTGCATCATAACAGGGCAAGATTTGAATAGAATAACTGGTGAGCTCTGGCATAACGAAATTTGTTTAAAAATGATTCGCCGAAATGTAAGTACGCTCATAACTTCAGAACGACTGCAAGTAATTGAATAATTCTTTTTTTGTTGCGTTCCTTATTGTTAGGACAAAGTTTATATAAAACTAAAAAATGACATAGGACCTGAGGGAAAATAATTTCCCTCAGGTCCTATGTCATCTTTGGGGATGCTGTGTGTAGGATTTTTTTAGGAAAGGAAGGAGATGAGAGTTCTGGGAAGGAAAAGGGCTTAAGGGGTGGGTAGGAATCTGGGGTTCAGTGTGTCCTGGGCATCCGCCTCCAAGACCTAGACAGACCTCACCCCATGAACCCGGGCACCCCTACTAAATCACCAAAAGTAGCGATCCACTTGGAGTGACCTATGGCAGAGGTTTTGGTTATCCAATAAAGGTCAACTTTGGGGATATGTATTTCTACATAACATTATATACAACGGGTACCCGGCATGCTTTGCAACATCACTGTAACCTCGGCGTCAACTTAACTGTAATGGTTCCATTCCAAGTTCTGGGAAACTACATTATAATGCAAGCGGCTTGCAAACACCTGCACTCTATAATAACATTATATACAACGGGTACCCGGCATGCGTTGCAAGATCACTGTAACCTCGGGGTCAACTTAACTGTAATGGTTCCATTCCAAATTCCGGGAAACTACATTATAATACAAGCGCCTTGGAAACGCCTGTTTTATATAACAACATTATATACAAAGGGTACCCGGCATGCGTTGCAACATCACTGTAACCTCGGGGTCAACTTAACTATAATGGTTCCATTTCAAGTTCCAAGAAACAACATTATAATGCAAGCGGCTTGCAAACGCCTGTACTATATAATAACATTATATACAACGGGTACCTGGCATGCGTTGCAAGATTACTGTAAGCTCGGGGTCAACTTAACTGTAATGGTTCCATTCCTCGTTCCGGGAAACTACATTATAATACAAGCGCCTTGCAAGCGCCTGCTTTATATTATAACATTATATACAAAGGGTACCCGGCATGCGTTGCAACATCACTGTAACCTCGGGGTTAACTTAACTGTAATGGTTCCATTCCAATTCCTGGGAAATTACATTTAAATGCAAGCGCTGCACTACATAACATTATATACAACGGGTACCCGGCATGCGTTGCAAGGTCACTGTAACCTCAGGTTTCTTCATATATTTAATTTAACACACACTCCTCGCTTCATCCACGTTCACACGTCAAATCGCATAGTGTTTTAACCCGTTAGTTGCTTTTGCAATGGGCCCAGATAGTATATAGTATTGTTTGGTTTTGGGGTAGGCAGGAAAAGCTCACTTTTTTGTTGACGCAAAAACGACCAGTATGCCCTTTACGTTTCACCCACCTCAAGGTTCACTTTCGGTTGAAGCAAATTCCGAATGGAAACTGGAAGTAATTTTTTTTCGACAAAATGAAATATATACAGGGATTTATTCTCCGATACGAATCGGCGGCGAAAACTAGAAGCTCTACTCGAATCACTCGATTCGGCTCGGTTATATTTCCCGCCGACAGATGGCGTTGGAAAAAAAAATGACGAAAAAACCAGTTAATTTCACAAAGGAAAATGCTAGGACCGTTGACACAGATCTTAGATGTCAAAGTTTTAGCCTAACAAAACGGAACTCTCGGCGGTTTGGGTCGTTGTTTTTCGGAAAACGACATTGCCACCGAAAAACCGATTCCGGGCTAGATGTTTTTAAAAAATACGATAGCCGGAAAGATTTCGCAACTTTAAATAACAATAAAACATATGATTTTCATATAAAATACGTCAGGAGATGCTGACAAAACTCAAAATTTTCAGAAAAAAAATCATCAAAACACGCGCTCACAGATTCCATCGGAAGTTTAAATATTGCTGGCCAGTTCAAATTAACACGTTATTTATTCCGGGTAGGTACCTACTTATTTCGGTAGTATTGCAAATATGATGAAAAAAGCAAAGATTTCCGGAATTAAGGAAACGCGCAGGTACCTACCTGAATACGTAGATACACAATTAATTAGGTTTTAATGCAGTACTAAGTAAGGTAAGGTTGTTTCGATGATACTAAAAAATTCAATTTTTTTTAAGTTAATTTTCACGTTCCGTGCTGGTTCTATTCAAGTTCTATTTTATATCATCATAGGCCAGTCGCATCACAAAACTGAAATAATTACGGAACTTTCTATAACTGCAAATTGACAAGAAAAATTTGTAAAATTGTCAACTCTTTTTTTTAAACAACCCAGCCTTATTATTTTTATGTTATTAATTTTTAAATGTGTAGATTATTTATGAATAAAGCGTGGTTATATTGGAATATTGTGAAATAACCAAAAATATATATATTTCGCTGTTCTAGGTAGGTACTTTCTTGCAGGGACTTTTTTCCTTTAAAAATAAAACATGATATTGAATAAAATTATTTGTGCTGAAAAGAAGTTTTTATCAAATTATTTTATGCTCAACAACATAATGGCGTCGTTTTGGTGAAATATTACAACAAAGTACCTACTTAGTACTTACAATACAACTACAAATAGTGAGCTCTGGTATCATGAAATTATGCATTGCTAAACCGTTCATCCGATTGCGATGAAATCGAGTTCGAACCCGCAATCTTCGGATTGCGAGTCGAGAGTCTTACCTCTCGACCTAGGGGGCCCTAAATTATATTACGTTATTTTTACCAATTTCAAAATAATTTTAATTTCAAAATACAAAAAAATTTAAGAATCCAAAAAATTTTAAAATCGAAAAAAATTTTAAAATCCAAAAAATTTCAAAATCCAAAAAATTTTTAAATCGAAAAAATTTTAAAATCCAAAAAAATTCAAAATCGAAAAAACATTTTAAAATCCAAAAAATTTTAAATTTCAAAAAATTTTAAAACCCAAAAAATTTTAAAATCCAAAAAATTTTAAATCAAAAAAATTTTAAAATCGAAAAAAATTTTAAAATCCAAAAAATTTCAAAATCAAAAATAAATTTTAAAATCCAAAAAATTTTAAAATCCAAAAAATTTTAATTTCAAAATCGAAAAATATTTTAATATCCAAAAAATTTCAAAATCCAAAACATTTTAAAATCTGAAAAAAGTTTAAGATCCATAAAATTTCAACATTATAAAATTTCCAAAAAAAAATGATTAAAAAAATAACTTTTATTCCCATACTGAACTCCTTGAACCAGTTGACTGAAGTGGCCCTACAGTAGGTGTACCAAATTGAGCAGTATACTGCCCGTGCCCTCTATGTGGCGCACACACCTCTGTTCGTCTACATTCAAACATCGTTTTTTTCTTCAAATACTTATTGAACATACACTCCTTACATCATCCACGTTCACACGTCAAATCGCATAGTGTTTTAACCCGTTAGTTGCTTTTGCAACGGGCCCAGCTAGTATATATAATAGTGTATGATTTTGGGGTAGGTCGGGAAAAGCTTACTTTTTTTTTAATCCTCCGGGTACAGGCGAAAATCGACCACTCTGCCTGTCCAGTTTCACCGACCGCAGAGGTCGATTTGGCCGAGCAAGGCGTGTGGACCGGGATTTCATACAAACGGCCGTTCCAAAAAAACGCGTTTTGATGTTGCGATAATCGACACTTTTCCCCCTCGATCCGCAAGACCTCACGGCGTATTGTCGCTAAAAAAAAAAAAAGACGCTTACGCCCTTTCGATTTCCGTCGCCCGCCTCGGCCCGCAGGCGATAATCGACCGTCGCTCCTCGAGTTTCACCGACCGCAGAGATCAATTTGGCCCGAAAGGGGGCACGGACAGCGATCGCAGCGGGTCAGACCAGATTTCATATAAAAAAGACGATGCAGGGACAACGGCGCACCCAAACGGCGAAAACTACAATTAGATCTCTCACCGACGAAGAAATTCGGCCTCAGTTATATTTCCCGCCGACAGGTTCACCCGTTAAAAAACGTCGAACCGTTTGGTAAAGAGATTTCCCATACAAAACTGATTTCACTAGGAATTTATTCCAATCAATTAAACGGCGATCTCGAAAATAACGTAGAAAAAATGACATTTTAAAGGCCCTTTGCGGGGTGATAAAATATAACGAAAAAAAAACATTTTTCGAGACACTTTTTTTAATAATCATAAATTATACAAGATTTAGAAACATTTAAAATAAAAACATGTGTAGCTTCCCATTTAAAATGTTACACTGTATTGCATTAAAGATTGAAATATTTCTGACATTTGCAGAAATCGATCTATCATCAATAATGCATAATTTTCCAGTCAGTTAATATAAACTCGAGGTAGGTACTGGCGTTTAAAACGTGAAGGATTTAAATGCAGAAAATGCAGCATTCATATTATCTGAGGTTTTATGAAACCAAATCAGATGATTACTTACGTAGGTACTTAATTCCATTGAAAATCAAATAAGTAGGTAATGCAGCATTTATAACGCGGTAGGTACCTACCGTTCCAGCGAATTATACACCAATAATATTTTTCTCGGTATGCACTAGGTAGGTACCGACTTATGAAGGTACTCTTTCCTTTAAATGTTAAATCGAAAATTAATGATATGAAATGAAAAAAGTCATCCAAGATGGTCCCTTTTTTAAATATGTAGGAACACGGAGGTTGCTCCTGAACACTGTTGGTAGGAACGTTATTTTTAAATTAGTTAAGTTCATTTTCACGTAATGTGCGAGTTTTATTTATTCAATTATCTTCAAAACTTATTATATTTATTATTATTTACTTATACTTATTATGTTAAAACTGAAATAATTACGGAACTTAAAATAGAATTAGAACTTTCACAGAACGTTAAAATTAACTTGAAAAATTGAAGATTTTAAATTATTTTTTTGAAAAACCCAGCCTAAATATATTTCATATGTTTTTTTACGTATGTGCAGGTATCTTTACACAGAATCTAAGTAGGTACTATTACAATACGCCGGAATACACCCTTGCAGATCACTAGGCTACACCACTGTGTTTGCAAACGGTTTCCCCCTCCTCTCCGCACGCGTCCCGCGCGCTAGCGGCGGTTGACAACGGCCCCGACCGCCATTCCTTCCACGGCAGCGCTTTGTGTTCACGCGCTGCGAGAATCGTTCCGATTTTGTTCTGGAATATTCCATGGAAACACATGGCAAAGTTCGCCCATCGAAGTTCCTTTGGGAGACGCCAGCCCCCAGAGAACACCTCTCACCTGACTGATCTCCCAGCACCAGCCTGCTGCAGTGAGTACCCGAGCCATTAATTCCTCTTTTGCGTGTGTTCCTTCTTAAATTCTACGCGTAAATTAATGACCGCCCCAGAGAGAGTCTCGAAGCAGAGAGATGTTAGGTCCAATTACCCCTGAATTAGATAGGATGATTGATGCTACCTTGTTCTAATATTGACTGTGTTATGTACCATTGTTGTTATATGAACGGATTCTTTCCAATACACCTGATATTTACTGCAGCTGAGTTGTTTCATTGCCTCCCCGGCCCGTAGGATAGAGTTTATTTCAGGGATGCCACACTAACGCCTCAGAGATCCTACAACCCTGGTGATGATAGTCTCCTCCGATCTGCTGAACGAATTAATTCTGAGCTGGTCTGTCGGCAGAAGGTAGGCACCTCAGGTAGGTGTGCTTAACAGTACCTACCTGCACATAACATCTCGGAATCATCTGATGATTTTGCTTATGTATTTTTTTTTAATGTGTAATGAAATTGCTTGAAGTTGAATGGGATAATTATTTTCAAAAATATTAAATTGACGTAACGCTTTTTTGTATTTTGTATTTAAATTTCCTCATATTTGCAATACTACCGAAATAAGTACCTACTCTGCGATGAATAACATTTAAATTTACCTGGCCAGCAAAATCTACACTTCCGATGGAATCTGTAAGCACGTGTTTTGGTGATATTTTTTTGGAAAAGTTCGGATTTTGATAGCTTCTCCTGAAGTTTTTTACATGGTATGGGCATGTTATATCGGTGTTAAAAGTTGCGGAATTTTGTATTGTAAAATAAATTTTAAAAACATCCAAGCCGGGATTTGTTTTTGGGCCGCAATGCCGTGTACTGTAAAACCACTACCGAAAACTCTGTTTTGTTAGGCTAAAAATTTGACGTCTAAGATCCCTGACCTGACTCAATATTCCAAGCATTTTCATTTGCATTGAATTTGACGGCCAAAGAACCTATCGGCGGGAAATATAACCGAGCCGAATTGATAGAGGTTCTAGTTTCCGCCGTCGATTCAAATCAGTTTTACTGTGAATAAATCGCTAGCAAAAATAAATTTTGTCGACAAAAACAAACTAACAAAATTCAAAGTACTGAGACGTGCGCACAAAATTTTTTTCTCAGGCGAATGTGAACCTTGAGGTGAGTGAAACGCAAAGGGCGGTGCGGTCATTTTCGCGTGCGCAAAAAATTTCACCTCAAGCGAAAGTGACCCTTGAGGTGGTCGAAACTGAAGGGGGGATCGGTCGCTTTTGGCATCAAAAATCAAAAGTGAGCTTTTCCCAAACCAAGCATTAATATATATACTAGGTTTTGCCCGTTGCAGAAGCAACTAACGGGTTAAAAAAATATGCGATTTGCGTGTGAACGTGGATGAAGCGAGGAGGAGTGTGTGTTAAATTAAATATATGAAGAAACCTGAGGTTACAGTGACCTTGCAACGCATGCCGGGTACCCGTTATATATAATGTTATGTAGTGCAGCGCTTGCATTGAAATGTAATTTCCCAGGAATTTTAATGGAACCAATACAGTTAAGTTGACCCCGAGGTTACAGTGACCTTGCAACGCATGCCGAGTAACCGTTGTATATAATGTTATGTAGTGCAGCGCTTGCATTAAAATGTAATTTCCCAGGAATTGAAATGGAACCAATACAGTTAAGTTGACCCCGAGGTTACAGTGACCTTGCAACGCATGCCGAGTAACCGTTGTATATCATGTTATATATTGCAGGCACTTGCTTTAAAATGTTATTTCCCGGGAATTGGGATGGAACCATTACAGTAAAGTTGACCCCGAGGTTACAGTGACCTTGCAACGCATGCCGAGTAACCGTTGTATATCATGTTATATACTGCAGGCACTTGCTTTAAAATGTTATTTCCTACTGTCACGTTTATAATTATGAGATTATTTGCTCTGATTTTTCTCTCTTCAAGCTCATCAGCCGCTTCACATGTAACTTCATCCAGTAAGGTAGGTTTGGAGGTTAATGTTTTGGTTTCTGTTAGTTCACCCTCGAGTGCTGCCATTTTTGCAGCCATTTGAGCAATGGTTCCAAGAATGGCGTTGGTTTTTGGAATCATTTTAGCAATTTGATCCTTGTTAGTTTGCTGCTTGGGTCTATTATTAATTCAGTAAGAGCCTCAACGGCGTCTCTTGCCATACTGATGAATCCCTGTGAGTCCATTTTATTTACTTGTCGTGAAAATTAACTTTAAAAAAAGTTCAATTATAGAGAGAAAAATCAGAGCAAATAATCTCATAATTATAAACGTTCCCGAAAGCACAAAACTAAACCAAATTGAAAAAATCGAGGATCACAATTTACAAATTACAACCATTCTGAAGAAAATAGACAACAACATTGATCCAAATTCCATTAACACTTTCCGTCTTGGAGCAGTGAGGCCTGACAAATCGAGGTCCATTAAAGTTATCCTAAGAAACTCGACTGAAGCAATGACTATCCTCCGAAAAAAAAACTTTTACCTGAACAACTCCACAGTCAAAATTTTTGCCGACCAAACACCAAATCAAAGAAAATACTTGTTGGACCTACGTCAAACCATGGAAAGTCGAATTCAGGGAGGTGAAGTTGGGTTAACTATTAAATATATCAACAGTAAGCCGACAATAGTTAAGACAACTACAAAAAACTCAAAGACATCAATGGATACGGCCAAAACATCCGGGGCTGCCGCACCAAACTCTTAGAGTTGAAAACTACTATTCCATTACTTCAAAACATCGATATATTTCTTCTTACTGAAACCTGGCTTGATCATGATATTCATACCGAGGAACTTGGATTAACATCTTACAACACCTTCCGCCTCGACAGAAATCCAGCCACCAGCAATAAAACCAGAGGAGGAGGAGTTCTCATATCCGTTCATAAATCACTGTCGACCACTCGATTAATTTGCAAACATCAAGACGTGGAACAGGTATTCGTATTACTAAAATCTAAATCAAATAAAATTCTATTAGGATGTGTCTACATTCCTCCAGGATCCAATATCACAGTCTACAGAAACCATATTGATGACCTCGAAACCTTCAAAAACAAATATCCCGATGCCAGAACAATTTTATTTGGTGACTACAATACCCCTAGCATTGATTGGATGAATAAAAACTCTTGTACCAACTTAAACCTGCCAGAAAATGCTCGCAAAATAATAGATATGACGAACTTACTCTCTCTACATCAAGTCAATCAAGTCTACAATAACTATAATCAGCTGCTGGATCTGGTATTCTGTAGTGATCTCTCAATTCATATTGTTAAATCGGTTGATGAGCTCCTCCCCCTAGACTGCCACCACCCCGCTCTAAGCATAACCATCACGACGAATAACTCACCAGACAATACAACTATTCTGCCTAACCTTACTTATAATTTTTCCAAAGCTGACTATCCTAATATGAACCTATATCTTGCAAATGAAGACTGGTCATTTCTTCACCACAACAATAATATTAATTATAATCTTGAAACTTTTTACACAATTATTAACAGGGCCATTGAAAATTATGTACCACTTTCACACTTCAAAGAAGCAAAGTTCCCGAAATGGTTCAGCGGTGAGCTAATTAACCTAGTTATCTGTAAAAAAATTGCACACAAAAACTTTAAAGAATCCAGCTCCCTTAACGACTATAAAATATTTCACAACTACAGAACTCAATGTAAAAAACTGTCAAAAATATCGTATTTTAATTATATAAATGAAATCGAAAAATCTATACCCTCTAATACACAAAACTTTTTCACACATGTTAACTCTCTTAGAAAAAACAAACAAGGTTTACCCATCTCAATGCACTTCAAAGAAAAGAATAGCACTGATATGAAAGTGAAGGTTAACTATTTTGCTGATTATTTCAAAAGTGTCTATGACGAAAATATCCCAGACAATTATGTAGCACCTCCTTCCCTTAATGAGAGCATACATATCCCTGCTGTTCACATCAATATAGATGACGTTAAAACTAAAATTAAATCCATAGACAAAAACAAGAAGGCCGAACCTGACAATGTGCATCCCAATATCCTTATTAATTGCATTGCTTCACTGGCCGAGCCAATTTGTTTATTGTTTAATCAATCCCTCGACACAGGTTGCTTCCCTGACATTTGGAAACGTTGCTATCTAACACCTATATTAAAAAAGGGTAATAAAAGTGATATCACTAACTATAGACCAATATGTAAGCTATCTGTAATCCCGAAACTTTTTGAAAAACTATTGCTTGATCAAATTTCCCCATATATTAACCATCTCATTGTTCCAAATCAACACGGATTTTTGTCGGGCAGATCAACTCTAACAAATCTATCGTTATATGAAAACTATATATCAAACGCATTAGCTAACAGAAATCAAGTCGATTCTATTTATACGGATTTCATCAAGGCCTTCGACAAAGTTTGCCATAAAATTCTACTGGTTAAGTTACGTAAGCTAGGTATTGATGGAAAACTTTTAGATTGGTTTGCAAGCTATCTATCTGATAGAGTACTACTTGTTAAAATTAATTTGTTCCTTTCCAATCAATTTATAGCTACCAGTGGTGTACCACAAGGGTCTCATTTAGGCCCAATTTTGTTTCTTCTGTTTATAAACGATATTGTTGATATATTTGATAAAGATGTAAATGTGTTGCTTTTTGCAGATGATTTGAAAATATTTAAAATAATTAAAACCGTTGAAGATTGTATCTATCTACAGAATAATTTACACAAGTTAATTAATTGGTGTTCTGTTAACAAACTGTTCCTTAACATAAATAAGTGTCATGCAATAAGATTTTACAGAATAAGTCAACCAATTATGCTCCCCGAAAGTACTGGAGAACTCTGAGAAATGCCTTCTGGTCTCAAGTTTGAGGAAAGGAAAATCCTGATCTATTTCCTTCTCGTGGTGGGGAGTGAGCAACGACCTCGTATCGGCAAATATAGACAGGGACCGAGCGTTGGCCGGAATAAGCTGACCACCAACTTTTGCCCTACGATGTGGAAAGAAACTGGAAACTACCACATTAAAGGTCCAAGTGGCATCCCAAGAACCAGCAAAACATGAATACCCAATCTCAAGTAAAATTCTCCGGAGGTAAAATAGTCCCCCGTTCGGATCTCCGGGTGGGGACTGCTCGAGATGCTAGAAACACAAAGTCAATAGCGAAACATCTGGAAAGTGATAAAGACGAAGATTATAACTACAGCAGAGGAAACTATAGGCAAGGAAAAACCCCAAGCACGGAAGGAATGGATAACCGATGAGATCTTAAATATGATAAAGAATAGAAGAGAGCTCAAAAATGACAAAAGAACTGAATCACAAGAGAAATACAAAGTGCTGAGAAACAAAATAAATAGAGAATCAAGAATAGCCAAAGAAACATTCTACCAGAATAAATGCGATGAGATAAATGACGACCTCAAGAGAAGAAATGTAGAAAGAGCTCACGCTGCGGTGAAAGACTTCTTTGGGATGAGAGTTGGAAAGGGTAATGCAATAGAAGGAGAAGACGGCAAAATACTTTTCGAAAATCACCAAATAGGAGAGAGATGGAAAAGATATCTCGAAACGCTGTACAATGGAAAGGGAAATAATGACAACGAAACATTGATAGAAAGAGAAAATGAGGTAGACGCAGATGATTTGGGAGATCCAATCACTAGAGAAGAGTTTGACCTCGCACTGAAAAATCTCAAAAACGGGAAAGCACCCGGAATCGATGACGTTCCGGCTGAACTAATTAAGCCAGCAGGAAAAGGAACTATAGATGCCCTGTTTAAAATGATACAGACAATGTATAAGACTGGAAAGATACCAGAGGATTTCGAGAAATGCCTAATTGTCGCATTACCAAAGAAGGCGGGCACGACGAAATGTGAACAACATAGAACTCTTAGCCTAATATCCCATGCCTCAAAAATATTGACTAATATCATTCTAAAAAGAATCGAACCAAAAGTAGAAAACATCCTTTCCGGAGACCAGTTTGGCTTTAGAAGAGGTGTAGGAACCAGAGAAGCAATATTGTCGCTACGAATACTACTTGAAAAAAGAATAAAAAGAAACCAAAACACATTCATCGCATTCATAGACCTGGAGAAGGCTTTCGACAAAGTTGAATGGAAAAGACTCTTCGAGATTCTGAAGAGAATTGACATCAAATATAGAGATAGACGAATAATCCAGGCGCTATACAAGAATGAGGCCGCTATAATTAGATGTGACAATGATACAAAAGAAGCCAGTATAAGACAAGGGGTGAGACAGGGATGCTCTCTGTCACCTATTCTTTTTAACGCTTATATACAAAGTGCGATTGATGACTTGAGAGAGAGAATGAGTCACAGAAAAGGTGTAAAGATACACGGGCAAAAGGTGGATATGATAAGGTTTGCTGACGATATTGCTTTGGTCGCTGAAAGCGAAGAAGAACTGCAAGACATACCTCCCAAATTGTATTAATATGACAATTTTATACTTCGGTTGTATAAAATTTGTTTAAACAACCGAATAGAGGTGGAAATCCAGATTTTCTTTTACATTAGCTCCACGCGGGAGGCCTTGAAAAAAATAATTCCTCTTAGGTCCTTTCTTATCTCTAGGGTTACTGTGTGGAGGTCTTTTTAGAAAAGGAAGTATAGGAAGTCCTGGGAAGGAAAAAGTATAGGGGTGGTTAGGAATCTGCGTATCAGTTTGTTCAGGTGTAACGGATGTATGAATCCATGCCTCCCACTGCGGTGCATAGCGATGCGAGAGAATCCTGCTGGAGAGATCAAAATTTATTTATTTTATTTATTTATTTATTTACATATGCATATATATTACAATACATTACAATGTGATCATTTGTCTGTCCAACTGGGCAGAATACCCGTTTCAGGACAGCCAAATTGTATATTTAGTTCATAATATTCTTAACAAAGAAATAGTTACGTTCAAAATATCACGGGAATTTGCTTCTGTCGAGACAACTTTTGAGAACACTAAGAATTGTATATAATTAAGGGATGGTTTCTTTATGTCTTTAAAAGAATCGCAAAGATGTGATTTTTTTCAAGGTCAATTTGGAGAACATAAATAAATGCATTCAGAGTGAATGCATTTATTAATGTTCTATGAGTGTTTTCTTTAGTGAGATCACAAGTAGGAGATTCTTTCCAGGCCATTTTAGAGAACATTTACAATTGCATAATCAGAATTTACACATTTATAAACCAATATTTGACATATGAATTCACAATGTATTTATAACTATTTAATTTTAATAAAGTACTATAATTTTTAGAATTTCTTAAATAGTAGAAATTACACAATTATAATCCAAATATATGAAAAATGATTTTTCAAGCTCGTTTTGGAGAACATTAATTTATTTAGTTGTTTATTTATTTCTTTTATTTTACGCCCAGAGTGCTTTTACATAAATAATAAATAATAAAGGCAGTACCTCCATCTTTAACATGAGAAAACAAATAGTTTAGATAAAGTTACGATGTGAATAAAAGGTATATAAATTAAATAAAAATATAGGCAACAAAAATTTAGTACAGTGGGATAAATAATATCAACATGTTACGATTAAAAAAATACGTATATAATATAAAAATCCAACCAACAAATTTAAAAGTAAGATCCAAGGTTTGCAAAATTGCAACATTAACCGCAAATTGCAAATAACTCCCTCAACCTGTCTAGCGATTCAGTATTTTTTGTGGGATCGTTATTGGATAACGGACGTTATCTCCTATCAAATTTGTGTGATTTTTACATATTTACTGTAACATATTTTAGTTTAGATCGATTTAAACACGAATTCGTGCAAGTACGCATGATTATATAATTCATTTAATGTACGTCGTACGTAGAAAAGCAAATAACAGCCATAAAAATCAAACAAATCTGACTGGAAATGACGTCCGTTATCCAATTGCGATCTCACAAAAAATACGGAATCGCTAGGGAGTATCTCCCCATCCGGCCTGCCAAACACTTGATGGGCAGACGAATCCGCCGCCAAGACCGGGACAAACCTCACCCCAGTTACCAAACATGGCCAACCACTTGGAGTGACCTGTGACAGAGTTGTTGGTTATCCAATAGACGATTCCCGGGCTACTTCTAAATTGAAGACCGGGGAAAAAAAAAGGTCAAATGCTCCGAGTTTTTAATTACGGACCCTTCTTCAACAACGTTATGTTATAATATATTGCTTACACAAACGAATTACAGCACTAAGTGGCATTAATTCAAATGATTAAGAAAATTCCAACCTTCAACTAAAATGAGCAAACTTCGGAGGGTCTTTGGAGTTTTTTTTATACTTCCCCTAAAATTCTTCCGGTGGTCTGACGAGGGGGGAATGGCGGATGCGGGTTTAATCAGAAGGCGGTATAATGCCAGAGAAAGACTTTTCAAATAATTAATCTGATTATATAAATGTTTGGAATTTCGTAGATTAAGGAAGTTTCTAATATGCAAATTTACAGGACTACATGACAAGGACTTAACCCAGGTCAATTTGTTCGTACAAAGTACAAGTGAAAAATCGTACACGTCTCATAGAAATCGTTGTGTTTCCCTTACTGTCATATAATTTTTTTTTATATGAATACCTCGTAAGGGTCTACTATCTACTAAGTTTAAAAGCGGGTAAATCGGCAAATGAGATTGTCATGATGACACACAAAACTGTTTATTCGCTCAGTAGCGTAAGAAACTGAGGACGCTGCTAGCGCCAGTAACAAGAATAACGACGCCTGCGTGAACTAATTCTGTGATGTTTGAAAGTCGAAATCAGCTGTTTATTGGCAGCCATCTTGAAAAACATAAATAAACCAATCACGAGATCCAAAACGTGTGGCGAGTAAAGTTGACGACCTTTCAACTTTTTTCGTAGATTGTCAACTAGTTAATCTGCTAGTTGGCAAGTCACACGATGACACTGAGCGAGTTTACTAACGGATAGTGA